>CAMXCT020005902.1:0-435655 GCA_947184155.2 Cladocopium goreaui
CTTTTGGAGGGTTTGGAGGGTTTTGGAGGGTATGGAGGGTTTGAGGCCTGGCAAACGGCAGCCTTGAACGCCTATAAGAAGCCATTGCTGCGGCCGTGGGGTGCTCTTGAGCCATTGCTGTGGCCTTGTGGTGACTTTTGCGTGCGAGAGAAAGAAGCCATTGCTGCGGCCGTGTGGTGCTCTTGAGCCATTGCTGTGGCCTTGTGGTGGCTTTTGCGTGCGGGAGTGGCGCGTGTTGGGCTTGTTGGGGTACCTTTTCCTTGCGGAGCTGGCCGGACTTTTGGAGGGTTTGGAGGGTTTGGAGGGTTTGGAGGGTTTTGGAGGGTTTGAGGCCTGGCAAACGGCAGCCTTGAACGCGTATAAGAAGCCATTGCTGCGGCCGTGGGGTGCCCTTGAGCCATTGCTGTGGCCTTGTGGTGGCTTTTGCGTGCGGGAGTGGCGCGTGTTGGGCTCAGTGCAGGCAAAGGGCAGGCTGCAATGCTGGAACGCTGACGGCCAGAGGGCTTGGTGGCAGCTGCCGCGAGGGATGTGCAGGCAAAGGGCAGCATGCAACCCTGGAACAGCAAAGGCTGCCGGCCAGAGGGCGTGGTGGCAGCTGCCTCGAATGCCCTAACGAGAGAGGGCTATGTGCAGGCAAAGGAGGGTTTGAAGCATTTTATGGGTTTGAAGCCGGTAAACGGCAGGCTCGAATGCCCTAGCGGGAGAGGGCTATGTGCAGGCAAAGGAGGGTTTTAAGGGTTTTAAGCGTTTGAAGCCTGGCAAACGGCAGGCTCGAATGCCCTAACGAAAGAGGGCTATGTGCAGGCAAAGGAGGGTTTTAAGGGTTTTAAGCGTTTGAAGCCTGGCAAACGGCAGGCTCGAATGCCCTAACAAGAGAGGGCTATGTGCAGGCAAAGGGCAGGCTGCAATGCTGGAACGCTGACGGCCAGGAGCTTGGTAGAAGCTGGCAAACGGCAGGCTCGAATGCCGAACAAGAGAGGGCTAAGTGCAGGCAAAGGGCAGGCTGCAATGCTGGAACGCTGACGGCCAGGAGCTTGGTAGAAGCTGCCGCGAGGGATGTGCAGGCAAAGGGCAGGCTGCAACCCTGGAACAGCAAAGGCTGACGGCCAGAGGCCTTGGTGGAAGCTGCCGCGGAGGGTTTGAGGGGTTTTAAGGGTTTGAAGGCTGGCAAACGGCAGGCTCGAATGCCCTAACGAGAGAGGGCTATGTAGGCTCGAATGCCCTAACAAGAGAGGGCTATGTGCAGGCAAAGGGCAGGCTGCAATGCTGGAACGCTGACGGCCAGGAGCTTGGTGGAAGCTGCCGCGAGGGATGTGCAGGCAAAGGGCCAGGCTGCAACCCTGGAGCAGCAAAGGCTGACGGCCAGGCTTGGTGGAAGCTGCCGCGCACACTTAAAGCCCGCGCGGAAAAGTTCCACACCTGCGGTGGTCCCAGGCGCCGCCCCGGCCTTGGCGAAGGCCGGGGTCGGCGGATAATTCACTGTTCTGGTTGGTGTTTTGGAACATTAATTTTATTTTCATATATTGGGAATGTCATCATCCCAACTGACTTTCACCCCATTTCAGAGGGGTAGGCTCAACCACCAACCAGTAATTACAGCTCACATCATCAAAATCTGGGTATTACAAGTATAGTTCACAGCTATACCTGGATTATCCTGGATTTATAACCATGGTTAAAGGGGTTGAAACCACCAACCAGTGTTAGTTGGGCCACTGTGACTGATTTTGAAGGGGGCTACTATTGGTTCTTGGAGTCACCAGATCATCCCGATCATCTCGATAAACGTGCTTCACGTTTGTGTATTTACCAGGTGGGGTCCTTTAGATGGTTCCAATATTGGTGGATAGATCTAGTTGGTTTTATGGGACATTCATGAAAATTAATTGTTCCCCACCTGCCAGGTGAGGGTTGTTGGATTTTATCATAGTTGTTTTTTCTTGGATAGCTATTTTTGTCTCCTCCTCCTCTTCCTCCTCCTCCTCCTTCTCCTCTGCCTGTTTCTTCTCGACCATGTCTGCACCAACTTCCACCTCAACTTCCGCCTTGCCAACTCTTCGCCAAGCTCTTTGCCAACTTCCCAGCTCAGTGTGCATCACTGGAACTCAACCTGGGACCTTCCGAGCTCAGTGTGCACTGCTGGACCTCAACGGCCAGATAGAATGCCAGAAGATATGCCAGATAGAATGTCAGAAGATATGCCAGATAGAATGCCAGATAGAATGCCAGAAGATATGCCAGATAGAGTGCCAGAAGATATGCCAGATAGAATGTCAGATAGAATGCCAGAAGATATGCCATAACATATGCCATAAGATATGCCAGGTAGAATGCCAGAAGATATGCCAGATAGAATGCCATAAGATATGCCAGATAAAATGCCAAAAGATATGTCAGATAGAATGCCAGAAGATTTGCCAGAAACAAAACATATAAATGTCATGGTGGGGATAACTCGAAGTAAAGTAGTTTTTAAGTTGATTTATCATACTTCAATTCGAGAACATAACTCCAATAGCTAGGGTTTATCGTGGGTATAACTATAGTTAGGGGAGATATATAAACCAATTAAACCAATGTATAACGAGGGGGTCCACCCGTGAAGTAGATTCCAGCAGCAACATGACCGTATTTTTTGCTCATTATTGATCTTAAGAGATCACAATGTTGATTGTGATTCATGCATAGCAATGGTTAAATTGCCCTCTGGTTGTGTCAACAGTGTGCTATTGAAAATGGCCATAGAAATACTGATATTTCCAATGAAAAATTGTGATTTTCCATAGTGTTTTGTATAGTTTACCAGAGGGTGTGTTTTTGGGATGATATGTTGCAAACATGCCCTTGGATATCCTCCACTCTCTAGTAGCTAACAAATATAGAACAATCCACCAGAAATGTAAACAACTTCCAAAGGACGCCTTTGGATTTCTGTAGTTTTTTGCATGTTTAACACAGGGTAAATCCCTAGTTATATTTTTACCTAAGTGGGATTAACCCAATTAGAATCACGTGTTTCTTTTCTGGTTTGGTTAAATCCTAATCCAACCATGCTTAGTGTATTGGAGCGTACCCTCTGGTAATTTAACCTTAGCTATGGAAAATGGTATGTTTTTAGTGGATTTACCCATTGAAAATGGTGATTTGCATAGTTTACACAGGATTTAAACGGTAAATGGAATGGGTGAACTATGGATATCCTCATAAATCAGATGATTTACCTACTTCTACAGACATGCCATGGAAAATCACCATTTTTCCATAGTTTATGGATTTACCTACTACAAATGGTGATTTTCCATGGCATGTCTGCCTCTGGCTGCAGGAATCGAGATGGACGTGGCACGCGCCGCGCGTTCGAAAAAGATCGAAGGGTTTCAAGGCGCCCATTTACAATAACGAAACCATGGGAAAATGATCTTTGAATATTTAAGAATCAACGTTATTGTAAATTAAAATAACAATCCAATCCTTGTTGTCCTTGTTGTCCTCGTTGATTCCCAATGATCAAAGCGATTTCCCAAGAAGGTGATGATTGAATGGGATGTTTAGTTGATTTACATATTTACTTATATTTACATTGGATATAATGGCGCAGTAAATTGGGATACTATGAAAATGATTTGCAAGGTTGGGGTGCTGTTTGCGAGAGCCAAACTGGGTTATAATATGTTATATTTCCAATAACTTTGGTGTATGGCACTTTGAATTATAAGTTGGTTAATTGGTGTTATTGGAATTTATGGTACTGGGTTATAACTCCAATAACTGGGTTATAGTGTTATTGGGTTTACAAACCAACTTATAGCTGCGGGACGTTACGTAACGTACCTGGCACATTTGGAGCCCTGCTCATTGGGGATTTCATCAGCGTAGCGAGATTTTCAACCAACACACTGGATGAATTGTGGACTTCGGAGGGTTGCAAGGGTTTGTCTTATTTATTCAATGGGAATTTCAGGATCCTAAAGTGGAGGTACCTACCATATATAAGGCCTAATATAAGGGCTATGTAAGGGGATATCCCCCTAAAATATGGCCTTATATGGTACAGTACCTCCATTTTAGGATCCTGGAATTCCCATTGATTTATGCCTTGTTGGTGGTTTAATAAATGATGTTCCATGGTATATTGATGGTTATAACGGTTATTCATGGTTTTCTGAATGGTTTATCCATGGTTATTTGCTTGGTGTTCTGGAACATGATTTTTATGACATTCCATTCAGTTGGAAATGTCATCATCCCAACTGACGAACTCATATTTTTCAGAAGGGGTAGGTATACCACCAACCAGATGGTGTTGATTTGTGGACTTCTCATTCATTCAACATTGCAAGGTGGGCCACTTAGTAAGTTGGTTTATATACCCAATTAACATCCACTAACTATATAGATATGTCCACCATAAGTCCAAGTGACATATGGAGATTTCGTAAAATAGGGGGTACCCCCAAATCATCCTTTTTAGTAGGATTTTCCATTATAAACCATCCAGCTATTGAGGTACCCCCACTTATGAAATCGCCCGTATGGGACATCAGGCCTTTTGAAATGTTCAGGATCCTAAAATGGAGGTACTGTACCATATAAGATCATATTTGTGGGGATATTCCCTTACATAGGCCTAACAAATAGACCTAAACTAATGGTAGCTACCTCCAATAAATCGGTACACACTTAGCGTTTCAGCTCACCGGGGAACACTTTTGTCCCTGGAAATATGTCTTAAGTTGACGCTGCACCAGGACGAAAAGGCCTAAAAAACAAACATGTCCTGGCCTTTCAAAGCATAGCTGCAGGGGTGTAACTTAAGAAAATTCCACTTATTCAAAAGAGGTGTAGAATCCACTTCTACCTGGTTGGTGGTTTGGAATATGTTTTTCCATATATTGGGAATGTCATCATCCCAACTGACTCATATTTTTTAGAGGGGTAGGTATACCACCAACCACTTTAAGTATGAAAAATACCACACATAATATGGGGAAGGGGACGCTTCTGATTCCCAGCGAACACTTGCGATGATGAACAACCGAAAAGTACATGGGAACAAATACAAAGAACCCAGTTACACTGTGCGAATCAAAAATCAAACGAAAGTCCCTCATTTCTAGATGATGTTCCATTGTGTTTTGTGTTTTTTTGTTGCCCAAACCATTTACAAACTGCAGGGAACATATGCAGACCCTCCCTCCACAAGAATCCACAAGATGCTTGTTGTGTGGTTCCAGCTTTTCAGATCCTTTCAAGGACATGAAATGGACTCATGCATAAAATGCACGCCAGCCAACTTCAGTGTAACCATGAGTTATGATCAGCGCAGGTCAGCGCAATCACTGAGAAAAAACATCCTTTCATAGATGTAGTTCAAGATTTTCTGAGAATTTCACAGAGCACATCAGGATCAAAAAATAAGAACACTTTTTCACATGTCACACCATGAATGGCGTGTGCTGGCCTTTTTTCATCCCAAATAATTGATAAACTGTTTTGCCCCTGCAGTTGTTTGTTTTGGTCATAGGAAAGACCCAGCAATATATCCTTGCTACGGCGGAACCACAGCCCTGATGCGGGACTCACAGCAGTACGTTGCAACAATCGGCCAACAGCCGACATGTCATGGCGCAACTGTATAGTGTTGTGTTTGCTGCTTCGGAATGCCTTTGCTTGGTCAGGCTCTCTGGGGTGCCACCATGTGCCACCTCAAACTGCTGAAGTACGCTATACATGGTGTCCCATGGTCGGCTGAGTTGGTGTAGTCGGCTGATACTGTGGATGGGCCAATATGACATCTTGCACCAGTTTTCGTAGATGGTGCATCCCATGATATTCCCATTCTTTACAGTGTTTCATAGTTACCAATATGACCTACATAGTTACCATAGCCATACTAATGGGTTTATGTCATGTTGCTGACTATGAAACAATGTAAATACGAGTAAGTTACCCATATTAGAATAGTTACCAATAGTTGCCAACAGGTGCAGGATTTCTTCCATCAACAGTATCTATCATAAAACCTTAGTCAACTTATACTTGTTACCAACTTAGCAATTCCTAGCTGGTGCAGCACCTGGTAGCTGTACAGTTATTTCCAGTACAGTATATCCCCATGAAATATCCTGTGAAAACCGCTATTGTTCTTGGTGACATCCCCCATTTCTGTTGGTTAAATCCATCATCCAGTGATGTTCCATGAAACTATCCACTGTTAATCCCCATTTTTGCCTGGGACAATTCCCTCTGTTTCACGTTTGGCGCGCAAATTCCATTGTTCCACTCTTTTACCCTCTGGTAAACTTACAAAGAGCTATTGAACATAGCCATTTATATTGAGTTGTCCCATTAAAAATTGTGATTTTCCATAGTTATGTTAGTTTACCAGAGAGTATCCATGTTTGATTAGTTCAATCCCAACGCCAGGAGAGGGCCATTTCCAAATCGCGATGGTGGCGCAGGGCTTCCTGCGCGAAAAGCTTCGGAAGAAGGTGAGGTCAAAAGGTGAGATTCCCGATGTCAAAAGATGGTATTTATAACTAATCTGGTTGGTGGTTTGGAACATGAATTTTATTTTTCCATATACTGGGAATAACTACCCTCTGGCTATTTAACGTAGCTATAGACAATCACTATTTTTAATAGGTAAATCATCAAACAACATCTGCAAATGGTGTATTTTGTTTAATGAAATGGCCATATATAATAGCTGGCTGGTGGTTTGGAACAAAATTATATATATTGGGAATGTCATCATCCCAACTGACTTTCACTCCATCATTTTTCAGAGGGGTAGGTATGTTGAAACCACCAACCAGCTATAGTTCACATCATTAAAATATGGTATTATAATGTATATTTCATATAGATGCAGTATCCAATATATGGTATATGTGTGTTTACATCATATACATGTAGTGAGACCTATAGCTATAAAATATGGATATTATATTCATAATACATCATAATATATAGTTCACAGCTATATCTGGATTTATAACTATAGTTAAGTTAGGGCTGCATCCCAACTGAGGATTATTTAAAACTGCCATGGCTATTAGATATTTCACTGGCTGTTTCTATGGAATTGCCCTCTGGTTATGTGAACAGTTTTCTATTGAAAATGACCGTTATGTCAAAATAGCTATAGAAAATCACCATAGAAATAGTGGATTTTCCCATGAAACATGGTGATTTTCCATAGTTTTTTGTATGTGTACCAGAGGGTATACATTCTATAAATGGGGTGACTTGTCAGTACTTATAACTGGTAAAGGACCATACGTGTATTTACTAGGTCAATCTTGGATGGGTAGAAACTAATCCCAACTAGTCTTTTGGTATCAGTGGGATTACCTACTACCCAGCTAAGAATTTATTTTGTTCCAGGGTATCTAAGTTTGGCCATGTTTTAACTATAGTTCACATCATTAAGATATGGTATTATATAAGTATAGTTCACATTTAGAAGAGAGTCTCACCTAGAACTATATGGTATCATATAATGCTAGATGTATACGTAGCAAAATGGGTTTGTTTGAAAATTGGCTTATAGCCTTCAAAGGGTCACTTTGCTAGGGGTAATGATAGCAATCCATTGGAGATAATTTGAGGTAAGTACCAGATTTTCAGTCAAACTCAAGTATGAATCGATTGGTTATATCATGATTCAGATTGGTGGTTTGGAACATGTTCTATTTTCCATAATATATGGGATCATCCTTCCCATTGACTAATATGTTTCAAGATGGTTGAAGCCAGCAACCAGAATTGGTATGGTTACAAGGTGGTGCCCCTACATAGCTAAGTTGGGCCAAATAACTCCAATAACTATGGTTTATGGTACTTATAGCTATAGGCAATGGGACTTACAAACCAACATAGGTGATCTAATATGAGGAATATAACGCTGATTTGATGGGAAGATAATGAGAATATCTTGGGATACAGGAATACATAATGGGATTCATGCTAAGATGGCTACATATCTATTTGCCTATCTCCATGATAAGGCTGTTATAGGGATTGATATAGGATATAAATGGACTAGTGTAATATCCTATTCCCATTTATATTCATTTTTAACTCCTAGAAGGTGAGCCGCTCTTTTCGCCATGGTGGGGTCGATCGGTTCTGGATCCGCTCTGCTCGTACGAAATCAGTGGATGGGCCAGCGAAATCCGAATCACCAGTTGGTAGGTGGTAAACATCCAATGATTTACCCTCTGGTTATGTCAAAATAGCTATTGAAAATGGCCAATTTAGTTCGTGGATTTACCCATTGAAAATGGTGATTTTCCATAGTTATGTAACAGTTTACCAGAGGGTACTGTCTTTGGTTTCAACCATCCAAGGTGATGCAGGATTTCGCAACCATCCACAGTAGAGCAATTTTAGTATTGATCTAATATTAACATTTAGTAAGAATCTAGATTAGATATTCTAACCATTTTTCATCACTATCAAGAACTTTAGAACAACTTCCTAATTCGATATTAATTTTGATATTAATCCAATAACTTGATAGTACTAGATCTAATCCCTAATTTTAGTATTGATATTGATAGTAGTCTAATCCCTCAAAAAACAAAACTAATATTATCTAATATTAATCTTAGTACTAGAAAAAATGATCTGATTGCAAAGAAATCCTCTTTCCAAAGATTTTGTTGCAGGAAAGTACTAGATATCTAATCAAATCCCTTTGCAACAAAATCTTTGGATTTGTTTCTTCTGGGGAAAAGGCCATTGATGTGTCCTTTCCTTTCCGCATCTTCTTCCGGACTTCCTTAGCCACCATCTACGTATCGGCCTTGCGGCAAGGTGAAAGATATGTTGAAGGGCGACCTGGTGGATTTTGCACACTATGAGCAGAAACTCACGGCTGCTGGGCATTTCATATGTCAACTGCAAGGTGATGTCCTCCCCTGTTTGTCGGTGTCAAATAAAAACTATTGTATGTGATTGCGATATAGCATTAGTTATCTAATGTATATATCATATATATATATCATATTTAGTCTACATTCATCTGTATATTGCACATATAATATAGCTAATAATATATAGCAATATGGTAATATGAGATACAATATCACATATACGAGATATAATAGACTTGCTTGCTATTGCTTAGCTATCTTGTGGTTCTCCACCTTGCGAAAGGATAATCTCAACAGAATACTTTTTTTTGGCGACAAATGGGGATACTTGATTACAGTTATGGCCCTTTACCAGTTGGCTGACAGCTGGACGGATCAGAACAAAGTTCTTCTGAAGGATTTCACTGCGCCAACTCGATCGAAGAAGGCTTGGTCGGTCTATGCGAGATGCCGGGAACATGACGATTGCCCAAGACGCTACAATTTTATCATGCCAGAAGGCTCTCCTTCACTGCAGATATCTCGTCGCAATGAATGCAATGAAGTACTAACAAGTCACCCCATTTATGGAATGTATAATCCCATAGAAATAACCAGTTTTAACTAACATAACTAATAAATGGCCATTTCACAAAAATATCCAAAAGTTGCTGATTATCTTTGACGATCTGAGATTTGGCCAAGGGTTGTTTGGTATTTTGGTTTGGAACCATACTTGATATCGCACCAAAAAGACTTTGTGGTAGAAGCTGGTGCCCCATAGTTAGCAAAGTTGATTTATAACTAGGGTAATGATTGGGTTCAAGGATGGTATATCTATAGTTTGTTTTTTGAGGGTTCTAGATTGACAAGGAGGCACCTTTGTGAGGGACCTGCGACCTTACACCTTCAACAACCCAGCGACACTGTTTAGGGTATACTGTTTTTTTACTACTGGCTTGCAGCCAACAATGTAAGAGACTAGCAACTTTGCCAGCAAAGTAGGAAACAGTAGCAAGAAATCAGTTTTTGCACTTTTGATTTCCTGCTTAATCTCATGCCAATAATAGTAGACACCCTCTAGACACTTTGCATTTGGCACTGGAATTTGTCAATTTTCAGAGGGATGGAACTACCAGCAGTTATCATGGCTTAGTCTTGGACCTATTCATTTTTTGGTCTCAGAGGATGTATTTACCATTTATTTCATATATGGTCATATCATTTCAGGATGCTTAAACTATGCTAAAGCCCCTTTTTTGGTTGGTGAATCCCCCATTCTTCATGGTCAAACTCCCATAGTTTTGGCTGCTCCGGCTTTGAGGTGCCAGAGACATCCATGTGTCATTTCCATCACCAGAAGCCTGAGTGGTCCGGAGCCGCAAAGACCTCGGGGAAGGGGAAAATCGTTATATAATACACAAGAGCCATTAGTTAAAAATACCATGGTTAATTGATTGCTATATGGGATTATACTACCTGGTTTACTGGGGATTATGATAACCCATAGGAGGTAAACCTATCAACCAACTAGTTAATAATGAGATGGGATAGCGGTATTTTTAATGGCTCACATGACATTGGTATAATCATCCGACTACAAGGTGTTTCCAGAGAGCTAAGTTGGTTCAGTTCAGTGAATTCTATGGCTGATAGTAGATACATCTATAGTCATTAGGTGTTATAAACCAATAAACATGACTGGTGGGCAGCACCTTGTATGGGTGTTTGACATTGCCCTCCTGTAAGCGAACATGTGGACCATAGAGTTCAAAACCTGGTTAGTTCCCCTCCACGAATCAAACATGGCAGTGGAAAAAATCCTTTGCTAAAAGTATTTTCTGACTGAAACGTTACCATACATTACCTATGAAGAGGGGTATAGGCAACCGCCCATAGACCGGCACAAGCCAAAGTGTACTAGCTCACCGACAATCAGTCAGGATAATCAAGAGCTTCAACCTGTCAGTGCCATGGAGTACCCTCGCATTACGTCCAGCCAGAACGAACAGCTCTCGTTGGTGATTCTCTGCTGTCTCTATGCTGTCTTGCAAGATCGGGAGCAATCTCTCCGAACGCTTGGGCGCAGCCCCGTGCTCCCAAGGGGGCCTAGAAAACCTGACCCCAAAGCCAGCGTTCTTCCCAGACTCAAATGGCCACGAGAAACAAATTTTGAAGAGAACGCTGTCTCCACGCTCTACACGGCCTTCCTGATGGATCTGAACAATTGCCTACGCACTTTCCCGCCGCAGTTGCTCACGGAGATGCCTGACCTCAAAGTGAAGATGATGACACCTTCCCAGGGCCACAGGTACCGGTGGCCCTGACTCCTCCCAAGGGGGCCTAAAATACCTGACCCCAAAGCCAGCGGTCTTCCCAGACCCAAATGGCCACGGGAATTTTGAAGAGAACGCACATTTATGAAAACATGCACTAACACAAAATAATGTGTTTGGAATCGCTCAAGAATTAGTGGCTGTGTCCTTGAATATGCTTCGCTCATGCGGGTATGTTTCAGAATTGGACACTCCAAAAATATGGCGCCTCATTGTACTTGTCCCTATTGCAATCATCATCAGTTATTGTACTTGTCCTATTAGCTATCCCATTTCCACATTATATTATATTATATTTATTTGTGTTAATGTGTGGACGTACCTAGTTGCAGCCGCTTATAACCGTCACCAAATATCACATGTTCCGAGTGGTATTTTTAAAGTTTGGTCATTAAAACATCAACATGTTTTTTTTAAATGTAAATTATGTAAATCCGACAAATCCATATAAATTCACATTTTTTATAGGGCAAATCCTCCACATCGACCATTGTTTCTAAGAGACACACTTTTAAAACCCACCAAATTTTATAGTGCAAATCCTCCAAATCCACCATCCCATCCATTTTTCTAGGCTAAATCCTCAAATCCACCGTTTTTTTCTACCTTTTTTTCCCGCCATTTCTTGGGCAAATCCCGGATTCGTACGGGAGACCGGGCTCAAGGCAATGTGGCCAGGGCATTGGACGCCAAGGGAAGGCTGGGAGATGAAAGACTCCGGGGGATCTCCCAACCAAGAACCCATCAAGAAAATATGATTATCCCAATATCTCAACATGTTAACATGATTTGTTGGGAGATGTTGGTGATTTAACATGATTTATCCCAACATCTCCTAACAATTATGGTCTGAAATTACATTTATGGCCCAAATAACAGTTATAAGTGGGCTTATTTCATGATATATAACCTTAGTTATAGGAGTTATGTCATTCCATTTATAACTCTTAGTTGGGCCTCTTCACTGCAACAAATATGATGATTTAAGCGACAAGAACAATAGTAACCATAGGACAATGGTGATTTAAGATGAGTTAACCGACTGGAGGTAAAAGTCGGTAACCAATGGATGTTACAAAGGGAAAGTCAGCTAGAAATGAGATAATAATAATGGGACAAACATGGGATAACACTTGGATAACAAAATGTGTGATTTCGTAGGATTTATAGTTGATTTATAGTAGTTTTTGTTTTTGGCCAGATATATCCATATGATTTAGATGTATGGTGTTAATATGGTGGATATTGCACGTGTATTCAATAGTTGTGTAACTGATTTCACTAGGAAATAGCGGTGATAACTATAAATGGTGTATAAAGGATTTTAATAGGATTGTGTAATGGGATTTTAATTGTATTTAACTAAGTTGTTTGATTGCACCAGGTGAACATGATATTGGGATTTAAACATATATAAATATCAATGGAAATATATCCACTGGAATTGGTATGAACATGTCTTTACATCTGGATGAATTATAAGGATACTTGCGAGTGTTTTCTTTTTTTGTAACACTTCCCAATTTTGAAATGATTTACTAATGTCGCTGCGATCCCCCAAGAAGTTTGTATTAGCTCAATCAGTTCGGAGATTTCTAGGAAGCCTCAGATGGAAGCCGCTAAAAAAACAACAAGAACGAGCGCCGAGCGAGCGTGACAGGAAACTCTGATCCATTTTTGAAGATGAACAAATGGGATACCCTCTGGTAAACAAACATAGCTATTGAAGATGGCCATAGACAGTTCGTTGATTTACCCATTAAACATTGTGATTTTCCAGTTCGCTATGTAGTTTACCAGAGGGTAACACACCAGAGAGACCCTTGTGACTCTCCAGTTTCAGTCAGAACTCATCCAAAGGATTTTCCCGAAGGACTCGCCAGCCGCTGTGCGCGAGACAGGGCGGCACCTCCAACAGAAAGATTTCAACAAATAAAGACCATGGTGATGGGAATAGAAGTAGCCATAATAGGGATAGAACAGGGATATGGTAGGGATCATGGGATATAAACTATCATTGTGATATTGGATGGTTAAGGCAAGAAACAACTCCGCAGCTGCGGTTTTTCAGACTCCCTTGCTGGCTGGGTTGATGAAAGGAATCTAGAGAAATCCATGGTATTGCCAGTTCTGCTATCTAAGAATGGGGGGGTTCAATGTACTGTAGATTTTCCCTCAATTTTGACCCATGCTTAGTTTCAAACATAGTCATCATCACATCTTGAGGCCAAAAATGAGGGAATAGAAACAACTCATGGCTTCGGTAAATCCAATGGCATAGGTTGTCCAAATAATATGTTGGCCTCCTTGGCAAAGTAAATCCAACGTATTTTATGGCCAAATAAAGTTTCTAAAGATTGACATAAAGTGGAAATTCCAATGGATGGCGGTTGGTTTTGCTTGTTACAATCCACATATTTGGACACTTGTTTGAGCCTCCGTTGACGAAAATGAAACCGTAGGAAAATTGTGATTTGACAAGAACAACTCCGATCTAATGGGATTACAGCTGATTTATGATAGCTAAGTTGGTTTATAACAAAGTTTATGACAAGGTGAATTCTTTGCTTTTTGGATCCTAGCTCTATCAAACTAGTTAATGGGGTCAAACCAACTGATGGATTTTAACGGGATTTCAATGGGAGTTCAATGGGACGTAGCTAAGTTGGCACATTTTACAAAGTTTTATGGTGGATATATCTACAGTTAATGACCTGGAAGCCAACTAAATGTGGTTTTACTGGGATTTGGATGGCTTCGGTATGGACATGTATGATGAATTACAATGACCCCATGCCGTCACGACGTCACTTAGCAGGATAGTCAGGATTGCGTGGTTAACAATCCCTTAGTGGCACAATAACATTATTTTAGCTTAGTACCCTCTGGTAAACTAACGTAACTATGAAAAATCACCATTTTTAATGGATAAATCCACTATAAATGGCCATTTCCAATAGCTATGTTAGTTTACCAGAGGGTAAATTATGATGATCTACCCTGATTGGAGGAACCTGAAGCCCTCGATTTGTAGCTAGTTGACACGTGCAACTTCAACCTGAACACTCAGCCAATCGCAGGTTCATTGCGATGGCTCAGAAGCAGGCCACTTGGTACAACATGCCGGCATGCCACCTACCTTAATGCCAATTTGCAGCTGCAAAAATCTGGGTTGTAAGTTGTAAGCCCGTTGATCCAAGGATATCTGTAATTCTGGTTGGTGGTTTGGAACATTTTTTATTTTTCCATTCAGTTGGGCACAATAGTCCCAACTGACCAACTCATATTTTTCAGAGGGGTAGGTCAACCACCAACCAGTAATTGTGTGTGATCAGAATTGCAACTGATGCAGTTGCAATCCCTTTCCTGTTGCAATCCCTAGTGAAAAGAGCAGATTGGAGCCATCAGTTTTAGCGAAGGTGACACATCAGTTGGGTTATTTGCCTTGACAAATGTAAGAACGTTGTTTTGTGCTTTTGTGTTTGGGATCCAAGATATTTTGGTATTCTTTTTCGATCTTGACCGGGCTGAATGATCAGAACGAGCAATATATTTCACTTTGTAATGTTCTGGTGTGTTTGGTCTTTATAGTGTCTTGCATTGTCTTGCACAGTTTGCACCCCTCACAAACGGTTCTTTCGGTTGCATCCAGCAGCATCAGCTGGATCCAAGGATACTTCTCGCTTCTGTGTCCCTTGGTGCACCATGTGCGAACCGGGGAGATTTATATAATGATTGGCAGGTTGTATTTCGCAGGAGTGCTTGTAAGGCATTTACCTTTGATTCGGGGCGCCAAAATGAATCAGGGCGCCAAATATCAATGGTGAAACTTACATGAAATGCTGAGAAGCAGGTCATGCTGAGAAGCACACAATCTGCTGAAAAGCATGTTTTGTTGTGACATTATCATGCCTATTTTTTTTGATGGAAATGGTGAAACTTAAATGCTGAGAAGCAGGTCATGCTGAGAAGCACAAAATCTGCTGAAAAGCATGTTTTGTTGTGAAATGTTTATTTTTTGACGGAAATGGTGAAACTTAAATGCTGAGAAGCAGGTCATGCTGAGAAGCACAAAACCTGCTGAAAAGCATGTTTTGTTGTGAAATGTTTATTTTGATGGAAAAATATAAAATAATTTAATGGATGTTTGATTGGGGAACATTCAAGAAACACCCAAAAACTGGAACTAAAAGGTATGGTCGATTTATTTTTGTAAATATGTTGATTTTCTTTGTGCTGATAAGCAATATTTTCCTGAGGAGCAATTACTGTGCTGAGAAGCACTGAAAAACAAACCTAAATCGAAATGCCATGAGTACCATTTGTCCAATCACTCAATGTCACCAGCCCCAGGTATGTTGAACAAAAACTTCAAGATTTGTTTCAACTGTAGATTTAATATACATGACATGAATCCATGTAGGATCCAATCAAGGAAATATTGAATATTATAGTTAAATGGGGCCTTCTTAGTATCTGTCCTGTCAGGAACCTTTCAGGCACTGTCCATCCTCGAGCACTTCAAGATCTTCAGGTCTCACTGTGTTGAAAAGCACGATGCTGAAAAGCATCAGAGACCGAGTTGAAAAACTCTTTCCAGCCGAAAGGCTGTGTGATAGTGCTGAAAAGCACAGGTGCTGAAAAGCACCCTCGTCGCACAGGGCGACAGGCTGGGAGTTTCACCTGGCATCCCAGTGCCAGCCTTTTTTTTTGTAAACGGCTGACGCCAAGGTCAGTCCCTCCAAGTAAACTTGCCATGCAAGCAGTGAAACCTTGGGAAGTCTCATCCAGTATGAGTGGGATGTCGGGTGCCCTTCTCACTGCAGCCAGTGTCCATCGGCCCATTTGGGTGGGGGCGGCCTTAAGTGGACCCTCCCGGCACTGTCTCTGTGGGTCGGAAAATCTCGTCTCTCCAGGATACGGTGGGATGCACCAAGGGAGTAACTGGTTGTCATGGGGAGTTGAAGGAGGATACTAGAAAAGGGGATGGGTGCACCCCCCTGCCAGGTTGAAGACGCATACACATACTGCATGGACTCACCAAACGTACAAGCGTACACGCGCACGCACGCGCATACAGAGACTGTGTACCCAAGAATGTGTGCAGTATACAGCGAGCTCACAAGTATGTTCACTCCCCGCGTGAGTGATATTTAACCTAGGTGTGTCTGTATATATATATATATATGTATGTGTGTGCGTGCAGCATGCAAGGACAATCAAAACATCATCATGGTGAAATTCACTATCACTACCTCAAGAAGTATGATTCTAATTTTACGGTCGTGTATTTTCTTGGGATCCAATGATGACAGGGGATGGAAAAAAGTTTGGTATGTGGCATGGGAACCAACTTTTCACCAGGAATACTGCTGACATGTTTCTTTGTAGTTGGTCAGCAGTCATGCGTGTCAATTGTTTTGCAAAAAAGGTAGACTGAATAAAGCTATCTTTAGCTGTGCTTTTCCGCACAAGAAGTCCGTGCTTTTCAGCACAGAAAAGGCACACACAGGAGTCAGACGAATTACTGTCACCGTGAAAGATTGCAATCATCCGCCCAGACGTGTCCTCACGAAGTGCAGGAAGAAAGAAGGCACTTGAAGCGCCTTTGATCCAAAATTTCTTGAGGCATCACACTCATCACAAATGATTCGATTTCGGTTGAACCCATGGCTAGACTTCTAAGGAACCGGAAGTGGCCTAGAACTTGAATTTCTGATGAATGAAGTTGCTGTTCATCACAAATCAAGATCGGCGAGACTACCTCAGTTTGTGATGAACTTGACTGAGGTTCATCACAAAATCATACTGTCTTCAAGACCTTGGATCAGTTTTTCAATGATTCTTTTCATACCTGTGCCTGGGGAACAGGGTGATTTGTGATGAACCTCAGTCAGGTTCATCACAAATCCAGGTTTCTTTGGATAGGTCATTTTGTGATGAACAACCATGTGGTATTGATTTGTGATGAACCTCAGTCAAGTTCATCACAAATCACTGGCTGGGATTAACAAGTTGCCAGCTGATTTGTGATGAACCTGACTGAAGTTCATCACAAATCACTGGCTGGGATTAACAAGTTGCCAGCTGATTTGTGATGAGCCTGACTGAAGTTCATCACAAATCACTGGCTGGGATTAACAAGTTGCCAGCTGATTTGTGATGAACCTGACTGAAGTTCATCACAAATCACTGGCTGGGATTAACAAGTTGCCAGCTGATTTGTGATGAACCTGACTGAAGTTCATCACAAATCACTGGCTGGGATTAACAAGTTGCCAGCTGATTTGTGATGAACCTGACTGAAGTTCATCACAAATCACTGGCTGGGATTAACAAGTTGCCAGCTGATTTGTGATGAGCCTGCCTGAAGTTCATCACAAATCACTGGCTGGGATTGAAAAGTTGCCAGCTGATTTGCGATGAACCTCAGTCAGATATGTATGCACGCATGTGCCAGCATGTTGGTGAGTCCATGCAGTATGTGTATGCGTCTTCAACCTGGCAGGGGGGTGCACCCATCCCCTTTTTTAGTATCCTCCTTCAACTCCCCATGACAACCAGTTACTCCCTTGGTGCATCCCACCGTATCCTGGAGAGACGAGATTTTCCGACCCACAGAGACAGTGCCGGGAGGGTCCACTTAAGGCCGCCCCCACCCAAATGGGCCGATGGACACTGGCTGCAGTGAGAAGGGCACCCGACATCCCACTCATACTGGATGAGACTTCCCAAGGTTTCACTGCTTGCATGGCAAGTTTACTTGGAGGGACTGACCTTGGCGTCAGCCGTTTACAAAAAAAAAGGCTGGCACTGGGATGCCAGGTGAAACTCCCAGCCTGTCGCCCTGTGCGACGAGGGTGCTTTTCAGCACCTGTGCTTTTCAGCACTATCACACAGCCTTTCGGCTGGAAAGAGTTTTTCAACTCGGTCTCTGATGCTTTTCAGCATCGTGCTTTTCAACACAGTGAGACCTGAAGATCTTGAAGTGCTCGAGGATGGACAGTGCCTGAAAGGTTCCTGACAGGACAGATACTAAGAAGGCCCCATTTAACTATACTATTCAATATTTCCTTGATTGGATCCTACATGGATTCATGTCATGTAAATTAAATCTACAGTTGAAACAAATCTTGAAGTTTTTGTTCAACATACCTGGGGCTGGTGACATTGAGTGATTGGACAAATGGTACTCATGGCATTTCGATTTAGGTTTGTTTTTCAGTGCTTCTCAGCACAGTAATTGCTTCTCAGGAAAATATTGCTTATCAGCACAAAAGAAAACTACCAAAAAACGTTTCCATGGTGTCATGTAAATATATACGAAAAATAAATCGACCATACCTTTTAGTTCCAGTTTTTGGGTGTTTCTTGAATGTTCCCCAATCAAACATCCATTAAATTATTTTATTTTTCCATCAAAAAAATAGACATGTCACAACAAAACATGCTTTTCAGCAAATATTTTTTGCTTCTCAGCATGACCTGCTTCTCAGCATTTCATGTAAGTTTCGCCATTTCCATCAAAAAAAATAGACATGTCACAACAAAACATGTTTTTCAGCAGATTTTGTGCTTCTCAGCATTTCATGTAAGTTTCACAATTTCCGTTAAAACAAATTAGACATGTCACAACAAAACATGCTTTTCAGCAGGTTTTGTGCTTCTCAGCATTTCATGTAAGTTTCGCCATTTCCATCAAAAAAATAGACATGTCATAACAAAACATGCTTTTCAGCAGATTTTGTGCTTCTCAGCATTTCATGTAAGTTTCGCCATTTCCATCAAAAAAAATAGACATGTCACAACAAAACATGCTTTTCAGCAGATTTTGTGCTTCTCAGCATTTCATGTAAGTTTGACCATTTCCGTCAAAAAAATAGCCCTGTCACAACAATTCATTTTGGCGCCCTGGTTCATTTTCGCGCCCCGAATCAAAGGTAAATGCCTTCTGTTGGTTCATGTTACGTTGGCTTCGAAACATCAATTGAACTGGTTTCATTCTGATAGCTTAATAGAATTATACAAATCAAAGATTAGGTGGTTCCGGAAAGCACTTGTGTTTAATCCATTCCACTTACATGATACCACCTAGAAAGCCCAAGTCTTGATATGTGGTGGTCCCTGTCTGTGAAAATTGAAGTTGCGTCAAATTTTCATGGCGGGCACTGGGTGCATTCCTGAAACGATAATGTTTATTCCCACTAGTTCATGAAGATGAAAAGTCCATCTATGTTCACATCAACACAACCTACTTTGATTATTCATACTGATTATGATTACATTGTTCCTAGAGAACGTGTTCTGATCCAATAATGGACATTCTCGCAAACTATATTTGCATCTGCCAGATGCGATCAACCATTCTGAAGAATGCCAAGACGAGAATCAGGTTAATACCATTAATTTAAACCGCATATTTGAGAGTTGACACTTATATTGTTACTGGCTGGTGGTTTGGAACATTAATTTTATTTTTCAATTCAGTTGGAATAATCCCAACAATTCCCATATTTTTCGGAGGGGTTTTTTCAACCACCAATCAGATTGAACATGGTGGCTTTTCACGACTTTGTCGATGGCCAAATCAGTAAAATCAGGTGCCGTCAGTCTGACCTTCCAAAAGTTTTCCTACGAGCCTCGGTGATTTTTTCGTCGAAAGATGGCAGGTTTTCCATGGGGAAATAAATCCCGGAAATGGAGGTGTTGTTCGTGAAAATCATAGAACCAAATGAATGAACTACCCTCTGGTAAACTTACATGTTGCGAACTGGAAAATCACCATCTTTAATAGGTAAATCAACTATTTCTATGTGCCATTTTCAAAAGCTATGTAACAAATTACCAGAGGGTAAATGGGAGATTTTTCCAGCCACGTTTGATGACACCAGAGGGGGTAAGTCATGTTGATGAAGCCTGCTGCACTGTTTCTGGTTGGTGGTTTGAAGTTTGAAGCATTTTTTATTTTTCCATTCAGTTGGGAAGAATAATCCCAACTGACTAATATTTTTCAGAGGGGTTGAAACCACCAACCAGGTTTATAATTTGGGAGGTTGCCATTGAAGTATGACTCGTAGCATCACGATTTGCGGAGACCCAGTTCACGAAGCCGGTTGGGCAATGTGGGCCCCCCAAACGCTATGTTTGTTGCTTGCGAACCCCCATGAATACTATACCCTATGGATCCAAGTACCTTCTTAGGAAGTACTTGGGGTATGATTTAGGGGGTTAGCCGTACCTTCTCAGGCAGTATTTGGATCCATAGGGATAGATATATCTACCATAAACCGTACTTAACTTAGGCAAGTAAACCAACTTAGCTATCGTGAAGGGGGGCCCCACATTGTATCCATTCAATCCAGGGTTGACGTTGACATTGGGAAATTGATGCCACTTTGATAAAGAGAAATTGGGTCTGTCTAAACGTTACACGTAGCCCTGAATCCAGTGAAATAACCATGTTTCGGTTTACAGGACATGGCTTTAGTTGGTTTATAACGGGGTTAAGTGTGGTTTATGGTAGATATATCTATCGTATTCATAGGGTTTACAAACCGACAAACATATATAATCCATGTTAAGACAAATCCAAATATCACCATCATAATTTGCAAGTGTTTTGCTTTTCTTTGGATATCAACATCTATAAACATCAAAAAATGGGATCCCCATCTAGATAACTGGTTGGTGGTTTGAATCATTTTTTATTTTCCATACATTAGGAATAATAGTCCCAACTGACTAATATTTTTCAAAGGGGTTGAAACCACCAACCAGACAATAAAGGTATGTGTCATTTTCAGACAAACCCAGGGACGACAACGTCGGCGACTGGCAATGATCAACGGATTATAGTGAGAGGGTGACCTCTGTTAACCCGGGTAGGTGTCAGGTCAATCTCCTAGGGAAACCATAGGGAAACCGCATAGGGAAAATGGTGGTTTCACCATGAAAAATGCTGATTGATGAGGATTTTGGTTGCTGATATATATATATATATATGCTAAGTTGGTGAACATCACTAGAATTTCACGACTGGAGTCTGGGTTTATGGTAGTTATAACGAACTAGTTAGAAGGGGTTATAAACCAACAAACATAGCGTTTGGGGGCCCCACATTGTACTATACTGTAACGATCAAGTACATAACACATCATAAATCTAGGGCACTATAGACCAAAAAACTATCCATAATTTTTACTATAGTTGGGAAAGGGTTTCTTGGAAAGGGCACCTCTTTATGATGAAACAATGCAGGGAGTTACGCTACAAATCTGGGATGTGCCTTGAGTTTTCAGCAAGAATGATGGATTCTTCTCGAAGTGGTAGCCATTCCTAGTCCACAAACCTGACTTACTCAGTGGCCATTTCAGGAACCGATTTATTGGAGGTACCTGCCATTATTTTAGGCCATATAATGCCTATGTGAGGGAATATCCCCACAAAATATGATCTTATATGGTACAATACCTAAATTGTAGGATCCTGAAATTTTCATCGACTTACCCTCTGGTATCAAACGTGGCTTGCTGGAAAATCTCCCATGTGATTCGATGATTTTCCCAGCTATAAACCTCCAATTCATGCGGGGATTTCACATTTGCCATGTTTGATCACATGTGCGTAGATGAGTCACTACTGTTTTGAATGCGCAGACGTTTATATTAGCTCCAACTTTCTACTGCATGTGACGCTTATTTGGTTTCTCCTAAACGATGGACGTGGATGGCGACATCAGACTCCAAGTTCCCCAATGGCTTTGTACAGTGAATAGTTTCGGTCTTCAAATGTGTGTCTGTTGCAGGAAGGCAAAATTGTTGGGCACCGGGAGTGGAGAGTGGGCGATTTTGAGTGCTTAGCCAGATCTCTACCGTCGTTGGATTCTGCAACCATGGATGATATGCTGGTACTTGTTGACAGCCAAATGGACGCGGAACTGTGCTTCATTTTCATGAATCCCAAATTAGTCAAGGAGACAGTCAAACGAATAGCCAACTGGAAATGGTTGAAAGTTTGCGCAGATGGAACTTTCAGAATGGTTGCTGGCAAGTATGTTGTCGTGAGTTGTGGCTTATTGTCGAAGCAATTTGGGCGCCAGGCGAACCCAGGGCAACCACAAGAAGGATACACCTTCTTTCTATTTACCCTCTTGTTTCAACTGACAGTAACAAACACCTCACGGTTGTAGGAAGGGCTACAGTAATGACATCTATAATCACTAGCAGCGGCACGAGCTAACCCTGTGGTTTTTGCTTCTCATGGACATCTTTGATATGACGCTACCCACTTGCTCACTTCAGATTCAGATATGTGATCAGCTTTAAATCGCTCAGATGAGGTTGCAGTTGGTTAATGACGATACACATTCGCCATTCATGGCACCTCACCTTGATACAAACCCTTCAGGATACGTGTGTATCACAAAAATATCATCCCGGTAAAGCCCGATGTTCAATGGCCATGCAACAGGAACCGATTTATTGAAGGCACCTACCATTAGTTTAGGTATATGTTTTAGGCCTATGTAAGGGAATATCCTCACAAAATATGATCTTGTATAGTACAGTAACGTACATCCATTTTAGGATCCTGAACATTTCAAAAGGCCTGATGTCCCATATGGCATATGGGGGATTTCTTCAAATGGGAGTACCCCAATAGCCGGATGGTTTATCATGGAAAATCCTACGGACATGGATGATTTCGGGGTACCTCGATTTTAGGAAACCTGCAGGTAGTACATTGTCTTACCCTCCGGTAATTTAACATAACTACGGAAAATCACAATCTTTAATAGGTAAATCAACTATGAATGTGCCATGTTCAAAAGCTATGTAACAAATTACCAGAGGGTAGCCTTCATTGAAAACAATAATAAACCATCCCCAAAATCACCATAAATGGATGGTATAAACCATCAAACATGTGGTGGTGTATCAATGTTTTACCCACATTAATAGCCTTCATTGAAGTTGTAAAATTATCTGGTTGGTGGTTTGGAACACTTTCTATTTTTCCATTCAGTTGGGAATTTCATGATCCCAACTGACGAACCCCATCATTTTTCAGATGGGTAGGCTCAACCACCAACCAGTTATCCTAGTGACTGATGAGTCGGTGAACTTTCGACGTTTCATGGGATGTCACCAACGGTCACCGCGCCTAGGATGCTCTGATGCGAGAATATCCCCAGTCGGATTTCTTCAGGACTGATGCAGTGAGTGTTATGGCCCTCTACTAGTTAGAAATGGTTTTAAATTGTTATAAATGGGGTTGTTATGCCATAAGTCGGGTGACTTACTGACTTATAACTGGTAAAGGGCCTTAACTGCAGTGATTAACTGCAGTGTTGAACACATTTGCTGAGTACTGGTAGTGCCTGCGGTTTCTAAGCTGGAAGCTTGACAATGATTTGCAGAGAAGCTTCATCATGAGAGTCTGTTTTTGCTGGTTCTCAAAGCCAAACAATTACTAGTTGGTGGTTTGGAACATTGTTTGTTTATCCATTCAGTTGATAATAATACCCCCAACTGAATCGAACTGACAGATTGTGATTTTTCAGAGGGATAGGTATACCACCAACCAGATATATTATTCATTAGATCAGGTATTAATCACTATTAATCACTATTAACCACTATTAATCAACCACAGAGGGACCAGATGATTTGATCCACATGTCATGTGCCTTCTCTGTAGAAGTTCACCATGATGTCATTATGTCGAAGTTCTCGTCCCGTACGGCAGCCCCAAGAGGGGACGGTCGGAACAATCCAGCACCCCATTGATCCTAATATTTAGCCCATTTTTTTACTTGACCAAAGGAAACATATCAAGTTGATTTTATCTGTTTCTGTCTACAATCATTTACAATATGTCCCACTTGTAAAGTGCTTTTTTTTGAGGTGCACCATGTTATTCCCATCAAAACCACCCCAACTATGGTTCATATCCATCATTATTCAATTCATTCAAATCCCATTTCATTCCTACTGTTGGATGGTTGAATCCCAAACGTAAAATTTGATATAAATCCAAGTTTATGCCGTTAAATAACCATTAACGTTGTTTTTTTCCCTGTAATTCCTCAAGAAATTGCCATAGATTTTGGCATCCTCTCACTCTTCTCGGAGGATGCCCGTTTCGGATTACTGGTCCAACTTCAAGCAGTTGCCAGAAGCCGCTCACTATTCGGATGCTGGGATTCTGCCAGTTTTCCTGGGTTCAATTGGGGTGCAGTTGGGGTGAAAAAAATGCAATTGTGGCCATTTACCAATTATAAATGGTTATAACATGTTATAACTGGTTTTAAATTGGATTATACATTCCATAAATGGGGATTATAAGTACTTATAGCTGGGTATGGGTATAACAGTTGTAACAATCCCCAATAGGTTGGGATGTAACCCTTTTAACTCTGGTTACAAATCCAGGTATAAGTGGAACTGCACTTGTTTGAGGTACACTAAACACAGAAATGGAAATTGCTTCATTTAGTTTGATGAAAAGCATGAGGGTAACTTCTGGGTAAACCCATAACGCCACATTAAGAAATGGAAGTTTTGAAACTACAATCATTCCACAACAAGTCATCATGTGATGACAGGGTTGCTCCCAACACCAGAGCACTGTTTGCTGGGGTCAATGTGTCAAACGCGCAGCTGGACAGTTAGACAGTCTGGTGGTGTTCAGGCACCTCTCAGAACTGACAAACTCACGACGAATGTCAGAAACGGTGTTGCTTACATTGAAGGGACAGTCAGTCCTAGTGGCTGGTTCACTGCGATCGAGGCAATTCCAAGGATCAATTCCAAGGATCAAATTAAGCTGATCTCAAGGGTTGATGAACTGGTGCGAAATTTCGACTCCCTTGCTGCCGAAGAAAGTGGCAACTGACATGGACTATGTCACTCACATCAGTTTTTGTAAAAATCATAGAAGTTTCCCAAACTGTTGATGGATTTGATGTTTGCCACGGTATTTCCCACACTTTTCCCACTTTTCCTTTGGCTTTTGAGCTGCGCTTTGCAAAAAGGACATGTTGAAGACACCGGAAGACGAGTTGCGTTGGCTCGCCATCTTCGTGGGGGACCGTGGGTCTGGATTGATCAACGGTGCCAAACCCATTTTTTCCATAGAGAAAGATGTGCAAAATCCATGGAAATCCATGAAAATGTGTAGATTGTAGATCATGTTCATATAGGCTTTCAAATTCATGAACATGTGTAGATTGTAGATATGTGGTGATCATGTTCAATTTCAGGCTTTCTAGCGCTTTTCCGCCTGTCTCCTGACCTTTTAGCCCTTGGGAAGTCAGCGGTGTAAGCCCAGATGATATTGCTTTGTGCAAAATGAAGTATTTTAGGAACGGATATATGTTGCAGGAAACTACCCTTAGGTTTCACTACCCTTGGGTTTCACTGGCCAAAACATACAGCCGGGGGTTGTAATTATACTCCAATGACAAGAAAAATCACAAAGAATGATGTGGGTAAAACAATAAACCAGCCATGACTGGGACTGGTAAACGAATCCCACCTATAAAAATGGTGAGTCATTGGGGATGGTAAACATGACATTGTTTTCCATTTTCACCTGGATGTTTTTTTTGTTGCCCCAACATTAAGATACGCATTTGTTTGTTCCGATCAATAGTAAAAGTAGCTTTGTTATTTTCTAAGATAATATTATAATATATATATATATCCCTATGGATCCAAGTACCTTTTAGGAAGTACTTGGGGTATGATTTAGGGGGTTAAGCACCTTCTCAGGCAATATTTGGATCCATAGGGTATATATATATATACATGTGTATATATGTATGTATATATATATATGCATGAATTGATCCGGATGTTCTTTGTTTTTTGTTCCATCCGTGTTTGTTGACTTACAGGAACCCTTGAAAGATAACAAACAATGACTTATATAAACAAAACGTACAATAGTTTTTTCGGTCACGGTGTTGTTTTGATGCAAACTGACTGTTGTGTTTGTTTTTTCCGATGCACAATCTCGATCCAAGGCCCCCGGCCTTTTTGTTTCTGCATCGGTGAGGACATGCATCAGCCGTTGCATTGGCTGCGTGGAGACTTTGAGTATGGCAGGAATATCACGGTGGTCGCGAAGGGAAAGGAGAACTGTGACATACTGGGACCTGGAGAACACACCTGGATGAACCATAGAAAAAAGGCCCAACTAACAGTTGTTTAAATGGGTTTATAGTATATTTCACATGATATATAACCAACTAGTTATAGGAGTTATGTCATCCCATAGCTGTTGTGACGTCACTGATATGATGGGATTTTTTTCGGGGAGATCTATCCCAAAATGTTGAAACACATTTCAGTTAGTAACCATAGTTAGTTACCAGAGTTATTAATCATAGCTAGTTAGTAACCATAGTAAACGTAACCATAACTAATATGTCTCTAGGGTTTATGGTAGAAAAAAGCGAGGTATCCCAATTACTTTGCTTCGAGTTATCCCCACCATGACATCTATACGTTTTGTTACTGGCAAATCTTCTGGCATTTTATCTGACATATCTTCTGGCATTTTATCTGGCATATCTTCTGGCATTCTATCTGGCATATCTTCTGGCATTCTACCTGGCATATCTTCTGGCATATGTTCTGGCATATCTACTGGCACTCTATCTTGCATATCTTCTGGCATATCTTCTGACATTCTATCTGGCAAATCTTCTGGCGTTCTATCTGGCAAACATTCTGGCACTTTATGTGGCATACCTTCTGGCATTCTATCTGACATTCTATCTGGCATACCTTCTGGCATTCTATCTGGCATATCTTCTGGCATTCTATCTGGCAAACATTCTGGCATATCTTCTGGCATTCTTTCTGACACTCTATCTGGCGTTCTATCTGGCATATCTTCTGGCATTCTATCTGGCCGTTGAGGTCCAGCGGTGCTCACTGAGCTCGGAGGGTCCCAGGTTGAGGTCCAGCGGTGCTCACTGAGCTCGGAGGGTCCCAGGTTGAGGTCCAGCGGTGCTCACTGAGCTCGGACGGTCCCAGGTTGAGGTCCAGCGGTGCTCACTGAGCTCGGACGGTCCCAGGTTGAGGTCCAGCGGTGCTCACTGAGCTCGGAAGGTCCCAGGTTGAGGTCCAGCGGTGCCCAGTGCGCTCGGACCCTTGCAGTTGAGGTCCAGCAGTGCCCACTGCGTGCGGAAGTTGGCGAAGAGCTTGGCGAAGAGTTGGCAAGGCGGAAGTGGACATGGAAGTGAAGGCAGAGGTGGTGGAGGAGAACGAGGAGGAGGAGAAGAAGAACTCTTATAAAATCTAACAACCCTCACCTGGCAGGTGGGGAAATAGAGGTAACCATGGTTAGTAACGTGATCAATGTGGGGCCCGCAAAGGTTATGTGTGTTGGTTTATAAGCCCATCTACTGTAATTGTAGTTATAATTACCATAAACCCTAGTGAAATTGTAGTTGTAAACCAACCTTGCCATCTGGGGGGCCCCACATTGTAGGGAATGGATCAGAACTGAGATATCAAACATGGAGAATTTCTAACACACGGCGAATATGTGCGGTCTCCTGTTGACTTTGACCAATTTCCCGCGTCATGGTGGCGTTCAACGGCTAGCCATGGAAAAAGGGGAGCTATCACAGCTGCCAGATATTTCTCTATGTTTCATCATTTTTCTGGGTCAAAGATCCCTTGACAAACACCCATTAAGGTGATGAAAAGTCACGAAATGGTCCGGCTGGTGGGTCTGGGATGGTCTGGCCCTTTTTTTCGCGACCAAAAGGTTGCCTATTTAAATATTCACTGAAAGAATCCGTGTTTTAGCTCCAGAATGATTTTATCTCACTCGCCATCCATTTTTTTGTTCTCTAGGCTTCATCCATGCGTGAACCCTGGGCCAATCTGGGAAAATATGGTTTGAATCTCCGCGGATTGGAACTGCATCATTTGCAGCTGGAACAGGGAGCTCCTAATTGCTTCATATCTCGATATGTTCTTCTCGTTCCTCCAATTTTCACGTGCTATTTGGCAAGAACTCAGACCCTGGGAAGATTGTGGCTTACCCTAGGTATGAGGATGAGCCTGAGGTGGAGTGCCCGAAGTGCTGGAAGGCCATCAAGCTCGGTCGCATTCCTTTTCAGAATGGATCCGGGACGGCGACAAGTCGGTGTCGTGGCTGTGGCTGTGGAGAAATCATCACTGCCTGGACAACGTGTCCCTTCTTGGAGGCTGCGAAAAATGTTAGGTCCTTCCTATGTCTGTAATTAGTGAACGGGAAAATCGATGGGAAAACGCTAAGACTACTAGGAGGCACGGTTTCCCGTGAAGTTTTCTTCCACCAATCCATTGAATGTTGGATCATGGGATTTTGCGCCAGGATGCCATTTTTCCGCTCGCTGATCTGACGTTCACAGACCTTCCACAATGAGGTCCAGACAGAAAGCAAATTATTGTTTTATCTAGTGGCTAAGAGGTAGCTAAGCTAGGGATAACCATATTTTTCTTGTATGGGGAGCCCATGAGCTTTTTGTAGAGTTTCGCAACCATTTGATAGTCTTTGAGTTTTGCGCATTTTGAAGAACATTCCTGCATGAAGAGCCGTCCTTTTATTTGCATTGATTTATGAAGCCTATTAACGATAAATACTGTTTACCTACCATAGATCCTAGTTATATATGAATTATAACTTACAATCCAACTGTGGCACCACCTCATTCTTGGTAGTTCCACACAATGTCTCCGAATATGTGCCTGGGTGAAAAGCTGGATCATATATACATATATACATATATACATATATACATATATACATATATACATATATACATATATAATCATATATACATAGATACATAGATACATAAATACATACATACATACCAAACCAGACCATAACATCACATAACATCACATAACATCACATAACATAAAATTACATATATTACATACATTACATACATTACATACATTACATACATTACATACATTACATACATTACATACATTACATACATTACATACATTACATACATTACATACATTACATACATTACATACATTACATACATTACATACATACATAAATACATACCTGCCTACCTACATAGATACATACATAATATACATACATACATAACATAAAAATAACATAACATAACATAACATACATGCATACAGACAGACAGACATACACATACACATACATACATACATACATACATACATTACATACATTACATACATACATCTACCCATCCATCCATCCATCCATCCATCTATCCATGCATGCATACATACATACATACATATATACACACATACATACATACATACATACATACATACATACACACACACACACACTTACATACATACATACATGCATGCATGCATGCATACATACATACATACATACATACACACCTACCTACCTACCTACCTACCTACAAACATACATACATACATGCATACATACATACATACATACACAATATACATATATACACAACATAACAAAACAAAACAAAATATAACATAACACAACACACATGCATACAGACAGACATAAATACCTACACACGTACGTACATACATCCATCCATCCATCCATCCATCCATGCATGCATGCATGCATGCTTGCATGCATACATACATACATATATACACACATACATACATACTTACATGCATACATACATACATACATACATTACATTACATTACATTACACTACATTACATTACATTACATACATTACATAATACATACATTACATACATTACATACATTACATACATTACATACATTATATACATTACATACATTACGTACACTACATACATTACATACATTACATACATTACATACATTACATACATTACATACATTACATACATTACATTAGTTACATTACATTACATTACATACATACATACATACATACATACACACATACATACACACATACATACACAACATAACATAACATAACATGACATAACATAACATAACATTATTTAACATAACATAACATAACATGACATACATGCATACAAACATACATACATACATACATACATACACATGCACATACATACAAGTCCTACGTATGAATTATAGTGATATAGTTTGCGATGGTCATGCCATCATTAAGACGGAAGTGAATTATGCCCAACATGATACTTGTCCATTTTATGATGAGATTACCATAATCAATTCGTCCCGTGTAACCTGACCATGGCGCATTTGTGAGACAATCTGCAAGGGATTTTCATAGGGATGGGCTACCAATACAAAGAAATTCGAATTCACCTAGACTTCTATATAAATCAGGTACAGGAGTAATGCCGGTAGTAGTTGTTTTGCCACTCAAGTTTGTTGATAAGCGACTTCGTAAACAAGGAATTCCGGCATGACTCATGCAAGTAGCAAACATATTTGTGTAGACCTATTTCAGAATTACAGGATCAATCCATCCCATCATTTTTTGTTTTGGCTTCCCATCAAAAAACATCTGGGTTCATGACATTATTTGACATGTCTAGGCCACACCAGCTTCATGGCGTTTCAGGAGTATTCTCTCTTCGATTATTGGGATGCTCGGATCCAGAATAGGCCAGGGCTGAAATGGTCTTTCGGTTTCAATAGCTTTCAGCGTTCAAACCAGGAATCGATGAAATCTGGTTGGTGCTTTGGAACCATGGAACTTTATGACTTTCCATTCAGTTGGGAATGTCATCATCCCAACTGACCAAATCATATTTTTCAGAGGGGTAGGCTCAACCAGCAACCAGAAATGGGCACGGTCTTGGATTGATGTGAGTAGAGCACCAGGGGACCCAGGTCCGTTGTTTTTTTTTCGGTACCCCTTACGATGCTAATAGGGAAGCATAGTTTCCGGCATTTTTTCCCGTACATCAAGGCTCCACAGGGCTCCTGGTGTTGATCGTAGGTGATCTCAAATGATGCTTTCCACTTTCCATATTTTTCCACAACCATTTTTGGATGGGCAACTTTTGGGACCCCGAAAAAATGTTTGGTTGCTCTCAGCCCTAGGCAAGCATACCTTAAACTTTTAAACACTTGTCAGCCATCCGTCTACCATTGATTTCACCGTCCACGACGTGGCAATGGAAAATCCTCACAAAAATACAATGTGGGGCCCCTGGTTTTTATAAGCCCATCTAATTATAGTTATATATAATTACCATAAACCCAAACGTGAAATTGTAGTTATAAACCAACTTAGCTATCTTACGGGGGCCCCACATTGTAGATGATGTTCCCATTAAAGCCTCCATCAAACCTTTATGAAACCTCCAGATTTTCCACTGCCACGTTTGATTACCAGAGGGTATGCCTCTTGAGATCGGGTCGGCCCGGACTTTCTGAGTTTGAGATCGGCTCGAATTGCAAAAGGTAGTTCACAAGAGGTCAGATGCTTGGATCTAATCATATCATGTCAGATGTTGGTATCCCAGATGTGATGACAACCAGATGTTTAGAAGTTTACATGTGTTGAAATATGTTGAAATCCTCATTTCCCTTCGTTTTGAGTGGTTAAATCAACTAAATCCCCATTTGGAGGTGTCCTGAAATAGGGGTACCCCCAAATCATCCATGTTATTTTCGGATTTTCCATGAAATAATAACCATCCAGCTATTCGGGTACCTCCATGACTTAGGAAACCCCTAATGCTTAGATTAACATTACCAGTACGATTAAACATTACCCTCTGGTAAATTACCTCTGGTAAATTAACAGTTTGGGATAATCATAGATATATAAATCAGCTAAATCCTCATGTTTCCCCACAGCCAGATGCTTAGATGTTTACATGTTTTGCTGAAATCCTCATTTCCCTTCATTTTGAGTGGTTAAATCAGCTAAATCCTACAAGGTGGTGCCCCATAGTTAGATAAGTTGGTTTATAACTCCCATAACTATGGTTTATGGCAGATACAACTATAGTATTCATGGGGTTTATAAACCAACTTATAACTGGGGGGCACCATCCTGTATGTGAAATCCCCATGTTTTTTTACGGTGAAATCCCCAAGGAAAGCCAGCTGCCACTGGACTTCCAGCTGAACGATTTCCATGGCGATCCCAGGAGACCGGGGAGCCGAGCTGGGCGGAGCTGGGCGCTCGTTTACCGTGGGAAAACCATGGGAAAACCATGGGAAAATGCGGATTGAACCAAGAAAACTTGGGGATTCATGGGAATTATAGCTGATGTATGATAGCTAAGTTGGTTTATTTGCCTAGGTTAAGTATGGTTTATGGCAAATATATCTATAGTATTCATGGGGGTTATAAAAACCAACTTAGCTATTGTTTGGGGACCGCACATTGTAGCTAATAGATGACAGATTATGGATGATTTGGATAAATCCACTTTGGATCTAACTGGGTAATGCTGACTAGTAGTATTGAACAGTATTACAATAATTTAAGGTAACTAATATCTAACTATCATTAACTAGTAGTATCTATTGAGAAAGTGGACAATTTGGATAAATGGATTATGGATGGGTGACAGATTAACGGGATAATTAAATACTGTTGATATCTAGTGGATAATCTGATGGAAAGTGGATTATTCAACAGTATTACAATAATCAATAATCAGGATCTAACTATCATTAATTTACATCGGCATAGTCTAATCTAAGGTGTATCTAGATCGGCCAGAAAAAGTGGAAAAAATGTATAGTATTCAACAGTATTCCAAGGATATTATCCTGCAATTCCTTTTTCAATCCAACCATGCTAAGAATGGTGGACAAATGGGAACCAATTATCGAACATGAGGATTTATAGTGGATAATCGGTGATGGATATTAAAGCAACATGGATGATGGAAACAACAAAACTGGGGATTTAGCAGTGGCAAGTCAGACAGTCCTGTTTGTTGTTGATTGCTTCGTTTTGTTTTTTTCCGATCCAATATATTTTGGAGATCATCATCCATTCAAAGGGTAAACTACAACGACCTCACGTCGCGAGCCTTGGAACGATGGTGAGTGTAAAGGGGGATCATTCCAATATTAGCCCCACATGGCAAGTTGGTGAATTATTATAGTTTACCCTGATCCATTCTGGGAACGCTTCTTACAGGGGTTGGGATTGATGCCCCATCTTATTTTTTTCACATCATCTTCAAGTAGTTAAATTGTTGAATGCAGCTCAGTCAAGCAGTGCTCAGCTTCGCCTGTCTCAATTTCCAGAGGCGAAGAGCTTCCCCAAGAATTGGGGGTTTCCTAAAACAGGGGTACCCCTAGTTATCATCAATTTTAATAGGATTGTCCCTAATAAACCACCCCCAAATCATCAGTTTATAGCTGGATTTCCCGTGAAATAAACCATCCAGCGTTTTTGGGGTACCCCCATTGATGGAAACCCCAAGGATTAGGTGATTTTTTAATTCGGACATTTACCAACCCCAGTATTCATCAACTGGTGGGACGACAGAGGGTTTTGAACACTTCGCCTGTGATTTACATGGATTTGGCCACCCATTTTGCACATGAAAATGGAGATGTCGCTGGTTTCTCAGCGACACTTCTGGTGTTTTGGAAGCCAAGGAGGTTTGATGAGAGCAGTTGTAACATGGCTTCGTTTGGCTTCAAACAGTCACGTTCGCTAGTTGTAACCCTTGTACAGCGATGGAAATCCATGACTGTCCCTTGGAAATCATCTACAACTGGTGGATTAAAGGCCGCGATTAGTGAACGTTTATCCCTTATGGATGTGCGGGCCCCGCGAGTCATAGGTGGATTATAATCCATATATTTCAGTCATCTTCAGCATATATAAACATAGACATAAATCATTAATAATCACCAAAAATAGGGTATTCCATGAATCTAACTGGTGGCTACCCATTTCTCCGGGGATTGAGCTCAGCACAATGTGGGACCCCCTAGTTATAAGTTGGTTTATAACCCAATCCAACTATAGTTATAGCTACCATAAATCCTAGTTATTGTAGCTATAAACCAACTTAGCTATCTTGGGGGCCCCGTGAGTCATAGGTGGATTATGATCCATTTATGCGCATAAACCATATAATCCAAATAGGAAGTATTCGCATGAATCTAACTGGTGGCTAGCTGCGGCTAGCTATTTATTCGGGGATTGAGCTCAGGATGTACAAAAAATGGCATCACTTCAAAGAACATCCCGGCGAAGTCTTTGCGACTTGGGGAGCCTCGGCCGATGTCGCCAGTGTCGTCGTATGGACGACCTCAAGAGAGCGGCCTGCTTAAATGATTGTTAAATTTCACCAGGCTAGTTATATTGTTAATTTTAATTGTTAAATCATTGCTAAATCCCCATAAATCACATGTTTATCTTGGTTAAATCACCATTTTCCACTATACTAGGTCAATCTTGGATGGCTAGTTTAATCCTTTAGTCTTTTGGTATCAATGGGATTATTTGCGTTCAGCAGCTAAGAACTTGTGATTTTTTGCAGGGTATCTAAGATTGGCCATGATTTTAGAGGAAACCCAAATGACCTGGATTTTCAGGTTAAATCATGAATATTGACCTAGATACAGGAAATGGGTGATATAGTTAACCTACACCCATCTAACCTCATGTCCATGTCTACGCTTTTAAGGTTCTTGGTCGGCTGGTTGGTCACGTTGGTCCACATCTTGCATTGGGATGCATTGTCGTCGTATGAATTTAGGGTGTGAGGGAAACTTAAAAAATCAGAATAGCATGAATAGCTGTAATGTGGTTAAAACAATAATAAACCATCCCCAAAATCACCATAGATGGGTGGTATAAACCATCAAATATGGGGTGGTTTATTATTGTCTTAACCACATTAAAGTTTTTTTTGGCCACATTAAACAAATGGGTTTTCTGTGCATAATTATTCTTTCAAACCACTTCTAGGCTGTATACTTGCTTTTGCAGCATCTGTCCATATGCTTTCAACGTCAACATGGGAACGCAACCCCCAGCACCTAATAAGCAGCTCCAGTTTTTCTCCCAAGAGCTGCTCCCTGAAAATGGGCTTCCCAATAGCTGGATGGTTGATTTCAGGGAAAATCCCATCTATACATGGATGATAACTAGGGGTACCCCCATGTCAGGAAACTTCCATATGGGGAAAATGAGGACATTTTTGGAGGTTGCTTTCCCATTTATGAAAAACTAGGGGTACCACCATTTATGGAAAAGCCCCATTTCAGAGTCCCGTCCACCAAGGAAGTGAACTGTCCAACAAGGTCAGGGTCAGGTTGTGTGGGAAAGAACTTGGGTTGACTTATGATATGCCACCAACGGGTTCCAAATCATATATATATATATATATATATATATATACATATCTATATAGTCATCCTGCAGTAGATAGAATATATGAATATAAATACATATATATATATATATATATATATGAATATGGACGTGTCAAACATCTTCATGACAATGAGATGATTTTTGAAACTTACCACATTCTATCTACTGCAGGATTATCATATACAATTGAATTGTTGATAATCAGTCATCTAAGTGGGTTCAAATCCCAATGAATTGTCATCTTGCTAAGTCAACTACCAATCATATCAGTCGTGGGTCCAAATTGGGATGGGAATGGCCTCGCACATGGTTGGTCGTTTCCAGAATCTGAAGTAATGTGTGGGATCCGAGATTTGATGCGCAAGAATCACAAGGGGGTCCAAATTGATGAATGGTCTCAATTAACCTTTGAATCAATTTGTGGTTTCAACCCCGGATTAACCCTGACTGATTCACAAGAGGGTTTCCTCCAAAGAGTTGGAATCTGCAACGAAAATGGTACTCCCCCGTCCCAATTCATGAGCCCAGGGGGTTATTCGTGCGGGGTTGATACTAGTTATAAGTTGGTTTATAACCCCATCGAACTATAGTTATAATAGTTATAACTACCCCTATGGATCCAAATACTGCCTGAGAAAGTATTCAACCCCCTAAATCATACCCCAAGTACTTCCTAAGGAGGTACTTGGATCCATAGGGTACCATAAACCCTATACTTATTGTAGTGATTTGGCCCAACTGAGCTATCAAACGGGGGCCCCACTTTGTAGGAAACCTGGTCATCCCGCAGTGTTGAGATCAGGCCTGTGATATTTATGCAGCCTTGCCTGCTGGCCAAACACGTTGGGCTCCTCAGGAGAACCATGAGAAAACCATAGGAAAATGGTGATTTCACCAGGAAAACCCATGAGAAACGCTCATACAATGTGGGGCCGAAAATCCTTGATTAATATGGTAGATTAATATGGAGGTATCCGAAAAATAGAGGTAACCATAGTTAGTTAGTAACCATAGTTATCAATGTGGGGCCCGCAAACGTTATGTTTGTTGGTTTATAACCCCATCTAATTATAGATATAATTTCCATGAACCCTAGTGAAATTGTAGTTATAAACCAAGTTAGCGATCGATGGGGCACCACATTGTACAATAACAAACAAGATGCTAACAGCACAACACATTTTTATGAAGGAACAAATTGGGGGTTTACATGGTTTTATACCATCAAGACCCAAGAGGTATAATTTATTCATATACAATAGATTTTGGTCGTGTGTTGCATTTGTATTGATGCATAACTATCTCGGTTGAAATTCTGAATGTGAACATAAACCAAGTCATACCTGATGGGCCGGAATACGCAATCCCTTTTGAAAATTGGTGTAGTCTTTCGGGCGTCCAGAGTGAAATATCGGGAAATCGAATACAGGATGGTGCCCCCCAGTTATAAGTTGGTTAATAAACCCCATGAACTATAGTTATATTTGCCATAAACCATAGTGAAATGGGAGTTATTTGCACCAGCTTATCTAACCATGGGGCACCACCTTGTATGAGCAGGGGAAGGAATCAGTAGGCATGAACAGTAATCTTGATCATTTCAAGGTCAACCAGGATTTAGGGTTTCAGCATCAAGAACGAAGATTTAAGCAAGCCATAGGAAGGAGGGACCACCGAACCATAAATCTGGGATTGGTGGGAAAGATCACCCATGGAGGTGTCCTAAAATGGTACTCCCAAATTATCCAAACTTAGATCATTGAAACCCATGGTGACTTGGGGATCCCACATTTTTGATATCTGTTTAAGAACCCCCTAAATGAGCATTGAAAGCTAAAATTGTGGTCCCCAAATCCAGACGCAACGCCAAGGGATTGAGTTGAGCACCGAAAACATCCGTCAGTGGCGCAAACTTTATGAGGCCGGGGTCACTGTTCTGAGTCCTAGAGGGTCGGGGACTAGCAAGTCTACAAGTCTGAGGTGGTGATTTCACATGACCATTGATGATTGGTGGTTTCATCTGTTCAAAATTCTGTCGAACGAAGAATTTGGGGTGTGGTTTTTTCAGCAGAGCAGAGCAGAACCCCAGGAATCGATGCCTTTGTCATTTGTCACCTTGGGGGAAGTGGTTGAATCCCGGGGACCTTCAGACTTCAGCAGCTTGGCTGCCCCAGTTCACGATAGTTTACATATCTAAAAATAATAATGTGGATAAAACACCCATTTGGAAATGGTGTATAACACCTGACCTACAACCAATAAAAATGGTGATTTGATGTGATGACTGGGGGATGGTTTATGATTGTGTTTCCACATTAGGACACTTGTTTTTTGAATTTTCTGCGGTTGTTTCAACCTCCAGAGACCTGCCTGGATTTCACCCAGCTCGGATTGTGATAGAAAACTTGGAGAAAAATTGCGGAAAGCACCATCTTGTACCATCCTGCAGTTATGACCCTTAACAGTTATAAGTGGGTTTATAATCATATATAACCAACTAGTTGTAAAAGTTATGTAATTCCATTTATAACTGTGAAGTGAAGGGCCCTAACTGTGAAAATACTTTTCGTTTTTTTGTTGGGGGCTTACAGACTATAGTCATCTATAGTCTCCATGTTACGATGAAAAAAGATGTTGCTGAAGTCCTCGCACTTCAGGTCGGATCCCGGTTTAGTGCTTCAGGGCCTGATGCCAGAAAAATGGTGACAACCAAGCCTCACGGGGTGCTGCAACGAAACACGATTCGTATAGATGCTGATGAAACATGATGAAACACGGCAACCCCCAATAGAAAAGTACATCATCACATAATTCATCCCATACTTTCCTACGATTTTTTGTTTTTCCCTTAGCAGTTATAAATGGGCCTAGAATGGATTATAATGATGTAATTATATATTCGTTATAGGAGTTTCACTTCCATTTAGAACTGTTAGTTGGTCCATAACTGTATCTTTTCTGGGAACTCAGAAGTCCCCATGGTTTTTGTTTTTTTCTCCCGTTTAAACCGTGCACTCCGCCAGGCGTTGGTGCTTCAAGCTGGTGAACGTGTGGCACAACTTATGTCAGAGTTGTTGATGCATAGGACTCTGATGGGAAAATTATGATGGTTTCATGGGAAAAACCATAGGAAAACCATAGGAAACTGGTGATTTTTCACCACGAAACATGGGGAAAACATTCATAGGATATATATATATATATATTTATGTGGCAGATTTATGATAGCAAAGTTGGTAAATTAATTCATGACTCATGACGTGAATTCTATGGTTCATGGTAGATCGAACTAGTTTGTGAGATCTATGAAGCAACTTATAACTGGACGCCACCTTGTGCGAGTAGTGGGAAGGGATCAACAAAATGTCTTTATTGCCCATAGCCATAAAATATCTGGTAAACTGTTACATAATTGTTACATAACTATGGAGAATCACCATTTCTCATGGGAAAATTCACTATAAATGGCCATGTTTAATCGTTTTTTGTTAACGTTTACCAGGCCGGGTAATATCTGGGAATCGTCAATGTAAGTCGCTTGTTTACCGGATGGATCATAACCATGCACATAGATGACAAAGAGTTGTGGTTATGGTGATAATAAAACCATTGTGCAATAAGTGGCTAATTGCTGATAGTTACATAGTTATAAACCATAGATGTATGATGATGTATTATGATCCAGAACCATAGTTGTTTTGGTGTTGCTGGTGTTAGAACATAGATTTCCTTTTCCCATTGGTTGGTTGATAGAGGGGTTTGAAGAACCCCCTGAAAAACAACAACAACAGGTAAATGATGATAGATGGTATACCAAACCGGCCCCTCTATTTTTTACCAAACGGACATGTTTATACATTTTTGATGTTAGATGGATTTGAAGCCACCAAAACTTAACCTTCTAGTCAACAACCACCAAGACATGTTGGAATATGTGTCACAAATCGCCAGTCGATACTGTGGATGGAAGATATGCTGCACAACCCTGCCAAAATCATGGGATGTTTACCATCTATCAACTGGTGCAGGATTTCGCTGGCCCATCCACCGTATCACAGAAATGATTCGTTTAGGATCCCTAAACGAATTGGTCAGACGTCGTTGGTTGATTCCCAGCAGGAAACATGAAGCAGTGCCATGGCCCGGCTGTGGGGATGGCGGCTGGATAGGCTCTACCAAGGTGGGCCACCCTAGGTACAAGTTGATTGAAAACAACGCCATTATAGATGTATGTATCGTGATGTATCTACATTATTTACCATAAACTTTCATAAACCATGTAGTGAACTTAGTTATAACATGTTATAAACAAACTTAGCTAAGTATGTGGCACCACCTTGCATGGTATAAAGGTTTCCGGCTATCCGATATAAACAGGACCATGTGGGCAACCCAATGCCATAAATTTGCAATGACTCATTTTTTGAAAAAAAAACATACCACCCATAAACAGCGTGATCTAGGGGATGGTTAATGAAATTGGGCTTACCCCATTAACGGTTACATTGGGTTAGCTTATAGATGATAAAATGAAGATATAAGTCCATGATATGGGGATAGAACAGCAATGCTGATATTACACAACAATATGTAATATGTCTGCCAATTTGCTTGCGTGGGCGCCGTGTTTTTCCCGGAAAGGTGAGTCATCCCCCATGAATCGGATCTTTATGGCAGGATAACTCGTGTAATCCTGAAAAAAGTGGAGCCCGCAAACGTTATGTTTGTTGGTTTCCGAGCCCATCTAAATATAGTTATAACATGTTATAACGACCATAAATCCAAACCTGAAATTGGAGTTATTCGACCCAACTTAGCTATCATAAATCAGCTATACATAGCTATACTATAAGTTCTATTAAATCTCCATTCTTGATGGTTAAATCCCATTTTACTACTTAAAAACTTTGGGGGCCTCACATTGTTGGAAAAAAAGGTAATACTCATGGGATATGTGTGTTTCGGTCGAGATGGGCCTGAATGGAGATTGGATGGGCGTGAAACCCATAAGCAAAGGTTAGTTGATGGTTCATAAATGAAATGATTACTGTATAACTACATAACTACAAAGTGGAGCCCAAAAAAAGATAGCCAAGTTGGTTTACAACTGCAATTTCAAGTTTGGGTTTATGGTAGTTATAACATGTTATAACTATATACAATTAGATGGGGTTATAAACCAAGTTATAACCAGGGGGGCCCCACGTTTTAGGGATTAGTATGAATCAATTGTCAAAAATAAGGATCAATTCAAAGGATTCGGGACCTTGAAAACTCGGAATCAACCTCAACTTACAGCCGTTTTGCTGGGGAAATTTGGCGATGAACCATCGGATTGCTGGTGTCCTCTTTTCAGATCAACCCATATGGGGATGGGCCAATACTTCTGGGAATATTGGCACTGTTCGTGAACATCCACATAAAAACTTGGGGGTACAGTTCCAGTTACAAGTAACTATGGTAGGTTTTTTTAATGTTGAGATGTATCCAATGGGAAATCACAAGTAACTAAGTATCTCAACTTGGATATTTCTCACCATAGTTTTTCAGGATGTTAAGTTATGGTATGAAGTTGGGTTATATCCCAAGTTGTGAAGGGTCCAGTCTTAAAGCCATTTCAACTGGAATATCATAATGGAGCAGTTGAAGGGTTATTATAATGGGTAATTGAACTAACATGTAGTTGAGCAGTTGAGGTCCTGAATCGGAACAACCAGATATGCCATGGTTCGAAAGAATGGCTTCTTCGACTGGAATCTCCAAAAGCGATTTGCCCTCTGAGATGTTCAATTTGGCACCACCAGCTGCAGAGTTTGTAATTGTGGATCGCCTCCTCCACACTCCATCCTCCATGTTCACTACAATCAGGAGGCGGGTGAGAGGTGAGAGAACTCTCGACATCTCAGCAGACAGCATTAGTTTTTTGCCCAATGCCGCTTGCTGGGTCGAACTTCGGCGATGAGTTTAGGCACTTGCGCCCGAATACGAGTCGTATGGTGATACACAATGAAAAGTTAAATGACAGGCCCCGCATTGAGAAGAACACCATGACTTATATGTTTGGCATCATGGCCCTCTTGTCCAGTATGACCAAAATGACCCAGCATCATCTTGTGTTATATTGTTATCTATTTAAACTATGGCTTTTATTATTTCATTATGTTTCTTCATAAATATATATATATATATAATTATATAATTCTATACTTATATTTAATGATTTTATGTTTGAAATATAGTTTAAAATGTATTTTTAAATAGATTTAAACAATAAGAATTATAATATATATACAATAATAGTTTATATATAATGTATTTTTGTTTTTTTAATATCGGTAAATTATTTTTGTAAATTTTATTTATTTTGAATATATAATAAATATTTCTAATTTATGGGTTTATTGATATGTTATTAAATTCCACAATGAAGGGCTATATATATATATATACACATAACCCCCCAACTGAACCCCCAACTACAAATATTTCGCAGCCAAAGTCGAAGGGCGCCAGGCTGCCTGGCTATGAACCCACAGGGTACCCTCTTGTAATCAATCCATGATATGGGGATAGAACAGCAATGCTGATATTACACAACAATATGTAATATGTCTGCCAATTTGCTTGCGTGGGCGCCGTGTTTTTCCCGGAAAGGTGAGTCATCCCCCATGAATCGGATCTTTATGGCAGGATAACTCGTGTAATCCTGAAAAAAGTGGAGCCCGCAAACGTTATGTTTGTTGGTTTCCGAGCCCATCTAAATATAGTTATAACATGTTATAACGACCATAAATCCAAACCTGAAATTGGAGTTATTCGACCCAACTTAGCTATCATAAATCAGCTATACATAGCTATACTATAAGTTCTATTAAATCTCCATTCTTGATGGTTAAATCCCATTTTACTACTTAAAAACTTTGGGGGCCTCACATTGTTGGAAAAAAAGGTAATACTCATGGGATATGTGTGTTTCGGTCGAGATGGGCCTGAATGGAGATTGGATGGGCGTGAAACCCATAAGCAAAGGTTAGTTGATGGTTCATAAATGAAATGATTACTGTATAACTACATAACTACAAAGTGGAGCCCAAAAAAAGATAGCCAAGTTGGTTTACAACTGCAATTTCAAGTTTGGGTTTATGGTAGTTATAACATGTTATAACTATATACAATTAGATGGGGTTATAAACCAAGTTATAACCAGGGGGGCCCCACGTTTTAGGGATTAGTATGAATCAATTGTCAAAAATAAGGATCAATTCAAAGGATTCGGGACCTTGAAAACTCGGAATCAACCTCAACTTACAGCCGTTTTGCTGGGGAAATTTGGCGATGAACCATCGGATTGCTGGTGTCCTCTTTTCAGATCAACCCATATGGGGATGGGCCAATACTTCTGGGAATATTGGCACTGTTCGTGAACATCCACATAAAAACTTGGGGGTACAGTTCCAGTTACAAGTAACTATGGTAGGTTTTTTTAATGTTGAGATGTATCCAATGGGAAATCACAAGTAACTAAGTATCTCAACTTGGATATTTCTCACCATAGTTTTTCAGGATGTTAAGTTATGGTATGAAGTTGGGTTATATCCCAAGTTGTGAAGGGTCCAGTCTTAAAGCCATTTCAACTGGAATATCATAATGGAGCAGTTGAAGGGTTATTATAATGGGTAATTGAACTAACATGTAGTTGAGCAGTTGAGGTCCTGAATCGGAACAACCAGATATGCCATGGTTCGAAAGAATGGCTTCTTCGACTGGAATCTCCAAAAGCGATTTGCCCTCTGAGATGTTCAATTTGGCACCACCAGCTGCAGAGTTTGTAATTGTGGATCGCCTCCTCCACACTCCATCCTCCATGTTCACTACAATCAGGAGGCGGGTGAGAGGTGAGAGAACTCTCGACATCTCAGCAGACAGCATTAGTTTTTTGCCCAATGCCGCTTGCTGGGTCGAACTTCGGCGATGAGTTTAGGCACTTGCGCCCGAATACGAGTCGTATGGTGATACACAATGAAAAGTTAAATGACAGGCCCCGCATTGAGAAGAACACCATGACTTATATGTTTGGCATCATGGCCCTCTTGTCCAGTATGACCAAAATGACCCAGCATCATCTTGTGTTATATTGTTATCTATTTAAACTATGGCTTTTATTATTTCATTATGTTTCTTCATAAATATATATATATATATATATAATTATATAATTCTATACTTATATTTAATGATTTTATGTTTGAAATATAGTTTAAAATGTATTTTTAAATAGATTTAAACAATAAGAATTATAATATATATACAATAATAGTTTATATATAATGTATTTTTGTTTTTTTAATATCGGTAAATTATTTTTGTAAATTTTATTTATTTTGAATATATAATAAATATTTCTAATTTATGGGTTTATTGATATGTTATTAAATTCCACAATGAAGGGCTATATATATATACACATAACCCCCCAACTGAACCCCCAACTACAAATATTTCGCAGCCAAAGTCGAAGGGCGCCAGGCTGCCTGGCTATGAACCCACAGGGTACCCTCTTGTAATCAAACATGGTGGGATGTTCCAGCACGCCATGTTTTATTGCCAGAGGATAACATGAATTAGCACTGACTGGAACGATTTTTGAAAGGTGTAACTATGCCCAAACTGCCATTATCATATTTATTCGGATGGTCTCCTTTTCTTCAAGAAAATTCATTATCATTCATTAAGATATTGAAATGAGGCAAGTTCCAGCAGGTTCAACCCTGGCGGAATTCCAGGATATTCCAGGCAAGATCATCCGAAAACTTCCCGTTCAAAAGGCTGATCAACCCCCTGTAAAATCAGGGCTTAGTAGTATGTAGTCACCCTCAGTGTCAGTCATGCTAACCCCCTGGTCATCAAATGTAGCAATTAAAATCCACTCCAAATGGTGTTTTAATATGTTTTAATGGGAAAGAATCTCGCAAGCCATGTTTGATTACCAGAGGTAACAATAGACACCCATCGTCATTAGTATACTTTCCACATTGCTGATGGGGCTTCACTCACCTATCTATCAAGAAAAAAGAGTTGCCCAGGGAAAAGTGGCAGGAACGCATGGGCTTATCCTCAAATCCAGGGTTTTATGTACAGACTTCCTTAAACCAAGTCGCAGCGAACTTCTCATGTATAACTGATTCCCCTCCTGGTTGATACTGAACAATCCCACGGTTCACTCATTGGTCAACTCATTTTTCAGATTCTTTTTCGACCATAGAAATAGATGTCCTTTTCCCATTGGTTGGTTGATTAATAGAGGGGTTTGAAGAAACCCCTTTAACAATACGTAAATGATGATAGATGGTATACCAAAATGACAAAATCCCCTTGGCTGATGCCATGGATTGCCAAGGGTCACAAGAATGGCCGTGGCTTGCATCATCCGCGCGTGTCCGGCACCAAAAATCTGCTGACGAATCTACTGCTGGGCATTCCTACAGTGTTGGGGCGCCTGGACCGCCACTGGACCTGGAGAGTCAGGATGTTTTCCCAGACCTGGATCTGGGGGAAGCCATGCAGGATTTTGGTAGCAACATATGAAATAACCCAGTTGTGTATGGAATAGAAATATATAGCAATTATATTGTATGAACATGGGTTATAAAGTACCTCCTAAAGGGGACATCCGTCCCACTCCCAAAGAAAAGCTCCATGTATGGGATGTGTTCCGAAAAATGACTCGTGATTCTTTGGGCTGCCTATTGGTATTACATTCCCTACATGGAGCATATGGGAATTAGATGGAATTAGTAACTGGGTACAAAGTGGGGCCCCCGTTTGATAGCTAAACTGGTTTGTAACTACAATAGCTAGGGTTTATGGTAATGATAACTATAGTATACTATAGTTAGATGGGGTTATAAACCAGCAAAACATAACTGAGGGGCCCCACATTGTACTAATCATATGAAAGAACCCAGTTCATGGAATCTCCCGAGTCAGACATGACCTATCAAATTTGGTGCATCCCCATTACGTCATTTTCATATTTGGAGGAATGGGTCACCGAATAAGTTTCAGTTGAAGCAAACATGGCCAAACTGTAGGTTTATAATGGGTATATCCAGAGTTGGACGGGATTATTGATAAACGTACAACTGGCTAAACATCATGGAAATTCACCCAGTTGTACATGGAATATCACCCAATTTTGTTGATATTTAGAAAAAGGTGACAAACGACCTCCCATGGGAATGCACATCGAAACAAACACAATTGATGGTCCAGGGAGTAAACATTCAAAACATGATAACTTTGGGGTTAAAGCATCAGAAGATGGGGTTAACCCTGTAAACTGCATGCAGATTGTAGTGTTCAACATACTGTGAATGGAAGAAATATTGCACCAGTCGGTAGATGATGAAATTTGTTACCAACTGGTGCAGGATGGACAGTCCATCCACAGTGTGGGGGTGTGGTCTAACTATCAACATATGGTGTTAAACCAATTAGTCCAGTTGTGGTGGACAAATCTAAAGTTTACATGACCCATCTTGTACTGCCAGTACACATCCACATGAGTCGCAATAACAAGGGCATTCTTGTGGGTGCAGTTGGGCGAAAGATATGAGTGATATGAGGTATAATATATAATACACGTATGTACATAATTATATACATATATGTAATTTACAGTATAAGCCTGGAAATAACACACCCTTAGTTTGGGATATAACCCCAATACGTTTCGCTATGTACCCTTCAAACTGGAACTGCATCCCCCAGTGGTGCCTGAGGCTACTTTGGCTGGTTGGGTTGCATTTGCACTACCACCGCAAGTTGTGACTCGACTGACAACACAGGTTGAGGAGAATGGAATCTTGACGTGCACTCGATTCACTCGATGGTAATTGCATGTCCAATGCTTTAGATGGTGTTCGGCTATGTATTTGCCCAATACCGGCCAATACCAATGCTCAGGCATTGATAGGGCATTGATAGGGTATATGTCATATGATGTACAATCCCATTTGTCTCGCTTCTATTGGATTTGGCCATGATTTGGCACGTAGAAGCCAGACTTCTGCGCGGCTTTGGTTGATTCTCACCAGGCACATTTCCATTCTGCCGTATTTTTTTTATACAACTGTGGATCATACACCTTGTGAGAAAAAAACATTCAATTGCGAGAGCATGTTTTTACGTGCCATATATGATTTTTCATATATGGGATAATATATATATATACAGTGGTTATAAAAGTATATATATATATATATTTATAGAACATATAAAAGCTACAGTATGTATATATAATGTGTATATATTGATATACATTATATCCTCAGTAAATTAACTGATATGATCACCAAATGGCTTTATCCCGGCCAAGCTTCTCCCTTTCTGGCCTCGCTGCGCTTTCGGTGCGGCGGCCAAGCCCTCACGGCATGACGTGTGCAGAATGACTCCCATTGAAACGGTTTAACCGATGATAGTGCGTTTGAAAAACAAAAAACAAAAAACTGTGGGTTGAGAAGGCTCGGTAACTTGCGACCTTGAGGAACTCCAACCCATTCTTGTTGGTTAAATCACTGGTTGGTGGTTTCAAACATGTTCTATTTTCCATAATAATTATATGGGATAATCCTTCCCATTGACTAAAATTGTTCAAGATTGTTTAAACTACCAACCAGATATAATGTGGGTAAAACAATGTCATAAACCATCCCAAATGGCTGATTTATGGCATTGCTTGACCCACCTTAGTGGATTCTATCCGATTTCCATGACTTAGATTTGACGGATTTTGATGAAACCATTGTGTTAACATTCTTTAAGACAGTGGACTGAAAGATGTTCTGTTAACATATACAATTGCAGTGAGTTGACGTGTCTTAACATGTCTTAACATCCTTCAAGATAGCGATTTTTAACAATGATAACGGTGATTTAATAGGATGTATATAATGAACAATTTTGTCAAATGGCGTTTGGGACTTGTACTTGGTGTTGCACTTGGGGTGATTTTTGATGGGTAGAACCATCTCACCATAAGTTGGGATGAAGCCCCGAAAAAACTGGAACTGCACCCCCAAGTAGAAACCTTGTTTTAGTATGGGCTTTGTCACAAATCAGATGGTCGAATTCATCAGGATTTTTCCTGAAAAACTATTGCTATGAAATATTGGGGTCCCATTTGAAGATACACCCCTTGGATCTATGTTGGGCCCCTTATGGCCCTTGTGAATTCATGGTTCGTGGGATGGGAGTGTTATTGACCTCAGCCAACACTGCAATCAATATGACTCCAACACGGGGATCCCAAAGGATAACCAAAATGAAGTAGCAAACATAACTAGGTGAACTAAGGCCTAGGGTTTAATTGCGGCAAGTATACCCACATGCTCCATGGTGCTGGTATATTTACCAAGATGTATCCCATTTTTATGGCCCAGTTTTGTAGGTAAATATACCGGCACCATGTAGCATATGGGCCGATGGGATTTTCCCTGAAATAAACCATCCAGCTATTGGAAACCTCTATTTGTTCAAGGCGTATAAAGCAACAAACATCGCGCTTGGGCGAACAAACTCCTTTGATCTGAAAGGACAACAATCCTTGAGGGTCACCTTAAACGGTATTTTGGTGAAAATCTAAATAGCTGGAACTGATGATATGAAACCCCAAAATGTTGGATTTTATAGATGTTTTGATTCTTACCATTCCAGGAAACATCTTCGGACTTGCATCCTCCTTTCTGATGTTCAGCTCAGCTGCTCGTCTGCTTGACACAATCCACCCCTGAGCCCCCCAAAGCCTTGTGCCATGCCTCAAGGCTCCAGAGCGCCCGGGGCATCGAAAGGAGTGACGGAAAAAGGTGATCCATGCGGCGTTGGCGACTTCACGACCCACAGTGAATGATGGCACCCCCCAGTTGTAAGTTGGTAGATGTTCACCCCATTAACTATGGCTATAAGTACCATAAACCCTAGGTTCTCCAAGTTTTCGGTCACCAAAAAAAAAAGTTTACCTCGCAAAGTTTCGAAAATAAATGATGAATCTGTGGAATGGGATGCTCATGGGGTATCCAATTCTCAGACAATGCCCCGAAAAAAATGGGCCTTTCGAAGCAGAAAACCATGGGGATACGCTTTAGCACAGGCTCGAATCATTTTGGGGGCTCTTGTTGGAAATATCTTAACATGAGGACATGAGGGCGATATTTTTTAGAACATGTTCGCGAAGTTTCCTTTGGAATAAAAATGTTCTAATAAGTATACGTATCTCAAGTTTTAGTCTTATGTTGATAAGATTCAAACATGTTCTAAGTTTGCTGATGAAGAACCGTTACTTTCAACTGAGGGGAAGGTTCCCAACGTAATTGGGAGATGTTCGCTTAAAGCAAGACGTGTAATCAGCTCCACAATACATGGTCGACATGCCTTAAATAAAGAAGCATCGAGCGATTGACTCATGAAATTGCGGAAAATCGGGACTTGACAATTTGAACAACTGAGGTGTTGGATAGCAAGCCTTACCCTCTGGTAATTTAACATAACTATGGAAAGATCCACCATGTTTAATGGATTTAATGGGAAAATCCACTATTTCTATGGCAATTTTCAACAGCTATGTTAGTTTACCAGAGGGTAACGATATAGGATGATATAAGTACCGGTCAAAATATAAGACTCAGGGGACTCCCTCCGCTGTCCTGCTTTCAGTATGACCCATCCCATTTTTGCCCGCCAAGTTGAAGAACGCTCACCTCAACTCTACCATTCTAGACAATTACTGGTTGGTGGTTTGGAAGATTTTGGAACATGTTTTTCCATATATTGGGAATGTCATCATCCCAACTGACGAACTTATATTTTTCAGAGGGGTAGGTCAATCACCAACCAGATGCCCAATCATTGGATTTTGGGCTTTTGAGGTACACTATGTTTCTGACAAACCGATAATCAGGCCCTACAGAGAGAGTCTTTTTAGGAGTGAAGATCGACGTCGAGAATGTCTGGGAGGTTGGGTCAGACTCCAAAAACATTGGACAACAGGTCCATGAATATATCGTAGATGTTTGGGGTATAGTTGACATGAACTTGAATTGAGTTTTAATCCCAGTTAACTCCCGCGGGTATTATTGGGCAGAAACATCTGCATGTTTGAGGCTTCGTCGTTGTTATGTTGGTTGTTGTGGAATGGCTTGGCTATGTTTCCTAGAATTAGTGTCACAAAAATCTGCAGGACACCCCTATATTTGATGGTATGTAAGGGCGAAAACCATAAGTTTCCTGTAAATTCTGTCCCTCAAACCAATCCATTAGCTATATTGGCTCAAAGAAACTTTTTTATTTATGCTTAAAAGCGACTTCTTATTCCAAGCTCCAGTTGCTTGGCAGGTGAAATATGTTGGCTAGTTCCACTTGGATCCATGGTCCATCGCCATGGTTGTGAAAGCCGGTGATTTTAGGGGATTATACTATATACTATATATATATATATATATTGGGGATTATAATAACCCAATAGGGGAATCCCTTTAAACTAACCATAACTAACCAGTATCATGGAATGATAGAGGGATGTTGAACACTGCTCAGTTATTCCCCACCTGCCAGGTGAGGGTTGTTAGATTTTATGTCAGTTCCCTCCTCCTGCCTCGTCCTCCTCCTCCTCCTCTCCTCCTCGTCCTCCTCGTCCTCCTTGTCATCCTTGTCATCCTTGTCGTCCTCGTCGTCCTCGTCGTCCTCGTCGTCCTCGTCGTCCTCGTCCAACTGCGACCCGCGATCCACAGTGTTCTCTGCCGGACCTCAACCACGACCATCCACGCCCAGTGTTCCCTGCCGGACCTCAACCACGACCATCCACGCCTAATGTGTTCCCTGCCGGACCTCAACCACGACCATCCACGCCCAGTGTTCCCTGCCGGACCTCAACCACGACCATCCACGCCCAGTGTTCCCTGCCGGACCTCAACCGCGAGTATCCACGCCAAGTGTTCCCTGCCGGACCTCATGTAGGAAGATATGGGACAAAGATGTGCAGAAGAAAGTGCCAGAAGATGCCAGAAGAATGCCAGAAGAATGCCAGATGCCAGAAGATATGCCAGATAGAAATATGCCAGAAGATATGCCAGAAGATATGCCAGAAGATATGCCAGAAGATATGTCAGAATATATGCCAGAAGATATGTCAGATAGAATGCCAGAAGATATGTCAGAATATATGCCAGAAGATATGCCAGATAGAGATGCCAGAAGATATGTCAGATAGAGTGCCAGAAGATATGCCAGATAGAATGCCAGAAGATTTGCCAGATAGAATGCCAGAAGATATGCCAGAAGATATGCCAGATAGAATGCCAAATAGAATGTCAGAAGATATGTCAGATAGAATGCCAGAAGATTTGCCAGTAAGAACATGTATAAATGTCATGGTGGGGATCACACGAAGTAAAGTAATTCCTTATGTTTTTTTGTCATTGGGGTATAATTACACCCCCGGCTGTATGTTTTGGATGTTTTGCTGGATATCTCATCGAGGACAAATTATAGCCACCCAGGGGGAACTGTATACTTCTTTATTTGACCATTTTCCTCCTTTCAATGAATTGGATTAAGGGAAAAATTACAGGAATGCCCCATATTTAATGGGAAAATCTATGGTTTCCTGATGTTTCCTGTAGATTTTCCCTTAAACCAATCCATTGATCCTTGTCTCGGGATAGGGATCAAGTACTTGGTGGTAAAATCTCCCATGGGAAAAAAAGGACACACCCAGGATGGCATAAGCTGGAATCCAAATAACTGAGATTCAGAAGCCGCAAAACCCATCATGACTGGTTGGTGCTTTGGAACCATGGAATTTAATTATCCCAACTGACTTTCACTCCATCATTTTTCAGATGTTTTTTTTCAACCACCAACCAGATGAGCACTTGATGTTTTCGCATGTCAACACTGCTGTGGAACGGTGAACCGGTGAAATGATCCACACTGGAGCTTTTCAACTGCTCCTAGCGTTGTCTTTTGGATCTCACAGACGGTTTCTTCTTTTTGGGCTAAACACCGGTGTTACCCATACGAACCACCCCAAAAAATCAGACAAATTAGACACGAATTATGTACAGTGTACAGCTTGTTTTGGAGGAATTCTGGGCTTTGCTATACTTGGTACGCTGGTGAAATGACAATTTCCACAAGATTTCCAGTGATTGATTTATTTTCTCATCTCATTGGTCTATACAGGGTGTTGTCCCCCAGCTTTAAGGTTGGTTTATAATCCCGATTACTATAGATATTACAGTAATCAACAGCTGTAAACCCAAGCGTCAAACTCGTACCAATCTCGCACATCCGTTCACTGGGGTACCAGCTTGTATTTGGGTTTGATCCATGTTTTCCCCTTCTATCCCATTATACAGACAACTAAAGTCGTGCCTCGTTTTTGGGAATCACCAGAATTAGCTTGGGAAACGGTTAACGTAAAAGTCATGCCTCGACCCTAAAACGCAAGCGAACTCTGACTTCAAAATAAGTTGTATTTTTGATCACCAACCTCCGATGACTGGATAGTACCATGGCGTTTGGTGTATCACTATCACTATTGCTGTTAGATCCATGCGTTCCTAACATTATCTAGTATTGATATTGCTGTTAGATATGTGCTTATTATTGATACCCATATGCTCCATGTATGGAGGAATATGTACCAACATGTGCCCTTGCCCAAAATCACCCAGTCAAATGTAGGTAAATATACCAGCACCATGGCTCGCATATGGGATATATACTGGTTGGTGGTTTGGAACATCTTTTATTTTCCATAGATTGTTATACATCCCAACTGACTTTCATATTTTTCAGAGGGGTTGAAACCACCAACCAGCCATACATGGAGCATATGGGATATATCAGTATCACCGTTGCTGTTAGGTTCAGCCATTTTCGCAAACCTCATCGAGGTCATGTCGAGCGCTGTGTTGACATTGCTGGCCCTCGTGGTGACTGCGCCTCGGAGCTTAACTGGGCGTGGTGAGGTTATCTTGGCTCGTCCAAAGTGGGGATCACCAAAAAGGATGGCTATGGAAAATCTTACTAAAATGGGGGTAGCCTTATTTTAGGAAACCTCTAGTAAGTAGGTTAGTTCACCCTAGTTGAAAGATGGTGCAAGTAGATTAACCCCACAGAAATCCCACTTCTTTTACTAGGGATTTAAGCCACTCAGGATTCGTGGGATATGACGCCAGCAAGTAGGTTGTGTTTTTCCGGTGAAACTAGCGGTCTATGATTTATTTACCCTCTGGTAAATTAACATAGACCCTGCAGGATGGGGGGCCCCCCAGTTATAAGTTGGTTTATAAACACCATCAAGATCCATCAAGCATAGTTATATCTACCAGGAATCTACCATAAACCATAGTTAAACCACGTGTAAGGCAACTTAGCTATCTTGAGGCAAGGCCGCATCCTGTGAAAATCATGAATTTCTAGCGGAAACTCATCTTCCAACCACTATCTGGCAGGGTCTATGTTGGGCCTATACTGGAGGGTACTGTTTTTTTCGTATTTAATCAACAAACTTGGTTTTATGATTGGTGTATTTCTGGGGGATATAACGATCAGCCGTGGTTGAAAGTGACAAAACCCGTGACACCACCCTGTGGTGACCTGCAGCCATGGTGTTCTGTCTGCAAGGTACTGTTGGACATCACAAGACCTGAAATTAGGAAATGGTCAGTATGAAAAACAGATATGTAGGATATTAAGGAATATATAGATTATGTTAAGGTATGGTACAGACATCTCCATTTCCTTTATTGATGCTTGTGCCATACCATTATAATATTGTCTAGCGTTCGATGCTTCCTATTGTGGTATGGAATTATCTACTATGGTTATTAGGAATTATCATATCATACCACACATGGTTATTCCTTATAACCATATTCCATAATGTTACGATAATTCCATAATTCCATTATTTTATGGTTCAGACCTATAACATTGTATGGTATGAGGTCTAGCTTTCGATCTCTTCCTGGCTGGTGGAACCTTGAAGTACTGGGAAGATCTACAGCCTGTGACTTTGCAAACGGGGTTTGATCCAAGAAAAACGTTCTTAAAATAGTTTAAAAGCATATGGTTGCTGCTGTATATGTGTACATAATGTATCATAATGTGTGTATCGTTTTAATAGGTTTTTGGATATCTATACATAAATATAATCTAATGTATAAATATGATGTAAATAATTACCGTCTATAGTAAACCAAGATAGATGTAGAAAACCCAGCAACACCATGGGGTTTTCCGCATCTATGGTGGCTTTCCCCACTTCCCACAGGCTTCCAGGTCTCCCCACGCCAGGCGAATGCGGAGTGTCAACCCGGAGATGTGACGCGGCAGGATTCGGGCCGGTTGATGTATGGGAGTTGACCAAGATGGGGATACAGGGGATATCTAGTGGGAGATAGCAATCCCTATGGATCCAGCCGTACCTTCTTAGGAAGTACCACTGGGGTATGATGACTAGGGGGTTAAGTACGTTCTCAGACAGTGTTTGGATCCATAGGGAATAAATTAGCAGTGTGTTACCAACCCTGTTGATGATAGGGGATTGTACAGACTTATACTATAAAAAACTTAACAGGTATATCCCAATAATAATAAGCTATATTTTAAAAGGTCCCCTACTTTTGTTTACCATCCCAATATGTAGGGGATTAAAACCCGTTAAGATTCCTGGGATGTTCATCTTATACTGAGGCCATTTGCAAAGACCAAGAGCTTCCCAGCAACTCCCTGCGCCTTGGTTTCGACAACGGCGCCTGACCTCACTGTATGGCATCCCAAAATAGAAAAGAATAGAGACCTGGAAAATCCTGGAAATGTGAAGTACATTAAATACCCTCTGGTAAACTAACATAACTATGGAAAGTCACCTTTTTTTATGGTAAATCCACTATAAAGGGCCATATTCAATAGCTATATGTAAATATCATATAGTTTTATATATATATATTCATATATATAACATGTTAGAAAACATCCTGGTTTCCGACTCGTTTCCCATATATTTGCCAGGTTTAACCGCATTTTTTGGGCATCCATGACTTGGGGGTTGCTCTACGTATGATGCTGTCATTGGGATTTCAGGTTTAACGAAGCTTTGGCCAAGATCCATGCCGTTTTTTTTTTGATTGGAAGCTAAATGGGGATGGGTCAAAACCCTGGTACCGTGCCGTGAACCCCAAAATAGCTGGGCTTTATGGATGTTCATCCCACAAAAATGGTATTAATAGGTATTGATCCATACCGAAATAATAAATACCAACATAAGATACATAAGATGAAAATAGATGTCACGGTTTAGTCTAAATGTGGGAAAGCCGATAATGAGCCTACCATTTGGGGATGGTTTCGACCACCTACTTATGGTGATTTCGTTGGATTCAAATCCTACATTTCGGCAACATGGATTCATCCAGAAATGGGGACGAATTGCAAAATATGGCAAAGACATCAGACATCAACAACAACTTGTGGATAGAACTAGCAGAATCAAGACGTATACTTGGAAATGGCATCAGCCATAATCTGGAACAAACAAAACGATGATATGCTCCTTGCCACAAATACATGTTCGAAATTCAGCAAACAATCAATGGATTGGTTTATATAAGGGAAAATCTACAGGAAACCATAGATTTTCCCATTAAATATGGGGCTTTCCTCAAAATTTTCCCTTAAACCAATCCATTGAAACAAGAAAAGGGTAAAACGAGTATAAGGCTACAGCTTGTAGCTCTGACGTCCAGGGACCATCATCCATTCTGGGTGTGTTTGAAGAAAAGGTACTCCTAAGTGGTTTATCATTGGTTTCCCTAGAAAGTGGTGCCCCCCAGTTATGCAAGTTGGCTTATAAACACCATTGACTACAGTTATAAATATATACCATAAACCATAGTTATTGGACTTATAAACTAACTTAGCTATCTATGGGGCACCACATTGTATTAAACAGCCAGAATTGCGGGGGCATACCCATGGTGTTGGTGACGTTCCTGCTAGATCCCTATAAAAATAAGATATCAAGACCTCATACTATCTATGGATTTATATCCCCATGTTTGTTGGTTTGTTCCAGCAACCAGCAGAGAAATCATCAATTTGCTCCTGGACACCATGCCGTTATTCTCGCCCTGGCAAGGTTGCAGAGGGACAAACGGGCACTCGGAAAGGAACTCTTAGAGGCCGCCCTTCGAGGGTTTGTTTGAAAGAGGGTACCCCCGATTCCAAAGGATTTTCTAGCTAAGTGGGTGAACTATATTGGGGCTCACATGTAGTATACATATTGGTGATTTTCTAGCTATGTATATAACTATATATAGATACATAGACCATATTTGGGGCCCAAGTTTTCTAGCTCAGTGGGTGAACTGCTGGGTGTATGGCAGGGATATCGAGCTAGTTCAGTGGGGTTGATATGGATCAAAAAACGGATGTGGAACGCCGGCGAGATCGGTGTAACCACGGATGGTAAGTGTACCAGCAAGTTAAACATAACTGGAGCGGCCACCCTTTATCTTTCTGGGTATCCAAAATAGGCTACAATCTGGGGATAAAATGTTATACAGTAAATGAGTTTATAACCCCATCTAACTATAGTCATAACTACGATAAACACAAACGTGAAATTGCAATTAATCGGCCCAACTTAGCTATCACATATCAGCCATAAATCCCAATAAATCACCTGTTTTCATGGTGAAACCACCATTTTCCCTATGGTTTCCCTATGGTTTTCCCAACTTAGCTATCGTTGACTCCACAGGACAGCCGCGCTGGAGTAGGCGCCGAAACCGTGCAGGAAGCACGAGTGAGGATTGCGAAGGACCGCTGAGGGCACGGGACGGGCTCAGGTCGCTTCGCCCTTGAAATGGCTTGGTCAATAGGGCAAGCAGGGCTCAAGCTTAGGGTTGCGATGCTGAAGTTCAGCCTCTTCGAGAAGCAGAAGGTGACCCAAAGTCTGCACCATTTTATGGTACTTGGTGGCTCATCTAAACTGTACTTGCATTTTATACGAAGTAGGAAACTTGGTAAGTACAGTTGGTTTACACCCTAATACTTGGTACTTGGTAAGTAGGTCATCCTATAACTTGGCTTCTAACCTGCTAAGTGGGATGAAGCACCAAGCAGTGGTCGATTTGTCCAGGCAACATGTGTATCATGGGCAAAGGCATCCGGAAAATGCGGTGAAATCTAAACATCGACGCAGAAAGGTCACTTGCAGGTACTGCAAACTGAATATATCATGTCGGAAACCATCCGACAAAGTTATTTGGCAAACAAAAATGGGGGGTGTGTTCTTTGAATGTATAGGTGATGCATGATAGCTCAGTAGGTGAACATAACTCCAATAACCGGGGTTTATGGTGGATATATCGAACTATAGTTAATGGGGGTTGTGAACCAACGAACATATCTCGGGGGGCCCACCCTGTAATTGGACACAACCCATTCCCTCTCCATAATCTCATCACCCCAATATTAAACACCCCCTAAATGGTCCCAAAATACACACTAAACCATGGTTTTTGGGAGCCGTTGAATTTAGGTGGATGGGAGTATGAAAAATTGCCCATGCTTGGGACCGAAAATGAATAGTTCAAAGACTAAACCAACGTTTAGAGAAACTGCTGGAAAGGTATCTAATACTGGGGCAAAGGGATTACACATATATAATGTAAATATTTGTACCAACCAATTTGCGCAGCCAATAAAATTACCCTCTGGTAAACATACGATAAACTATGGAAAATCACCATGTTCAATGGGTAAATCCACTATACATTGGCCATGTTCAATATGTTAAATGACCAGAGGGTAAACTTCACCTGGGGATGGTTTACTGGGATGTAGCCAGGCTGTTACATGGCTATGGCTCAACAACTGGATTACCAGAAGCCCAAGAGTTGGCCTTTTTCGGTATTTCATAATCCAACGTTTTTACCATCTGGTAAATCAATATATGACGGTTTGTCAAACGTCTTCTTCTGGTTTGGTTGATAAATCGCAATTCCAAGTGTGCTGCTTCATTGTTTGGTCTTCAAAACCATGACTCTTTGAAACAGTCTGAACCCCTGTATTTATTTCTCATTTTTGAAATATTCTGAATCCGTACTGTACCTAAAACCTGGAGGAAATGCTAGCGCACGTCTATTTGGAGTGTGTGCCGCTGCTAGTGGTTGAACTGGAAGGAACTTTCCAACATGTTGTTTTTTTAATTTAGTTATTTTTCCCTTTTTCCTTCTTTTGCTGGAGAGCTTGTCGTTGCCTTTGCTGTCATTGTTGCCTTTGTCAAAAAGACTGGATAAACAGTCAAAGCAGAGTGACACTTTTCAGCCAAAGCAGTATTTATCCTCTGTCCAGTCTTATTCTCTGGCGGTGACTGGGTCACTTTTCAGCCAAAGCCGCAACTTTTGCAACTCATTGCTAGGGGGATCTAGCGGGTAAGGCGGCCAAGTTCTTGCATCTCATGTTTTTTTCCATGTGATCTGCTGGGAACAATGCTAGGAACCATGTTTGGACTCGGTTTCTGGGAAGAGAAACAATTTTCAGAAACATATCCTATGGAGAACACATGTTGAAATAACAAGTATTCAGGAACATGTTAAAAAAGCTAGCGCAAACCTAGCGGGTTTGCTAGCGCTGCCTTGCAGAATTGGTGAATTCAGGTGCGTGCCGCCTAATAACGAATAGGAAAACCCAGATCCACATGAATGATCAACCACTGTACAAAACTTCTGATAATTATTTTTGACAAACTGTCATATAGATACAATGTGGGGCCCCCGTTGTATAGCTAAGTTGGGCCAAATAACTGCAATTTCACGTTTGGGTTTATGGTAATTACAACGAGCTAGTTAGATGGGGTTAGAAACCAACAAACATAAGGTTTGCAGGCCTCACATTGATAACTATGGTTACTATCTAACTATGGTTACCCGTATTTAGGATACCTCCATATATCTACGAATCTACCATATACAGTATCAATGTTTGGGGGCCCCACATCATCTTCTTAGGGAAGCCATGAATTTCCATGGCTAGACAAAAATTGACCATGTTGGGGATCTTCGGCGGAGGCTGTGATGAAGCACTTCACCTACTCATGAACACTGCCAGAATTTACTTGTAAAAAAAATGGAATCAAAAACCAACAACTTGTATTTGGGTGTGTCTGAACATGGTGGTATAATATGGTATAACCCCAATCATGCCTATGAAAATTATGAAAAACACCGGGAAAATAATACCCAAAAATGCAGCAACAAAAGCCCCTTGTTTTTGTTGCATGACATCTACAGAGCCTCGTGCAGGAGTTGAATAGCAATAACTTCACCATCAGCTTGGGAGGATGTGATCCTATCAGAGGCGCTGGTGAACCTTGGCGGCGCGGCGATTCAAACATGGCCGGTAATCAAACATAGCAATTGAAAAAACGGTTCAACGACATATACAGTGTATGTGCGTATGTATGTATATATATATATATGTATATATATATGTATATATATATTTGCATATTATATGATATTATATGGGGTCTAATGGAAAACTCAATTCAGTTTTTTTTGTTATGAGACAATAAACTTTTAATCAGAGAATTTAAGCCATTGCGATGTTGTTGGATTAGCAAAGGGAAGACGTTTGGTGAGAAATGAGGGGATCTTGAAGGGAACTTCCTTGTAGGATTGCAAGCGTGCCAAACATGGACTGTACAATGTGGGGCCCCCGTTCGATAGCTAAACTGGTTTATAACTGCAATAACTAGGGTTTATGGCAATGATAACTATAGTTAGATGGGGTTATAAACCAACTTATAACTAGCGGGCCCCACATTATACTTCTTATTTGTGAATCATATATGGCCACGGATCAAGACCTATAAATAGAATTCTTAGGGGGATGAACATCCATAAATCCCAGCTATTTTTTGGTACCTAGGGTACCAGGATTTTGACCCACAACCATGTGAGCAACTGACAAAATTATCGGAAGACTAAAGTAGTATAGGGAGTGGACTTGGGATGTTCAAATTTGTGCGAAAACCCCTATTGTGAACCACCCACTTACCGATACCCTATTTTCACACATAGCACGGAAGTACAAACCTTCACAACCGATAGAGGACCACCCACTTGCCGTTGCGGGTAGTAAGTAATTTTGTCCACCGCTCATATAGCAATTTTGTGACACAATGGGTCTTGCGGACATGAGCATTTCTAGGCTGGTTCCAACACCCAGAGACACGCAGATAATGCAAGCAGATACTGAAATTGATAGGGCACCCCACTGTGAAATGAACCACCGTAGGAACCATGTATGGGATGGACATTGTTTTTCATAAATTGTGCAAACATGAGGCAAGCAATGGGACCTTCCCAAATAGGCATACTCCTTTTGAATGTTATGACATACCTGAGCACAAACATCATATTCCTTTATGTTAGCGGTAGCAACTAAACTTACATAAATTTACCATGCATCATTTTTGTACAAACGTGCGGTAAGCGATGAAACCTTCCCAAATTTGTTGGTGTCCTGTTTGTGAACCTTGAGTTTCCTAGATTTCTCGAACAGTAATTATTGGGTCGACACCAAATATATACTACGAAGAATGGGCAGAAGAGGTCCCCAAAGGGAGACTTTTCAGTGCATTCTTTGGATCTTTGGGGTACGAGCCGTAGTCCCGCTAGTGCCGCAATCTGACTGGGGTACAGGACCCATATGTCCATGATGACAATCCGGAAATGCTGGAGAGGCTCTTGAACTGACACACTTTCCACTCGGCTGGAGGGTCAGCTTGCGGAGGAGGTGGGAAGGAGGTGGAGAGGTGGTGGAGCCCCGGAAGGATGAGCCTGGAGGGCCTTTTCCAAAGGCATCTGCACCTGTTTCCTGACCTGCGCAAATGGCTCAACCAGCGTAAGCGTAGGCGCCGGGAATGTGCATTCCTTCCCAAAGCTTTGAACCCTGGAATGATTGGGGTCTTGAAGATTTGCGGCCATTTTTTGGAGTTCTCTTTCATTTTCATAGCCCCAAAAAAGCTACAAAATCACATGGGTTTAAGATTTATCATAATTTATATTGTATATCATTATTTATCTATGCCTCTTGGGAAGGGTACGATATATCAATTTTGGTGGATCCTGATTTTATTTCCTCAAATTTTGGGCGTATTAGGACTTCCTGATGTCAGCCTCGAGAACCAACACCAGACCCAGCCCATGCCAAGGACAAGTCTTGCTGCTTCTCTAGGGGTATCACCTGCACGACTCCTGGTGGAAGACAAGACTAGGGTGGCTAAGGATCATTGCGTTACCCTGACCCTCCGGCAATTGGACATGTAGTTATGGAACATGAACATAAATGAGCTATTCAAAATGGTGATTGTCCATAGTATAAGTATAGCTATACTATATATATTAATTAAATTACAATAGGGTAGTCAAAGTAATGGTTTATGAGCTTTCAACGAACAGAAAGGGTGGAATTCACCGCGCTTGGTGATCTTTTGCCATGCCATTTGCGGGGTTGATGGCCTCTATGGCGGGGTGAAACCACCGGGAAACAATGCCATTTGCACCCCCCCAGATACAGAGATCATGCTTGTTTCAACCAGTGGAATTACCCTCTGGTAATTTGTTAAACATAGCCATGGTATAGATGGCCCATAGAAATAGATGGTTTACTTGGGTTTACCTATTGAAAATGGTGATTTTCCATGGCTATGTTAAATAACCAGATGGTAGAGATTGAAAGATACTTGGAGGATTATCGTACCTTAGTCTCGTGTTTGTGGCCCTGGTTATCCCATCTGTAAGTGAGTCATAACTATGGTTCATCAGTTATTAGCCACTTATTACTGGTTGGTGGTTTGGAACATGAATTTTATTTTTCCATTATATATATATGGGATACTATTTCCCAATGACTTTCATATTTTTCAAGATGGGTTGAAGCCACCTTCTTTATTAGAATTCTGTCCTTGATTCCACCACCTGGAATCGTTTTTTTCCCTGGGAAAAAAGAATCTAAATCACCAACAAATGGAGGCATTTGTTGAGCTTGTGGTCTACAAGATGCAACATCCAGCAACAATACCTTTCATATACGACACGAGGCTACATATACAGTTCACCAACACTTAGGTTGGAAAAATCAGCAGTGGAACTTCCCAGAGTTGTCGACATTCTAATACTGTTGGATCGGGCGGAAAAAACAAATGATGCGATCCATGGCATAAGGCTCTCCCGGCGGAGCAGCCACAAGCTGCTCTGCCACAGCCCGCATTGTCGGCCGTCGGGTTTCTCCCATGCTGCGACCGAGTTATATGTTTGTTGGTTGTTAACCCCATCTAACTATATAATACCCTCTGGTTTTTTAACATAGCCATGGAAAATGGCCCATTTATAGGTGGTTTACCTATTAAAAAATGTGAATATCCATGGCTATGTTCAATAACCAGATGGTACTATATTTTATATATTTTATCGATTGTAAAGCCAACAGTTATTGGAGTTATAAGCAAACTTTGTTACCTTGGAGGCCCCAGATTGTATCAACCAAACTAGCCAGCTACATACATTGAAGCAAATACGTTCTGCCTTGTTATTGTTAGTATAAACCAACTTATCTATCTCGGGGGCCCCACTTTATGGAAACACATCCGTAATACTTAACTGACATATTTGGAAAGCGAGCAGCTGATCATTGATTGAAACCTGTCATCAAAATGCATCAAACATCTGCGAGCATCACACCGTACCGTTGGTGTCTCTATATTGGAATTTATCTACAAAGATCCTGCAGAGATTTTAGATCAGGATGGTCATTGTTGTTTGAAAATCATTCCTCGCTATATTTGATTGAGTTCGCACTAGGTAAATATCTATAATTAACATGTATGAACATGATCTATACCAAAAGCGTCTTCCAGAAGTAACATGTTTGTCTATACATAGTTCTATATGATTTTTACTGTGCATCTGCATCTGATGATCCATGTCTCATCTAAAACCAAGTCTGCGTTTATCTGATGTATTGACTGTATTGATTGAAATCGCCAGTCTTGTTACATCTCGTTACAACAGACACCTTTTCTCGTTAAAATTAGTTTTACAATGTGGGGCCCCCAAGATAGCTAAGTTTGTTCATTATAACTACGTACAATAATTAGGGTTTATTGGAGATAAATTGAACTAGTTTTGTTGGTTTATAAACCAAGTCATAACTACTCGGAGGATCATCCCACTTAGTAAGTGGTTAGTAAGTGGCATGATAACCCATTTATTAAGGGATTATCCACGAAAAAATGGAACTTACTAACCAGGCTTATTCCGCACTTACTCTGAGTGGGATGCTCCTCCAAAGGGGCCCACTTTCCCATCCCCCCAACATTTAACAGCCCCCAAAATTGTCCCAAAAAGGTGTAAATCCACTAAACCATGGTTTCTGCAATGTGGGGCCCCATGGCGCCCCCGTTCGATAGCTAAGTTGGGCCAAATACAACTACAATAACTAGGGTTTATGGTAGTCATATCTGTAGTTTCCTATGTTTATTCAACCAACAAACTTGTAACGTTTGCGGGCAGCACCACCCGTGCAGTGCGTGTCTGCTGAGGAATCCTCCCAATCCCTTCAAGGCTGCTGAGACCGGCTGCCCTCTAGGCAGCGCATTAGGACATCGTCGTCGACGTCCTTGGGTTAAAAAACCAACGAAAATCGTGGTTTAAAGGGACTAGAATTCTGGTTGGTGGTTTGGAATATGAATTTGATTTGTCCATTCAATTGGGAATAATGATCCCAACCGACTTTCATTTTTTTGTCAGAGGGGTTGAAACCACCAACCAGTAATTTTAGTGAGGAACAGTGAGGATATACCCATATGCGAACCTTGGTGCTGGTATATTTACCTACAAAACTGGGCGATTTTGGGTAAGGGCAAATGTTGGTAAATATTCCAGCACTATGGAGCACATGGGATATGGAACATATGGAATATATATATATATATATATATGGAATATGAATGGAATTTGACAATTTCATGGGAGTTGACGACAACAACTGCGGAGCTTTTTGCATGAAACTATGGTTTTTGAAAATCAAACATGATGGAGAAGCATGATAATCTCGCCACTCAAGAAATTCTTGGAAGTGCAGTTCCAGCTTTTTTTCGTGGATACATACCCTCTGGTAAACTAACATAGCTATTGAAAATTGCCATTTATATTGGATTTACTCATTAAAAATTGTGATTTTCCATAGTTATGTTAGTTTACCAGAGGGTAACCATAGTATACCATAGTTATAGGGGCTATCTCCCAACTCATGGGGGTTTACTGTATAACCACGTTCTCCGTCAACGGACGACCGAAGACCATCAACCATCGACCATCGCCATGGATGGGATACCCACCATTTTAGGCCTTTCTTTAAGGCCTAAATTTCAGGGAATATCCCCCACAAAATATGGCCGAAAATATGGTACTAACGTGCCTCCATTGGAGTTCAATGAATTGGTTTAAGAGAAAACTGAAACCGTAATTCCCTCGAAGCCGTTCATTGTAGTTTCTATGCTAATCACATGGTATCCCAAATCATTCAACATGAAACCATAGTTTAAGAGAAATGAATTGTTTTGAGATTTGCAGTAAATTCCCTCGAACTGATGCATAGTGCAGCAGTTGGATACTCACAAACCTTATTGTAACATTTCGGAAACAAAATTGAATTTCTACAATGTGAGGCCCCCCAGTTATAAGTTGGTTTATAAACCCCGTTAACTAGTTCGTTATATCTGCCATAAACCAACTTAGCTAACTATGGGGCACCACCTTGTAGTCATTCGTGTTGTGCACGCAGCGGCAACTTTAGTCTTTACACCAGTTTTCGGAGCCGAATCTTTCACTCAATGCCATGACTTGATAATACTCATGCCATATACCATACCGTCTGGTTACATGGAAGCCTCGCTGGCCAACCTCAATATTACACCTATTCTATTATAGAAAAAACATGAAAAAACTATGGAAACAATCACCCTTTTTAGTGGGTAAACCAACGATTTCTATGGTCATGTTCAATAGCTACGTAACAAATTACCAGAGGGTATGGTTAGTAATAAAATGTAGTTACACTCATCCCCAGAAATAGCATTGATTTTTTAGATGTCTCGATATTGTGAGGTCTTTTGCCCAGGTATTTTGCTTCAACCGTTACTCTCATTGGATGGGATGTTTTTTTTCCAGTAACCCCATGATTTATTAAACCTCCATTGAATTTTACAATATTTTTCAAGTTCATTTCCCCCCAATATTCAAATACGGAGGGTACCACGAAATCCATTCATTGGTGACCCTGGTGTAAACTAATACACATGGATGTATTTCGATATACAGTAGTTATGGAAAATAACCTCTTCAATAAGTAAATAGTAATCCATAAATTGGCAAATTTCCACAGCTATGTTAGTTTACCGATTTGAAAACTGCATGGTGGCTTTGGGATATTTCAGGAAGGCATACTAGGCGTTGACAAGGCAGAACGTATTTGCTTCAATGTATGTAGCTGGCTAGTTTGGTTGATACAATCTGGGGCCGCCAAGGTAACAAAGTTGGTTTATTACTCCAATAACTGTTGGCTTATCGATCGATACAGCTACATACATATATATATATAGTATTATATATATATATATATAGTTAGATGGAGTTAGTTATAAACCAACAAACATAACGTTTGGGAGTCCCACTGTGTTCTAACAAAATCACCATCTTGGTGACAAAAGATTTCCATCAAGTTGCTTACATGAAATTGAAGTTATTTGCCCCAACTTAGCTATCATAAATTAGCTATAAGTCCCATGAAATCCCCATTTTTGTTGCTGAAAAATCACCATGTTCCTACAAGGTGGTGCCCCAGTTCGTTAGACAAGTTGGTTTATAACTCCCATAGCTATGGTTTATGGCAGATATAACGAACTAGTTATATAATGGGGTTTATAAACCAACTTACATCACTGGGGGGCACCATCTTGTATGTTTTATTCCCATCGTTTTCCCATGGGTGTCGTTTTCGCTGTTGAGCTCCACCTTGGTGCCGCCACGTCCATCTCCGGCAGGCGCACTATGCACCGCACCGCTGAATGTGAATCCTTTTGGCGCGCCATCCTATGGCTACTGCCAGTGTCAGGGAGGACCGCTGGGGGATCTCCGGCGCCCCCGGTGAACGTTAATGAACCCATGGGAAAACCACAGGGAAACCATAGGAAAATGGTGTTTTTTTACAGTTTGCTATGGTGTTTCAATATGTTTCAATGGGATTTCACCCAGACAAGTCGTGACTTAATGGTGATCTTCCATTGCTATCTTGGTTTTGTTTGGGATGTTATTGGAAGATCAGTCGTCATTTTCTGACATATATGGTACTTGTAATGTGGTGCAGAAGTTGGATAAGTTCACCAAGAAAAAGCACATGTTCCATGGGATTTAGAGTCGATTTATGCTAAGTTGGGGAACAAAAACTCCGACGACTAGGGTTTATGGTGATATATATCTATATATAGTGTATGCAGATATACAAACCAATTTATAATTGGGGCACCACCTTGTACAGTAAGTCAGAATCCTGTACACTCCAACAATCAAATATGGCAGTGGAGAAATCCAGCAGTTTTGGATATTTGTTTTTCTAAAACCTCCACTTATAAAATAACATAAAATATGATACAGTATAATATAATAACATAAATAATATCAGATATGAATATAGTATATATTATATTTTATTATATTATATTATATTACATTATATTATACTATATTATAGTATAATTTATTATATTATATTATATTATATTATACTATATTAAATTATATATTATATATTATATATTTTATATTTATAATAATATATATATAAGAAAATATTTTATTTTTATATTATATATATATATACACACATAGTATAAGCATGATGATTCAACCGGACCTTCGGGGGACCAAGCATCAGATCCGCCAGGATCTCCTTGCGAAGGTGGTCAAAGCTGTGGGTCCCTGGGTTGAATTTCTGCGATGTGGCACAGGGGACAACCAATCCGCAGATCTTCCCTAGAATGATTAAGGTTTCGATCATCCAAATGTGGAAGCCATGGCCCTAATCGAAATAGATGATTTTCCCAGCGAACGAAACCTCCATTTATTTTGGGGATTTTCCAGTTTGCTATGTTAAATAACCAGATGGTAATTGTCTAGTGTGTTCCTGATGTTTTCATAGCGATATGCTCCATGGTGCTGGATTGTTTACACACTTTTACCCCATAAATCACCCGGTTATGCATCCCAATGTGGCTCATTTTATGTCATGTTCCAGTGTGTCATATCCATGTTTACGAACATTTACCCCAAAGTATTCACCCAGTTAATAGGTAAATATAATGGAGCATATGCAAGGTGTTTTCTGAAAAATACATCCAAAAAAACTAAGATTCAAAAACCAGATTGCCATCACTAGGTCAATCTTAGATGGGTAGAAACTAATCCTTTAGCCCTTTGGTACCAAGGGATTATCTACGTTCACCAACGAAGATTGTTTTTTTCATGTGTTGCAGGGTATTTAAGATTGGCAATGTTATAGCTATAGAAAAAACATCATTAAGATAAATGGTATTATATTAAGGTATAGTTCACATCTAGAAACTATATGGTATTATATAATACTTCAGGGTATCTTTCATATTGGCCATGATCATGTTGGACTTGCAAGATGACTTCTCCGCAAGGATGCCATCCTTCCCCTTCGGGCAGTCGGAGGAAAAGCCGGAGGTGCCGATGGCTGGGTGGCTGAGGTGGCTGAGGTGAGGGGATTAGTACACAGTGGTGCCCCCCAGTTACATGTAATAAGTTTGTGTATAAATCTACCACCCCAACTATAGTTATATCCCCCATAAACCCCCGAAGTGAAATTGGATGTCAAAAACCAACTTACCTATCATAAACCAGCTACGAATCCCATGAAGTCACCATTTTTGTTGGTTTAAATCACTATGTTCCTATGGTTTTCCCATGGCTTTCTCATGGCATTCCATAGTTCTGGTGACTGCCAGGAGGCAGCCCACGAAAAGATGGTTGCGGTCGAAAGCTCTGCGAAGGACTGGCGGTTGTACTGCGGTGGTGATTTTGACATAAGGTGGTGCCCCCCAGTGGCAAGTTGGTTTACAAACCATAGTAACTATAGATATAACTAGCATTAACCCTAGTGAAATTGCACTTAAAAACCAACTTAGCTATCAAACGGGGGCCCCACATTGTATGTGTTTCTGATTGGTTTCCACATTTTTTACTTTTTTGGGGTGGAATGAAACATTGCTTCATTTTCCATAATATATGGGATAATCCTTCTCATTGACTTTCATATTTTTCAAGATGGGTAAAACCACCAACCAGATGGTTTTTAACACAGTCCTGCTTTGTGGAGCTTTGAACGACGGTTGCGTTTCGCTTTTTTGGGGATGGCCCTGCCGAAAAAGCAAGAGCTAAGAGGACAGGCTTCATAGCGTTAGAATCGGTTGGTGGGAACATTTACGAGGAAAACCATAGGAAAAACCGCAGAAATATTGGGTCAAAACCCATGGTTTCCTCTAGATGTTTGTCCTTCAACCAATCCATCCATTCACATCAGGTTACAGCCTTCGATCGCCCCAGGAGCAGCTTGCTGAAACCGCGCAGGAAGCTCGAGTGAGGATAGCGAAGGACCGCGCCGGAAACGGCGGGTGCACTATACCCATCTTGCTGAGACAATCAGCAAAAAGTACATCCAAACATATTGGCTATTGTTATTGTCTATTCCTATCTCTAAAGTGTATTGGATATTGCTCAATTGTTGCTTATCATGCACCAAGTGAAGGTTGATTGTTATGGATGAAACGAACCCCTCGGACAGGTACCCCTGTTTGAATCCCTCCAGAGAGGCCTGATCCTCGTCTAGGAATGGAGTACCTTCCCAGGGGGGCAAGCCTGATTTTGTGTCGACGATCATCATCATCATCATCAGCATCATCATCATGTTCATATTCATACTGAAAATGTGAGTGACATCGCTGTGAGGGAAATCGCTCCATACTGGTAGTACTTTCATATGTATACTGTATATACAGTCTTTGATGAACTACATGATGCTTCCATATAAATCATATGTCATCAGTAACCTATTGGATAGTTTGTGTTTACAGGAAAACCCTATATTTCATGGTAAAAAGAACATAGATTCTTGTAGATGTTCCCTTCAACCAATCCGTGGACTAGTGTGTAATGATTCTGGTATGTTTTTCTTGATCCCAGACAAAGCTGGCGGTTACATCATTATAGAATATTATAGATCCATAATATCCCACATATACTGGCTACCATTGGACCACTCAGATCGCACAGGAGTTGAATAGCGATAACTTCACCATCAGCTTGGGCGGATGCGATCCCATCAGAGGCACTGGAGAAGCTTGGCGCGAAACCTGAGCGGAGCCCAGATCATCCGTGTGTAGTTGCTCAAAAAATGGGGAGGTTCTGAAGCTGGGGATTAGCCTTTGGTAAACTAACAGTTTGCTATTGAACATGTCCATTTGTTTGGTTATACCCATTAAACATGGTCATGTTCAATACCTTGAAATAGCTATGTTTAACAGGGAACGTGATGATAAAACATACAGTTTTGCGCTACCGTATTTTCAGACAAACCCACATGTTTATTGAATTTTATGTTTTTTTCTTAAGATGGGAGACCTCCAAAATGGTTTAATGTTTCATGGACATGTTTGACAATAAACCGAATTGGATTTGGGGGTCAATCTCAACCCATATTATTTAAATGATCCTGAAGAAGATATTTAATGTGTTTTTTAAACCTACAATCTACTCCGGCAATTCTTCATGTGTAAGACTATGTTTTCCATCCATATTGGCGAAATCGTCTTACCTCATGTAGCCCCAGAAAGCTGAAAGAGGGAGGTTCTATGATACCAAAAAAGTTGGGTCAGTGGGGTTCGGTAGTATAGCAGGCTATCCACTGGTGAACCGTGGGTCGTACTTGCATTTTTTTTGAAAAGCTATAGGTTGGTTGCCTCTAAGTTACCTGAAATGCAATCTCCTTGTATAGGTGGTAGCATATATATATACATAGATATATGTGTTTTTGGGCAAAGCCATAGGCCATAGGTGTGTTGCCTCCAAATTCGCCTGAAATGTCACTTCCAACTTATGGCGTTCCAAGGACAAGTCGTGCTGCTTTTCGCGGGGTATCACTTGCACGACTCCCGGCAGAAATTGCCAGGCCTTTGATGTTGTTGAGGTACCCATGGACCCAGGATCTCGTTTTTTTCATGGGTACCATTCAGTAGGTAAGTAAGTCAGTCAGTCAGTCAGTAAGTAAGTAAGTAATGTAAGTAATTTGTTTGAATCAATAGTCATTGTTTTGTTCATTCTTACTTTTTGTTTGAATTATTTGGGGCAAATATTGGATAGGTTTTAGTGGGTGAGTTGTCAAGTTGTTCGTTCCATGGAGAGCATTTGGCTTGACTCTGGAAACACAGTAAGACGTTTCCTGCCAAACATCTGTTCCAGGCCACTGAAAATTAAAAGTCGTAGGACACCTGGCATTGAAGAGTACTGGCTACGAGGTCATTTGCAAGGTACATACAGGGTGGGCCCTCCCCAGATTTTGTTTAAGTTAATTTGTTCATTTTCCCAATGGAAAATCCACCATTTGGGGAATCTATAGTGAATATGTTTTAATCTTCTGGGAACCCCGAATCAGCAGATCCAGGAACATGATATAACATGATATATCACGATAAAACATGATAGAACATGATAGAACATGATAACACATGATATGATATAACATGATATAACATGATATAACATCATATAACATGATATAACATCATAAAACATGATACAATTTGATATAACATGATATAACATCATATAACATGATACAACATGATATAACATGATATAAGATGATATAACATGATATTACATGACAAAACATGACACAACATGATATCACCAGATATAACATTATTTAACATGCAATGATGTGATATAACATGCTATAATATAACATGATATAAAATGATATAACATGATATAACATGGTATTATAATATATATAACATGATATAATGTGATATATATGACATAACATGACATAGCATGATTTAAAATGATATACCATGATAGAACATGATACAACATGATATATCATGATATAATGTTTTATTACATGACAGAACATGACATAACATGTTTTAACATGATACAACATGATATTACATGACATAACATGATATAACATGATACACCATGCTATAACATGATATAACGTGATATAACATGACATAACATGATAAAACATGATTTAACGTGATATATCACATGATATAACATGATATAAGATGATCTAACTATATAGCTCATGGGGCTTTTGAAACCAACACTTGCGTTGGTTGGCTCATCTTTGCTTGGCGCAGTTGCGTCACATGCACCACAGGTCGCGGACGTCTTTTCAGTCGAGTGGGCACTGGATTCAGGTGCCGGTGAACACTTGGTCCAAAGAGGCTCTGATTTCCCAAGGAATTCCAAGACGTTTGCTTGAGGAGCTCGAAACCGTTTCCTCGTCGCCATTGACGTTTTCGACTGGTGGCGGTCTCAAGGAAGCATCTATGACCATCCGATCACAAGGGGAAGTGCTTGGAGACGGAGTCATTTACATGTTGAAGAAATGCCCATTTGTCAAGTCATTGGGCCAACTTGTTCAGCAGGGTTTAACACGAGCTCCGCGTGCGGATGCCACTAAGGCGTTCTTGCAGGCACTTTTTGGATGCTACCGAAGAGACGTATGTGCTCTTGCTACCCGAAATGTGGCATCCTTCATGGATTGGACGCTACCATAAACCTGCAGTGAAGCTGTGCAGAGCGCTGTACGGCCACCCGTTGGCTAGTGCATTTTGGGAAAAGCATTTGAAACGTATCCCTTCAAAGTTCGGGGGGGCCCAGCATCGCGGCCAAGGAATCCTCCGAATCCCTTCAAAGCGGCGGAGACAGGCTGCCCCCTAGGCGGGTCAAGGGATGGTATATCCTCCTGAATGGCCTTCGAAAACATGGGGAAAATGATGGAAAATGACCTTTGTTCCGTTGGGATTGGGGATATACCCCTTTTTTTGGATGATATTATATAGATGTGAGCAGTTTGGAAGTGAGCCCTCTTTCATTCCAAGTCCCACCAAAGGAGTTTTCGAGACCAGGGTGTGCCAGTTCATCCCTTCAACCTTGCCATGTTCATCCATGTGCAAAATCATAGCTATGGAAATTATAGCTGGATTTATCATATAAATTTACCAGTAGTACCGCACAAGGCGGTGGCGGAAGTTTCAAAAATAGGAAACCTATAGGAGAGGTTGGTTGTTGTGAATCAGGGATGGCAGAGCGAATCCACTGATGGACCGAAAGGTGCTTCAGGTCTCCCACTCTTTCTCGCTCTTTCTCTCACTATCTACCTACCTACCTATCTATTTTCTATGTATCTATCTATCTATCGATCTATCTATCTCTCTCTCTCTCTTTCATCTAATTATCTATCGATCTATCTATCCATCCATCTGTCTATCTATCTGTGGAGTGTAGTGGAGTGTAGTGGAGTGTAGTGGAGCGTAGTGGAGTGTAGTTGTATTTGTAGTGTAGTGGAGTGTAGTGTAGTGTAATGTAGTGAAGTTTAGTGGAAGGTAGCGTAGTGTAATGTAATGTAGTGTAGTGCAATGTAGTGTAGTGTAGTGGAGTGTAGTGTAATGTAGTGTAGTGTAGTGGAGTGTAGTGTAGTGTAATGTAGTGTAGTGTAGTGAAGCGAAGCAAGCAACATCTGAACCTGCAAAAGTGGTCCGAACTCGTGGTGTTTTCAACATGTTGACTTCGAAATGTGCTTTGCGCCACAACGGCGTGCACTTTTTCGACATCTCAACTTCCAAAAGTGCTCCAAGACCCAGCTGTTTTGTACATTTTCACTTCGAAATGTGCTTCGCGCCAGAACGGCCTGCATTTTTTCGAAATCTCAACTTCCAAAAGTGCTTCGAGACCGCCAGTTTTTAATACTTTTGACTTCCAAATGTGTCTCGCGCCACAACGCCTTGCACTTTTTCAACATCTCAACTTCCAAAACTGCTCTGAGACCGCCAGTTTTTAACACTTTTGACTTCCAAATGTGCTTCGCGCCACAACGCCGTGCACTTTTTCAACATCTCAACTTCCAAAACTGCTCCTAACCCCTCAGTTTTTAACACATTTTACTTCCAAATGTGCTTCGCGCCACAACGCCGTGCACTTTTTCGAAATCTAAACTTCCAAAAGTGCTCCGAGACCCCCAGTTTTTGAGACTTTTTACTTCCAAATGTGCTTCCCGCCACAACGCTGTGCACTTTTTCAACATCTCAACTTCCAAAACTGCTCCGAGACCGCCAGTTTTTAATACATTTTACTTCCAAATGTGCTTCGCGCCCCAACGCCGTGCACTTTTTCAACATCTCAACTTCCAAAAGTGGTCCGATCCTGAGGTGTTTTGTGCCTTTTCACTTCGAAATCGGCTTCGGGCGACAACGGCATGCAACTTTTCATCTCTCATCTCCCCAGATGTCTCCGCACCCGCCGCTTTAGCGAGCCTACTTTTCAACCCTCCGGAGCCACAAAACCACGAAAAAACACAGTGTTTCGCTACTTTCCTACCTTTTCGCGCACCTGCATCTTCTTTCTTCTGATCTTTTCTCTTCTGACTCTTCTCCCTGCTGACTGCTTTTTCATCTCTCCATATTGTCGGAAGTTTGACTTCTAAACTTCCTTCGATCATTTATATGGATTTCTCATCATTTATATGGATTTTACCCTCTGGTTATTTAAAATAGCTTTGGAGAATGGCCAATTTATAGATGATTTTCCCAGCTAGAAACTTCCATTTATAAGGGATTTTCCAGTTGAGCCGTCGATGAGCGTCAGCTCAAAAATAGGTATAGGGTGAGAGACAGTGTAACTTGCAGCACGCCAATTTTCGCCCGTGGCCACACACAAATCGCAAACACCTGCCCATCAGGGATACTTTCGTATTTTTTTGCCCCCCACCCACATTTCCCTGTTGAAGCAGCGTGGCAAGTCCCATCATATAAAGAAATATATATATATACACATATATATATATATTGTATATATAGAGACAGCGATTTTTTTCTAGGCGACGGCGGGATGGTTGGGACTTATCTAAGTCGCCGTAAAATCCAAAATGAAGGTCCTGCCGCATGCAAAAAGCCGCCGCGATGCCAAACACATGCACGACAAAAAAGCATTCCGAAAAAGAGACCGCGCCCAGGGTAGGAGAAACAGCACCCACAGATTGAAAATGCGCTAAAAGCAATTAAAAAACAAACCTTGCTTTGGACGAGCGTGTGGGGAGGAATGGAGGACACGCAATTTGTTCTTGTAAATACAGGTTCAACAACCCTGCAAGGTTCGCAGCGCACGACCTGTTCCGGCGTCGTAGGCCCGCCGGCGCAAAACAAGCAGCGCTTGGAAACAGATTCAAAGTGTAAGCAGGAGTCGTTTCACTGCACAGAAGCGGTCCCGAGCAGCTTCGAAGCACTTGGTTGGCAAAACAGAAAGGGTGATGTGACCAGAAAGGGCAACAGGTGCAGAGGAAGAAGCAGTGAGAAAAACTGCAGGAGAAGCAGTGAGAGCAAAGGAATGATACCTTCACAGCTGGCTCAAAGCGGAAGTCACCTTTTGGCTCACTCTTCGATGAATTAGAGCCTCTGACTTGCAGATTTTAGCTGTTCCAGTTTCTGTCTCAGATCGACGTTCACTTTCGATGCACGATGTAGTTGCACGTAGGTCCACGTCCAATTAGTCAGAAATCAGAAGTATGTCCACTATGTTAAATAGCCAGATGGTATATGGATTTTGTTCTTATGGTTGGGAACGTTTTTCCCATTCAGTTGGGAATTTCATAATCCCAACTGACTTTCATATGTTTCAGAGGGGTAGGCTCAACCACCAACCAGGATCTTGTTTATAGATGATTTTCCCAGCTAGAAACCTCCATTTATAAGGGGTTTTCCACTTCGCTATATTAAATAACCAGATGGTATGTGGTTTTAGGTTTTATGGTTGGTGGTTTGGAACACTTTTTGTTTGTCTATTCAATTGGGATCATAAGGCTCAACCACCAACCAGGATTTTGTTTAAGAATGATTTTCCCAGCTAGAAACCGCCATTTATAAGGGAATTTCCACTTCGCTATATTAAATAATTAGATGGTATGTGGTTTTAGGTTTTTAGTTGGTGGTTTGGAACACTTTTTATTTGTTTATTCAGTTGGGAATTTCATAAGGCTCAACCACCAACCAGGATTTTGTTTAAGAATGATTTTCCCAGCTAGAAACCGCCATTTATAAGGGATTTGCCACTTCGCTATGTCAAATAGCCAGATGATACATGGATTTATCATCTATAATATTGTTTTCATCTATTATCATCTATATATATATATATACATATGGATTTCTCATAAGTTATAGTTGGCACTGAATCAAGATCATGTTTGGTTGTTTGAGGCCATGGTCTGTTGAAACTTCTAAGACCAAAATGGTTATGTTATGGCTACTTGGCTACAGGATGGTGCCCCTCAGTTATAAGTTGCTCTATACACCCCATTAACTATATATCTACCATAAACCCAAACTAGTGAAATTGGAGTTATAAACGGCCCAACTGAACGCACATATCAGCCACCAAAATCCCAATAGTTTGACCATTTTTCATGGCGAAACCGCCATTTTCCCTATGGTTTCCCTATGGATCCTATGTTTCACCAGGCTTCGCTGGTTGACGCTCTCCAGGCGCCTTGTGCACTGCCCCGTTGAACGTGAATCCTTTTGCTCCGCCCTCCTATGGCTACTGCCAATGTCAGGGAGGACGGGAGATGGCCGCCGCCGTGAATGGTAACGGTTCTCCATAGGAAAACCATGGGAAAACCACAGGGAAACCATAGGAAAATGGTGGTATAAGAGTTTGCTATGCTGTTTTAATGGGATTTCACCAAGACAATTCGTGACTTAATGGTGATTTAATGGTGTTTTAATGGGGATTCAAGTGTTTCATTCTACGGAAACTAGTGGGTTTCACAAACCAACAAATAAACAGCTCAAAATGTCTATACTTTAATGGTGTTTATAAGCCAACATTTTTTCATTCTGTGGAAAATGAATTTATTTGTTGGTTTATAAACCCCATAAACTAGTGCGATATACCTCGCATAAACATGCATAAACCATAGTTATCCTACTTGCAAAGCAAGTTAGCTATGTAGGGGGGTCCCACCCTGTATGGAAAATGGCCCATTTAGTTTGATGATTCACCTAATTCACAAGGGTGACTAGCAGACTCGAGAAAAAAATACCCGAGGGCAGTGACAATTTTCCACAGCCCTGCAGTGCAAAGTGTGCACAGAGGGCATCCAAAGAATGGATTTATCATGACCTTTTTGGATTGTTCAGGTAGATTACCCTCTGGTAAACATACAAAAGAACTATGGAAAATCACAATTTCTAAGGGGTAAATCAACTATACATAGCCATTTTCAATAGCTATGTAGCGGTTTACCAGAGGTTAATCCAATTGAGAAGTGTTCGAAACTTTTGTTGGTTGAATCATACAAACCCTTTCTTACCCTATTCATTTGATAGGTTCTTTGCAGAATGTACTGCAATATCTACAACTAAAAGAACCCATAGTCATCAATGATGACTAGACGGGATTACACAAACCAATAGGGAAAAATCACAGTTGATGAGGCGAATCCCGTCAGCAACCAACCAGTAAAATAAAAAAAAATCTATGGTTCACAGAGGCAACAGACCCTATTCAATTCAGAACAAATCTCTAAAATCTACCCCATTTCCCAAACCAAAACGATTGGACAATCTATATCATTCATATATTATATCATATATTGTAGATGTTTATGATAAATATTAGATGTAAGTACATATAAGTATATTGGAACATAAATCAGTACATGTGGACTTTTCATATACATATGATATATCATCTACTTATATTGTAGACTTCCAATTGGTAAACTTAGGGATGGTCCACCATGAAATTTTTCCTTCATCTGCCAGGATCTCCTTGCGAAGGTGGTCAAAGCTGTGGGTCCCTGGGCTCAAGTGCTGGCTTGTTGGCCATGAAAATTGGGGTATATCATGGATTATCATGGTATATCTAAACATGCCTGCCGGTCAAAATCCGACAGTTCCACACATATTGGGCTTACCTTTTGGTATCATCAAACCTAGCTAGGTGGAAAATCCCTGATCAATGGAGATGTATAGCTGAGGAAAGTCAGGATGTTCCAATGCTATGGTTCATCACCGGCGGGTAATGATAATGCTGTGGGATTTTCATCGACCACTTTGCGGGGTTCTGAGTTCTGGACCCAACCTGGCATGCGCCGAAGATTTGTTTAAACTATATTTTCCCACATGATCATCCACCAGTAAACTAACATAGCCATATTGCATGGTATAGATGGCCCATAGAAATAGAAATCGCAGTTACAAATGGTGATCTGGTTGGCGGTTTAATCCTTCCCATTGACGAACTCCATCATTTTTAAAGATGGTTATTGCACCACCAACCAGTGATTACCCTCTGGTAAACTGTTACATAGCTATTGAAAATTGCCGTTTATAGCTCATTTACCCATTAAAAATGGTGATTTTCAATAGCTATGTTAAATTACCAGAGGGTATCATAGCAAACTCTTAGTTTACCAGATGGTAATCACCAATGCTTGGGATTGTAAGTGTACTACTCAGCCCATTTATAATGAATTCTACTTGGTGGCTCATCCCACTTACGAAGTGGCTTATATCGTGAGTTACAAGTTGGATAGGGTTAATCTACTTACAACTAGGGCTATAAATTATAACCTATTTACTAAGTGGGATCAGCCACCAAGTAGTTGGTTTTTTGTCACCCTAGTTGTTCTATATCCCGAGGTTAACCGCTTGTCAACCCTAGGTTATATATATATATCATATAATAAATATATAAATAATATATATATATATGTATTATATATTAATATATATTATATATTTATTTAAAATATTATATTTATTATCTGATATATTATTATGTATGTTATATATTTATATGTTTATTACATGATATATATATATATATTATATATATATTATATATTATATTTTTTATATTTTGTATCATATATTATTTATTACATATTATATTTTTATTATCATATATTATTTATTACATATTATATTTTTATTATATTTCATATATTTTAAATGTTATATTTTAAATTTTATATTATATATAATTAAATAATATATATTATATATTATATCTGAAATATCATATATTATATATTTTATATGATATATATATATATATCACTATATATCACAGTTTTTTCTATTGACCAGAAGTGGGATAAACCACCCAGTAGTCCACCGGGAACCAATGAATTTTCCTTCAGGATGCCATCCTTTCCCTTTGGGGAGTCGAAGGATGAGCCCAAGGTGAGCACTTAGCCAGCGGGACGTGGCTCATCGCGGCTCGCGTATGTAGGTTATAAAGTTATATATGCCGTGGACAAAACATGGTTTGTTTTCTCATAGAAGGGGATGGTCATACACCCATCAATAGGGCTTAATATACCCATTGTAATGATTCCCAATATAGGATGGATGACCATAGCCCACAAAACCAATGTTTTGACGATGGCACATATATGCCTGGGTTTGTGGGATTTGTGCAGGGTTGTGGTCCACGTATGTGCCTGGGGTGAACTAACCAGCTACGATCCACGGGATGACCACCAAGTAGTTATCAACTTATCCCACGATCCATGGCTTAATACACTTCTCCCACATATAGCCGGCCTTGTAAGCTACTTACTAAGTGAGATGAACCACCAAGTAACCATCTAAAATGGTGGGAAATTGGGATTTGATTTCACCACGAAAAATCCAAATTTAGCCATCAAAAATGGGGATTGATAGTTGAACGGCCTTCTAACTGCAACATACTTCAACAACAACTAGGGTTTATGGTAGATATACTATATGATGTGTTATAGAATATACGTATATATATATGTATAATGTAAATAGTTAGATGTTTGAACATCATGCATCTTTCAACCATGGGTGCCAACATTGTAGGTGAATAGTTGACAGCCCAATTCACACAGTCCATTCCTGAGATTCAGTAGACTGTTTTGTAGATCTATCTATGTGAAAGGTCCCTTCTTCGGGGTGTTTTTCCATATTGCCGGATGCAGCCAGTCCAAATGCTGCAAAATCGTTGGGATACAGGGTTTTGGTGAACCTCCAAATCTTCAAGTTCCACATATCCACCACAAACCATATAGTCTATATGGTTGGGGTTAACTATGGTGTTCTTTCAGGAAGAAGATGAACAGGAGACGTGCATTATCACCTGGAAGACTGGGCGCGCAGGCGCAATGTGGCTGTGACAATTCTATCAATGAACACAGCACTGTCGCAGTACTACGGAAACCTGCACAATTTCGTGGTCCCATTTGATGAGCTGCTACGAAAAAGGTTGGATCGCTGCAACCATGATCGGCTCGCCCTGCGAGACAGCGAAGCTCGATACCAACAAGAGCCCGATTCGGAACGCGTTGGCCGCGCCCACTCCGTTCAGCGGCCCGCTTGTTTGGGGGCCCACCTTGTAGATATTTTCCTATGGATTATAATCGCAAATGCCCTCACGTCCGAGTCTGGGCTAGCGGTAGAAAGTGTTCCTGTATTTAGTTTGGTTAATTCTGATCTTCCAGATGATGCTATAATGATGGTTTGATTATGTTTGATTATGTTTTGTATAGAAGACATCTATCAACTTTCAAAGTGAATTTTGATGTCCACAACGCCACGTTCTGCACTCCACATTCTCATTCTCTCGGTAGATTTACCTCCAAACTCCACTCCCTCAAAAACCCTGGACAGGAGGCGTCCCAAAAAGATCTCGGAGCGATTGAAAGCTCGGCAAAGGTGACGGAGGCATGGCAAGAGCTGTGTTTTTGTTAAGCACCGGCAAGAGGTATACATGAATGTCTGTGTCTATGCATGTGTAGATGATTTTAAATGATTGTAGATGTATGTATAGATAGAATTGATATATATATATATATAGATCTCCATACACATGTTTTCAATCCACCCCATTCCCATTTGGAAGGACTGACCTTGACTAAGAGAGGACTTGGCACAAGATTGGATGGGTCGAAATGTCTCTGAATTTCTATATTCTTATGGGAGGATCATGGCATAGTGCTACTAAGTAACAAAAGGGGGTATGTAAACCGCTGGTAAACTGTTACATAGCTATTGAAAATGGCCACAGAAATCGTTGATTTAGCCATTAAACATGGTGATCATGGTGATTTTCCATAGATTTTTGTATGTTTATCAAGCCGGGTAAACCTCAGTCTTTGGGTTTCATCGCCAATGACACAGGCTAAAGTGGGCCTGGAAACTGAGCAGGAAGCGCGTGTCCGGATTGCCAAGGACGAGCCCCGGATGGAGATCACCACCCATTGGGACAAAAAAAACATAGCCTGTATGCATAAGAAAGATGTATCACTGTTACATGTGGATAAACAGTGATTAACAGATAGTTTTATCATTTTCAAATCCGCATGTATTTTATGACAAAATGAGAATCAGCAAAGATGTTGCATCAACAATGTGGGTTATCTCTGAGAATCTCAAACAAAAACAGATAGTTTTAACCGGGTTGAGCAATCATTTTGAATGGAACTGGTGTTGGTTCTTTTCCAAATGATGGGTACAACCAGGGAAAACATGGAATAAACAGATATAGTTTTCGATATAACCAACGATAGTGGGAATATATGACCAACAGCAACAACAACAACAGCAACAACAACAACAACAACAACGCCAACAAGGGAACAACAAACAGTTAAACAGCAACAACAACAGCAACAGCAAGATTGGGCGGTTTGGACAGTCAAGGAGGACCACGGAGGGACACAACAAAGAACTTCACAACAGCAGATAGCCATGGCATGGCCAATTCTTTGGGCTATGGCTCTACTGGGCCATCCAGGAACGACAGTGCAGACTGGCGTTTGCCAATTGCATCTCACATGGCACATGGCGCAGACTTGCGGGATGTGTCAATGAGAGCGGTCAGGGCCAAAGAGATCCTGTGAATTTCACAGGTTGACTTCGGCGGCCTTCCTTGACCAGGCCCCTCAGTTGACAGAGCCCGCCATGGCATCCTGCAGTACCAATTGGCCGCTACAACACTCGCATTGTTCGAGGGCTTGACAAAGGTCAGTGAAATGCTTGGGTACCACAGCGAGCCGTGTAAGTGCTGTTTTTTGGGCACAATGTGACGTGGCGTTTCCCCTTTTAGGTTGAGATTTGGCAAGTGATGTTACTCTCTTGCAATGTACCAGTTGTGACAGCATTTGGATGATAAGCAACCCCATGTAAATTGTCATTAATTACAATCAATTACAATATTCATTTCTTTGTTGAGTGTTTCAGAGTTAAAACCACCAATCAGTTGAAGCTGCCAGTGACAGTCAGTGGCAGCCAGTCAGATCTGCCAAGTTTCGTGATGCGAGGTGGTGCAAAAATCTTGCATCAGTTGGCAAGCGTTAGGGATTCCTATGAAATACTGGGACATTTTTTGGGGATTACAATGGTTTTTTGCCCATATACCAACTGGCGCAGGACTTCAAAACCATCACCAGTAGTTCGATATATCTACCAGAAGTTGGCCCACTTGTTTGCCAACTTCTCGATGGTTTGGGGGCCCACAGTGGATGTCGAGTCGATATATCGATACAATGTGAGGCCCCCCATTTATAAGTTGGTTTATAAGCACCAGTAACTATAGTTATAAGTACCATAAACCATAGTTATTGGAGTTATAAACCAACTTAGCTATCAAACGGGGGCCTCACATTGTAAATTATGATAGATTTGATGTGATTCGATTCTTGAGCAAATTTGAGTTCAATATCTCAGCCATCCCCAGATGCTGCCACCATCTTTATCCTTTTCCTACTGTTTGGTTTGTTAAAATGATAGATGATTCCCATTCCCATTCAACAACCAATAGCCAGACGATAATAAAATATCATGAATAAAATACATTAAAACCAAATATTTGGTGGTTAAATCATTCTATTCCCATAATATCCCACATCTACCACCGATCACGCTTTCAGGAGTTGAATAGCAACAACTTCACCATCAGTTTGGGTCAATGCGATCCTATCAGAGGAGGTGGTGAAACTTGGCGGCGCCAGTACAACCCAAAAATGCCCCAGGAAAGCTATGAGAAATGGCTGGCTTACAAGTGATTTGGGGGAATTGAAGCAGCACAAATGGGGATTGATTGAATTAATTAAGAAAAATTATGCTATAGTGGAGTTGCCAGTCTTATATTACATATATATATATATATGTATATACGTGTGTGTGTATGTCTCTGTGAATATACGTATTGGGATATAATGGGTTCAATGGAGATATACTGGGATGAGATGCGGATGGCTGCTCAGGTAATGCATGAGGTTTAACATCAAAGGTAAGGTTTCAAGCAACAAAATTATTCGCATAATGGAATATAATATTTTCTTTCAGCTAGCACTAAGTATTACATGTATTTGGTTTTTAACAATTATTTTTTGATTCAAAGGGTATCTTAAACAATGAAGAATGGTGTGTTAAGCAACACAAGTATTGGTGGAATTAATCTGGATACCGCAAAGTTGGGCAGGAAAAGCCACCAAATTCTTGTGCTTTTTACATCATTTTACCATAAAGCCTACCAGCTGATTATAGATAAGTTCGTATAAGCATAACTAGGGTAGATGCTGGCTTGAAGGTAGGTCTATCGAACTACAATGTGGGCCCCCCTGGTTATAGGTTGGCTTATAATCCAATCTAACTAGAGTTATAACTACCATAAACCCTGGTTTTTGTACTTATTTGGCCCAACTAGCCTATCTTGGGTGCCCCACTTTGTAATTAATGGATTTATAAATCAACAAACACCAAAAATAATGATATACCCACCTCTGAGGTATAGAATCCAACTAAAAATTGGCGGCACTGCCATGAATGTCAAGAGTTACCCTCTGGTTATTTAACATTATACAACATTTTGCCATGGAACATGGCACATAGAAATAGATGATTTATGATGATTTAGTTCTTCAAAATGGTGATTTTAGATAGCAAACCGAGAAATGCCTAGGGTAGATGCGAAGGAGATAAATGATCAATTTTACGTCAATGATTCAATGATTTCATGGTTCGATGATACCAATTCGGTACATTATTAGATAAAGAAATCACAATGACAAGTTGGGAGTTGGAAGATTACCTTCCTTCTGGAATGACTGATTCTCAGATTCTCAGGATCTATGTTACTTGGTTGGATGGGAACTACCCTTGTTCAGGTGAAGAGGTTTTGATCGTATTTTAGGCAATCACAAGGTGGTCCCTCCCCAGTTGTGTTTGTTGGTTCATGCACCCCATTAGAGGTTTCTTGAAATGGGGTTACTCCCAAATCATCCAGAATTAGTCCTTTTTAGTACTGAAACCCGTGGTTTTGGGGATCCCCCGTTTTTAGGATACCCCCATATATCTACAATGTGGGGCCCCCAAGATAGCTAAGTTGGTTTATAACTGCAATAACTAGGGTTTATGGTAATGATAACTATAGTTAGATGGGGTTATAAACCAAGTTATAACTAGCGGGCCCCACATTGTACCATTAACCCTAGTTATATTTGTTACATTAGTTACATACCAACTTAGCTAACAAACTGAGGTGCACCTCGTACTAGAGCTGATGGGATGGGATGAGATGGGTATAAACTCATTCCCGGGGAAAAGTTATGGGTTTCCAAATTAAGTGACCACGAAAAAGACAGAGAGGTAATTTACCACTACTCCAGCAGGAGTTTGTTTTCTATCTTTGTGGATTTCGGTATATCTAGTTTGGCGGAGGCTAACTATTTTTTCTGGGTCAGTGAAAAGCTGTTTGTTATAGATTGTGGGACATATGATATTGATTTTCCACACCGCTCAAAACAAAACCCCGTTTTTTGATTTATCTAAGATTGGCCATGATATATGCCTGGTAACAAATCTGGAAGTGGCAAGAGAGATTCCAGCCACATGTTTGCATTTTCGCATGTTTTTGCAATGTGTCGTTTCGACAAAAGGTATAAGGGGTCCTTGTATAAAAAAACATACAGGCCGCAGGCGACCAGTGTCGTGAGGAGCTACAGTAGCTTCCCAGCACCTTGACACAGCCCTGGTTTTCATAGACATGGCCGCAAAGTCCTTATGTCAAATCTCCCATTTGCTATTGTTCATTCCCAATGTTGAATGTTTCCATTTGGGCCCCAGAGTTATAAGTTAGTTTGTAAATCGGATGTATCAAACATAGAATCAATCCCATGAAAAATCACATAATTTTGGTTGGTTGAATCAGTTAAATCGCCATTTTCCTAGGGTAATCCCCATCTTCGTTGTTTAAAGCCATTTATCCAGCGGTTTCAAACTCCATCCTTGGCCCGCCTAAGGACAAGTCCTGTTGCTTTGAGCGTGGGGTCACCTGTACGAGTCTTGGACAGCCTGGAATCATGGTGAATGTTCATACAATGTGGGGCTATGTGGGGCCCGCCAGTTATCAGTTGGTATACAATCCCATCAAAATAGAGTTATAACTACCATAAACCCAAACTATTGAACTTATGAACTAACTTTGCGAAGTATGGGGCCCCACCTTGTAGGGGTTTCCATAAATGGAGAATACCCAAAAATTGATGGTTTATTTCATGGAACATCCTATTAAAATGGATGATTTAGGGGTACTCCCATTTAAAGAAATTTCCATATATATATATGGCAATCATCCCCAAAAAAGCCGCCTTATTGATCCTTATTTCAGGCTAGTGAAATAATGTAATCCCTTCTTCCTATTACTAAACCCCCCAAATAGAGAAAAAAGGCTTGGTGTGGCACTTCCCTTTTTTGGTTGGGCACAATTGGATTCTTAATTGTGGTAATTGAGAATCAATAGGAGAATAGGATGGTGAAACAATGGGTTCAACCCCCTATTAATACAAATAGATTGCCACCTGGATGCTTTTTATTAGGGTCCCATCTCACAAGTTTTACTATGCATTTCTATTATTAAGGTTTTCATCGGAATATTAGGGGAAAGCTTCAAAATCCAGTTTTGGGCAATGTTTTATTTAGATTTTAGAGTTTAATAGAGGATTTATATAATCAATTTTGAAATTGTTTTTTATTATTATTAGGGTTTTCATTGGAACCTACGGGGCACCCTAATACAAAATACCACCTAATAATGAAAATAGACCACCTTGTTTACTGTTTGGGGGGGTGCGTTTTAGTCATGGGGAGAGAGGATTAGTATCTCAGTCTGTAGTTCACATTAGTTGGCGTTTGCATTCGGATGACATCGCAATTCAACAATCAAGAACTTGGATGTTATGACGGTAGAATTGGGATATGGAGTACAACGGTGTAAGGTGGTGCCCCATAGTTTGATGAGATAGTTTAGTTCACTTAGATGAAGACTATGCGTGAACATCACTTGCTAAGGGTTTTATGGGGAACATATGGTCATATACCATTTATTGGTTTCCATCCTCAACCATTTATTCCCATATATATATATAAACTAGTTATAGTTAAACTCCATTAATTTCCAACTTGAGTATCACACTATACTTAAACCCAATGGTTGGAATCCATACCTCTATTGAAAAGTGTCCAACATGTTCTCCGATCCCGGTATGAATGATGGGTGAATCTGGTATAAAACCTTGCACTGCTTGATTTATCTGGGTAAATTATAACGGCTTCACTGCGACCTCACTGGAATCATGGTTGGTAAGGGGAATCATCCCAAAATGGCCTTATTTCAGGTTAGTGAATTATTATAACTTGCCCAGATTTATTGGGGATTCTGACGCGCTAACCCATAGTAGGGAAGCTTATCAAGCAACCAGTAGAATGAGATGGAATAGGGCTAGTTTTAATGGACTATTTTACGTTTTACATAGGATCATGGGTGTATAATACATAATCAGATACCCTCCAGTAAACTAATATTGCAAAGGAACATGTGATCTTAGTTTGATGATTGATCTATTCACAATCGTGACTTACATGCCATGCTGTTAGTTTACCGGAGGGTATACAGTACACATAGAGGGTATCATACACGTTGGGAATATTTGTGAATGTATATAATATATATATATATTTATAATCGAAGGAAGTTTAGAAGTCAAACTTCCGACAATATGGACAGATGGAAAAGCAGAGGTGGGAGCAGTCAGAGAAGAGAAGAGACGGAGAGAGAAGATCAGGGAAGAGAAAAAGAGTGAGAAGAAAGAAGATGCAGGTGCGCGAAAAGGTGGGATTTGTGTCTGCGGAGGGTCGAAAAGTAGGCTCGCTAAAGCAGTGGGTGCGGAGCCATCTGACCAGATGAGAGATGAAAACTTGCACGCCGTTGTGGCGCGAAGCACATGTCCAAGTCAAAATGTATAAAACACACCAACGTTGGACCACTTTTGGAAGTTGAGATGTCGAAAAAGTGCACGCCGATGTGGCTCGAAGCACATTTCCAAGTCAAAAGTGTAAAAAAACTGACTGTCCCAGACCACTTGGACGTTGAGATGATGAAAAAGTGGACGCTGTTGTGGCGCGAAGCAGATTTCCAAGTCAACATGCACGAAGCACGCCATGCTCGGACCACTTTTGGAAGTTGTGATGTTGAAAAAGTGCACGCCATTGTGGCGCGAAGCACATGTCGAAGTCAAAATGTACAAAGCACACCAGCTCCGGACCACTTTTGGAAGTTGAGCCGTCGAAAAAGTGCACGCCGTTGTGGCGCGAAGCACATTTCCAAGTCAAAATGTATAAAACACACCATGCGCGGACCACTTTTGAAGGTTCAGATGTGGTCTTGGTACGTGCAAGGGATTCTGCACCTTGCCAAAAGTGAGCAAAACGTAAGGTTTTGTAGCATTTCCAAAAACGATGGCAGGCGTGGGACATTTGCAGAGGATCTGCAAAGATGCAATTTCTCTGGCAGCCGCAATACAAGAGGCATGTTCATCAGAGCTGTTAGGAGGTCCTGGCGCTGATTTCCTGAGAGGGGCTGCATTTTGGAGCATCAGATCTGTAGGTTTGCTAAGATGAATTTGCATGACAGGTGCAGCACTTCGTATGAACTGGCATCACTTTTTCGTGGAAAGCGTGGTACTTTAGACAGGTGGAGTGGACAAATCGTAAGACGCAATGGTACGAGGCCGCAAGCTCTGCACTCAGCTTTCCATGTTTGAAGGAAGTCTCGCAGAATTACTTTGTTTTTGATGTTGCCAACTTAAAAAATTGAGGAAGCCTCGAAGATTTGTTTCGGTTTTGACGTTGTCAAGTTGAGGACATCTCGCAGAATTGCAGCGTTTTTGATGTTGTCAAGTTCAAAAACTGAGGAAGTCTGGCAGAATAGCTTCATTTTCAAGCTTGCAGATAGATAGATAGACAACTACAACTACAACTACCACTACACTACAACTACAATTACAACTACAATTGCAACTACATTACGCTACACAATGCTAATTACAGTACACTACGTTTCATCTACAATTACGATGACGACAACAACAACAACTACTACTACTACTACTCCTACTACTCCTACTACTCCTACTACTACTACTACTACTATTACTACTACTACTACTACTACTACTACTACTCCGTGTTGGTTTACAGCATCCACTATGTATATAGATCAACTAGTTCAACCATTAATATCGACCATGAACCATATTTAGTGAACTAAACCAACAGCTAGGTATGGGGCACTCACTCTTGGCTGGCGAGGAATCCACCGAATCCCATGAAGGCCTTCGAGACTGGCTGCCCAATAGGCGGGTTCAAAACGTTTGTTCCCGGTGGGTGGAAGACATCCTGCACCTTGGATGGTTGACATCATAAAAATGATTAAAATGAGAAATGATGGGTATGTTTCCACAGTTAAACCTGGTGGTTCATAGCCAATCCCTTTTCTTTGACCTTTTTGGGGATGCTGAGTATTTATACATAACTAATTGGAAGTGAAACGTTTGGCAAGTTAAGAACCAACCAAGCAATGTTTGGGTGTATTAAATGAAGTTGTAATGGTGCAATGGTAAAAAATATATAACTATAAACAATTATACATACATATGACATATATATATAGGTGACTTTATATTCTCCTCATTATTCCAGTGAAAATGTTGTGGTTTTACTTACCATAAAATGGGTCTGTAAATGGTCGGCCCATTAGATGCCTATCATATCCTGATTTGGGGGTTTACGTATATGCAAATGGCAACAAATTCGGTATATGTAAATGTACAAATTACTGTATTTTTTTTAGGTATATCATTAGGTGTAAATGGTATATATCATACAATGTTAGATCATTAGATGCCCATAGAAATCAAGTGGTGGCCATTTCAATTTTCTGTTGCAGGAGCCATGTGCACTGCACAGATCAACATCAACCCCTTTGCGCCGCCAGCCTATGGCTACTGCCAGTGCCAGGGAGGACGACGGTTCACCGTTTCATTCCGCCAGGGAGATGCTTGAAGGATCACCCCAGGAATCATCACTGAAGTAACCATAGTTTGTAATCATAGAGGTAACCATTCTGAGTAATCATAGATGACAATCATAGTTAGGAACCATAGTGTGAGCTTGCAACCATTCCTAGTAACCATAGTTTGCAACCATAGAGGTAATCATAGTTAGTAACCATAGTGAGTTTGCAACCATAGTTAGCAACCATAGTTTGTAATCATAGAGGTAACCTTAGTTAGTAATCATAGTTAGTAACCATAGTTAGCAACCATAGTTAGTAACCATAGTTAGTAACCATAGTGAGATTGAAATCATAGTTAGTAACTATGGTTACTAACCATAGTTAGTAACCATAGTTCGGAACCAAAGTTAGTAACCATAGTTAGTAACCATAGTTAGTATCCATAGTTAGTAGCCATAGTTTAGTAACCATAGTTAGCAACAATAGTTAGTAACCACAGTTTGTAACCATAGTTAGTAACCATAGTTAGTAACCATAGTTAGCAACCATGGTTAGTAACCATAGTTAGTAACAATAGTGAGATTGAAACCAAAGTAAGTAACCATAGTGAGTAACCATAGTTAGTAATTATAGTTGATAACCATAGTTAGTAACCATAGTTAGTTATCATAGTTATTACTCATAGTTAGTAACCATAGTGAGTTTGAAACCGCAGTTAGCAACCATAGTTAGTAACTATAGTTGGTAACCATAGTTAGTAACCATAGTGAGCAACCATAGTTAGTAACCATAGTTAGTAACTAAAGTTGGTACACAAAGTTAGAAACCATCGTTAGCAACCATAGTTAGTGACTATAGTTGGTAACCATAGTTAGTAACCATAGTTAGCATCCATAGTTAGTAGCCAAAGTTAGTGACTATAGTTAGTAACTATAGTTGGCAATTATAGTTAGTAACCATAGTTAGCAACCTTAGTTAGTAACCATAGTTAGTAACTATAGTTGGTAGCCATAGTTAGTAATCATAGTTAGCTAGTTAGCAACCATAGTTAGTAACCATAGTTAGTAACCATAGTTAGTGACCATAGTTAGTAACCATAGTTAGTAACCATAGTTAGTTTGTAACCATAGTTAGTATCAATAGTTAGCTAGTAGCCAAAGTTAGTAATCGTAGTTAGTTAGTAACCATAGTTAGTTTGTAGCCATAGTTAGTCACCATAAGTAGTTACTAACCATAGTAGTTCGTCCGAAATATAGGTAACCATAGTTTTTAACATTATCAAGGTGGGGCCCGGAAACGTTTTTTTTTTGTTGGTTTATAACCTCATCTAACCAATTTGTTTTAACTACCATAAACCCAAACGTGAAATTGCAGTTATTGGGCCCAACTTAGCTATCAAACGGGAGCCCCACATTGTAGTGACCATAGTAACCATAGCTAGTCCGGCCGCTGCCGCTGAGTGGGATGATTCTTCAGGTCTGGGATATGCATTAAGTAAGACCCAAAGCCAAAGAGATCAATAACAATAGAATCATCCTGAAATCTTGAGTATGATATGTTCGCAAGATCTTTCTGAGGGATATCATAGAGTATTTTCTTTGTTTTGATATGATATGATATCACGACACATCTCACGAGGTGCAACAAGGATTTTAACAACAAACACGGGGTGGGGGGAATTCCTTTCTGGATAAAAATTGTTTTGGTAGGGGTTAACCTTCAAGACCCGGAGTTTAACCATCAACATTATAGGGATTGAAACATCAAATGATAAACGACTAGTTCGTTTTTTTGCCAGAAACAAAATAATATTACTATCAAGCTGAAAATATCCTGTGATGGTATATTGAGGGTTGCCATGGGAATTGAGGTCTTGCTATGGCAATTCAAAGTTATTGTTTTGTTTTGGACATGATTGAGTTGAGCGGGACTAGGGAGCCAGAGTTTTCGTTTTTTTGGGTACCACCATGTGGTTATTTAACATAGCCATGGAAAACCCTGATAAATGGAGGTTTCTAGCTGGGAAAATCATCTATAAATGGGAAAATTTTCCATGGCTATGTAACAAATAACCAGGGGGTATCTCTGAACATTTTGTGATACAGCGCGCTATTGTTTGCTATTGTGGCCATGTCAATGGGAACGTGATGGTGAACCCCAGTGGATTTGGGGGTACGATATAATTTCAGACCGACCTATATGGAGAATTACATCAAAGGTGAGAGGAAATTTATGGCACCGCACAAGAATTGTTAACTTGTTCATCTCGCCTGATTTCGACTTCTTGTGGTCGCCCAACAATTCAAATCCAGCACTTGATTTGTCCATCTCTTTGGTATTCTGGAATGTTGAGCTATCCCGCTTCTCGACTTGTTGCTTCCACATCGCCAGTCGTTGCATGGTCTTTCCAAAGCAGGTTCTGATGTTTGAAGACTTTATTTCCACAAATTTCAGAACTACCGAGTATTCATGGTATCAACAGTTGATTGAATGGGAGATTCATCATACAATGTGGGGCCCCCTAGTTATAAGTTGGTTTATAACCCAATTAGCTATAGTTATAACTACCACAAACGCTGGTGAAATTGGAGTTATTCGGCCCCACTGAACGCTATCGAAAGGGGTCCCCACATTGTGGAACCATAGCATTGATGTTTTCCCCAGCTGAAGGGAGAGACTACGCCCAGTCAGGAATGACTTGCAACGGTGGTCAGAGCTGCGGGTCGCTGGGGTCAAACTTTGGGGATCGTGCAATGTGGGGCGTGGTTAAACCATGGGAAAATGCGGATTTAATCAACTAAGATTGGGGATTAATGGGATTTATAGCTGATTTATGATAGCTAAGTGGGTTTATTTGCCTAGGTTATGTATGGTTTATGGTAGATATATCTACAGTATTCATGGGGTTTATAAACCAACAAACACAACTAGGGGGCTCCACTTTGTAGCTTAAACAATGGGGAAGTTAAGACATTTAACTTGGGGGAAACGTAATTGTAATGTATGGAAATGTTGGGTATGGAATGATTGGGGAAACGTTGGGATAATTGGGGGAAATGTTGGGTGTAATTGGGTGGACACCGACATCAATAGGTATATGATATTGCATATGGAAAATGATATATCGAATAGCACCAAGTACCATCAAACACCAGTAAATCCCATCAAATCTGACACAATTGACACTTAGTAGCCCCTTGAAGTATCACACACAATCTACCACCATTTACCCTCTGGTAGACTAACAGTTCGCTATTGAAAATGCCTTTTTGAAATCGTGGATTTACCCAGCTATAAAATTAAGTTGATCTTTCCATAGTTTTTGTATGTTTACCACAGGGTATTTGTCTCTAATGTGTCTATATTTGCCATCGACTTTAATATGATTTGATTTGCTCTGATTTGGCCACCATTTGATCCTTATTTTACCGCTCGTTCACCTACGGCTCTCGACAGGAATATGAATGTTAACCAGCATTTCTGCACGAAACGGGAGCACGACAGATGAAGGTCAATCTTAGATGGCTAGAAACTAATCCCAGCTAGCCTGACTTGGTAGTGGGATTATCTACGTTCACCAGCTAAGAATTTTCATTTTTTGCATGGCATCTAAGTTTGGCTATGTTATAACTAGTCACATAATTAAGATATGGTATCTTAATAAGTATAGTTCACATTTCGAACTATATTAGGTATCGTTCAGATTGGCCAGAGATGGGGGGAGGATTGCCATTTGGCGATCAGCATTGGGATGATGGTGGTATCAATGGTGGAGGCTCAGCCCACGATTGTCGTCACTGGTTTTCCTAGCCCTTGTAATCGTAAGTCCCCATTCGTAGCTGAACTATGGTTATAATACCCATAGATGGGTTATACCACATTTTTAGTGGCTGAACTATGGTTACTAAGCATTTCTTTTTTGGGTGATCCTTCTTCAAGTATGGATTCACATGCATTGAACATCTACAATGTGGGCCCCCCAAACGTTATGTTTATTGGTTTAAAAGCCCATCTAAGTATAGTTATAACTACCATAAAGCCCTAGTTATTGTAGTTATGAGCCAACTTAGCTATCTTGGGGGTCCCACTTTGTATGTATCGAAATAAATGGAATAGGAAGATCATCGAACTAGCTATGGGCCATGGCTTCCATAGCAAACTAATCCTCTCTCCCTACTACTAAAACACCCCCACAAATGGTAAACACGGTGATATATGTTTATTATTAGGTGGTATTTTGTATTAGGGCGCCCCTAATATTCCAATTAAAGACCCTAATAATAATAAAAAATGATTTCAAATTTGATTGAATCCCTTATTAAAATCTGTATAAAATATTTCCAAAAACTAGATTTCGAAGTTTTCCCCTAATATTCCAACGAAAACCTTTAAAATAAGGATGAACAATAAAGCTTGTCAGATACGATGCGACCCTAATAAGAAACCTCCAGGTGGCAATCTATTTTTATTAATAGGGGGTTGAACCCATTGGTTCACCATCCTGTTCTCATTGATTCTCAGTTACCACAATTAAGAATCCAATTGTGCCCAACCAAAAAAGAACGGAAGTGCCACACCAATCCTATTTTTTATTTGGGGGAGTTATAGTAATAGGAAGAAGGGATTAGTTCTGGTGGCTGATCAAAGTCGTGCTGGGACACCACTGTGCCATAAGTGCCACGCCTGCCACGCAAAGTGACGATCCATGTCACCAAGTGCCACGCCTGCCACGCCAAAAGCCGCGGCGTCCACGGCGTCAACTGAGACCCAAGCGCGCCACCAGAGCCAGCCCAGTGCCATAAGTGCCACGCCTGCCACGCAAAGCGAAGGTGGATGTCATCAAGTACCACACCTGCCACGCAAAGTGAAGATGGATGTCGCCAAGTGCCACGCCTGCCACGCCAAAAGAGCCGCCGCGCCCAGCGCCACACCTAAAACCAAGCGCCACCAGAGCCAGCCCAGTGCCATAAGTGCCACGCCTGCCACGCAAAGCGAAGGTGGATGTCATCAAGTACCACACCTGCCACGCAAAGTGAAGATGGATGTCGCCAAGTGCCACGCCTGCCACGCCAAAAGAGCCGCCGCGCCCAGCGCCACACCTAAAACCAAGCGCGCCACCAAAGCCGGCCCAGTGCCATAAGTGCCACGCCTGCCACGCAAAGCGAAGGTGGATGTCATCAAGTACCACGCCTGCCACGCAAAGTGAAGGTGGATGTCATCAAGTACCACGCCTGCCACGCAAAGTGAAGGTGGATGTCGCCAAGTGCCACGCCTGCCTCGCCAAAAGAGCCGCCGCGCCCAGCGCCACACCTAAAACCAAGCGCGCCACCAAAGCCGGCCCAGTGCCATAAGTGCCACGCCAGCCACGCAAAGCGAAGGTGGATGTCATCAAGTACCACGCCTGCCACGCAAAGTGAAGGTGGATGTCGCCAAGTGCCACGCCTGCGTCCACGGCGTCAACTGAGACCCAAGCGCGCCACTAGAGCCAGCCCAGTGCCATAAGTGCAACGCAGGTTGATGTCTCAAAGTGCCACGCCTGCCGGAGAGCAAGTTGTGTGAGGACAAGTTGTGTGTGAGCAAGTTGCGTGAGTGCAAGTTGTGTGATGACAAGTTGTGTGTGAGCAAGTTGTGTGAGTGCAAGTTGTGTGATGACAAGATGTGTGAGGACAAGTTGTGTGAGGACAAGTTGGTGAGGACAAGGTGTGTGTGAGCAAGTTGTGTGAGGACAAGTTCTGTGTGAGCAAATTGTGTGATGACAAGTTGTGTGAGGACAAGTTGTGTGTGTGAGCAAGTTGTGTGATGACAAGATGTGTGAGGACAAGTTGTGTGTGAGCAAGTTGTGTGAGGACAAGTTGGTGAGGACAAGGTGTGTGTGTGTGTAACATCTAAACAGATGTAAAACTTCTCTCTTTTTCTTCCTTCCGTCCTCTCCCTTTCTAAATAACGCAGGGGGTGGATGCCTGGTCTGGCAGTCATCCACCAACGAAGACACTGCTTTTCCATGGTGATATGACGAAGGGACGCCTTTGTCACGTATCTGCTTTTTTCGGACATAGCAAGTTGCCAAGCTCAGAACCCCAACCACAATATTATACAATTGGCTGCACTGTTGTCGCAATCTGGAATTACTTTTGGTCATTTACGATTGGTTCAGTTGCATGTTTCAGGATTCAGTTCCTGCCGGATCATATAATGATCCATTCTTGTCTAGTGTGATTCCTATGGTGACTCCGACATGGTGCCATAGGGCCAATTGAGGCAACCCCAGTTGGGGTCAATGTCGACTGACTTGAATTCCGAATTCACACATTTTAATATGGTAATTCGCTTAAGTAAAGCGAAACTGTCGGCCTTACTGTTATCCACCGTTTTCGAAGAGTCTCGCTGCTCCTGTAGTCCCAGGGTTTTCTCGTCGAGATTCCTGTCTGCCAGTGTGAAGCCGTTCGAAACAATCAGAAACTCTGTTCTTTACTGCAGCTTCAGCTTTTGAACATTTGTGACAACAGAAAGGCAGGCACATGCTTTCCAGGTGTGGTCCTTTTTCTTTTGATGGTTGTCTGGTGAGGTTAAACATATTGTGCACCTAATTCGATGGAACTTGAAAGCTGTTTTATGCCAATTGGGGCAAGACTTGACCACGGTCCCGGTGCAGGGAATAATCGCACGACCTCTAGGAAATTAGGGACTGAATCCTGTTGTTTAACTAATTGTTTTGGTTTCCTTGTCTGCCACCAACTAGTCCCCCATTTGGTCCCTAATTTTCCCCGCGTGCCTCTCCGTAATGTGTCGTGGGGTTTAGGTGTGTGCGCTGTTTTGGTCAGGTCCGTTTCGCCGTGTAGGTTGGTTCCGGAGGCCCGTCTGTTCCCCTCCCCCCCTGCGCTGGTTTTGGCCGTCTGCCCGTCGTGTGTCCGCTTTTTTCTTCCTCTTGCCTTTCTGGGTTGACCCGGCTCTGGCCGGGTGTGTGTGTGTGTGCGTAACATCTAAACAGATGTAAAACTTCTCTCTTTTTCTTCCTTCCGTCCTCTCCCTTTCTAAATAACGCAGGGGGTGGATGCATGGTCTGGCAGTCATCCACCAACGAAGACACTGCTTTTCAATGGTGATATGACGAAGGGACGCCTTTGTCACGTACCTGCTTTTTTCGGACATAGCAAGGGGCCAAGCTCAGAACCCCAACCACAATATTATACAATTGGCTGCACTGTTGTCGCAATCTGGAATTACTTTTGGTCATTTACGATTGGTTCAGTTGCATGTTTCAGGATTCAGTTTCTGCCGGATCATATAATGATCCATTCTTGTCTAGTGTGAGCAAGTTGTGTGAGGACAAGTTCTGTGTGAACAATTTGTGTGTGAGTAAGTTGTGTGAGGACAAGTTGTGTGTGAGCAAGTTGTGTGATGACAAGATGTGTGAGGACAAGTTGTGTGAGGACAAGTTGTGTGATGACAAGATGTGTGAGGACAAGTGGTGTGTGAGCAAGTTGTGTGAGGACAAGTTGTGTGTGTGGAAGGTGTGGAGGCAGACGACGGGAGGCGGACGGGAGGCGGACGGCGGGGTACAGAACCAAAAACAAGAACCCCACACAAAGATGTGGGGAAAAAGGACAAAAAAGTAAAGAAAGAAACAAAACACAAAAAAGAAAATTAACAGATCAAAGACGGCAAAGGAAAAAGAGAAAAAGAAAAGATGACGATGAAGATGAAGATGAAGATCAAGAGCCGTCAGATACTCCAGGGGGCAGGAAACTGAAAAAACAGCCGCCCAATCAAGCAGCCTGACACGTGGCAGGGGGCGTGGAATGGGAAGAGGAAAAGGAGGAGGGGGAAGGTTCACTTCGGCCGGCAAAGCAGCAGAGGAGGAGAAGAAGAAAGCAGCCGCTGTGGACAGGGTGCAAAAAGAGTTGGCTGACCTGAGAAGTTTGGGGAGGCAGGTTAACAAGCAGCGTGAGGAATCGCGGCAAAGAAGCATCACTGCAAAAAAGGGAACGTGGTCACAGATTAAACTTGCCATTGTTTGTTTGGTGGCGCTGGTCAAAGACCGGATCTATATATTTGCTGTCATGTTGGCGAGTCGTCAACGTTGACAGTTCGGATTTGCAGCGTCGCTTCCTTACCCCTAACGAAACAACGGCTTGACACCCAGAGGTTGCTTCTTGTAGCGATTTGTTCAACAACTAAGGACTTCCTGCAAGTGGTTGCTGAGTTGTTGTGTTACCCTCTGGTAATTGAACATGGCTAAGGAAAATCTCTATGTGTAGTGGGTACCCTCTTGTAATTTAACATAGCTATTGAAAATTGCCATTAAGAGTTGATTTACCTTTAAAAATTGTGATTTTCCATAGTTATGTTAGTTTACCAGAGGGTAAACCATATAAATTGGTCATTTTCCGCTATGTGAAACTACCAGAGGAAACAGTTCTTGCTGGACCACTCGACTTTGCAGAGGCATGTACTCCTCAAACTAACTTCTATGTGGAAAGGTCATGAAAAGTCGTTGTGTCAGATGTCCTTTTCCCACTGATTGGTTGATTAATAAAGGGGTTAGTTTACCCCTTTAACAACAGGTAAATGATGATAGATGGTATACCAAACCGGCCCCTGTATTTTTCCCAAAAGGACATTATTGAGTCGTTGTGTCAGATGGAACATGATCATTGCGACATTTCCATGTATCATTGTCACAGCCCTAAGGTTGTCTTAGATGCCACGAGACAAACATGTTGTTTTGCCAAGAGAGTGTAATATGCGATGATCTAATATGATCTACAAATTGATCTATGTTACTGTATGTTCATGTTTTTCCATAGTTGTGTCAGTTAGCGGGTAAGGTAAATCCCAAATTATATTGGTAACATTCATGTTTCTACCGATTGGTTAAGTCCCCATTTGAAATTTGCTGAAATTCCAATTTGTTTCCTATGTTTGAGTGGGTGAAATCCCTATTTTGCAGATGAAATCCGTTGTTTTCTGGGTGAAGCCATAAAACATTCAGCCCTGTTAAGTGACCCGTTTTCGTGCCACCTCAAGGCTCAATTTTCCGAATCCCTTCGGAGAGAGCAAGAAGGCGAAGCTGGAGGCAAGGCTGTCTAGAATTGATGGTGTTTTTGAGTGGTGTTTTAGTGGGATCATCCTCAAACCTTCGACGAGTTTAATTCTAATCCTTTATATAGATTATGAAACATCCCCAACTGGATGGGTAGTTTAATCCTTCTTACTGATTATAGATGGAAAGTAAGATCATAACCAGCACAACATATTTTTTGTCGACCATCAAAGATTGACCACAGGATTCGTATGGTATGTGAATTGAGGTTTTCAAAGGCAGAGGGCACCCCAAATCATTCAAGTCATCAGACAATTTAGTATTGAAACCCATGGTGGCGGGGATCCCCCATTTTAAGGATACCTCCATATATCTACAATGTGTGGCCCCCGTTTGGTAGCTAAGTTGGTTTATAACTCTACAATTTCACTAGGGTTTAGTAATTATAACTATAGTTAGATGGGGTTATAAACCAACAAACATAACGTTTGCGGACATGTTGGGTACCATATTTAATATATTTTATTTAAGAATCCATGGGGCTGGGAAGATCTGAGTTGGGACTGGGAAAAAACTTAAAAAATCAAATGGACATACCACTTAATGGCCATACTGATGGAATTGGAGGCTTAATGGAAGTGTCTATCTAATTTAATTAGTCTGGTATGGTATTCCCAGAGCAACTACTGTTGCAGTTGCGTCTCACTTGCCCAACGTACTTCACTAATGATGGAAGGAAAGTGCGGCTGGGTAAGCAGAGACCTACTCACACATCGTCTGAGTATAGTATCCAGTGGTTAGGAGGGAGCGCTTCGAGGCTATGGTTGTATCCATATTCACTGAATGGAGAGCCCAGAAGCTACCAAGAGTTTCCCAAGCATATGATAGTATCTAAATGGGAATTTGAGTTTCACGGAGTTTAAAAGGATTAACAGGGAATTCTAAGGGATTAACGGTGGTATTCACCAAAAATTGCTGCAGATCTACGATCGTTAACTGATGCTAAAATAAGTGTATACCTACCAATTATTAACAATCAATCGGGGTTTAATGTGGTGTTCATGGTAGTTCAATGGGATATAAATGGCTCTTAATGGCCACTACTGGGGCTTTTGGGTAAGGTTTATCCCTCAGGGACCTTTTTTTGGTGTATCCATAGAACTGGGAAAATCTGCGAAAGAGCGAAATTCTTCAGAAGGGATGGGCAGAATCAGCCCAATGAGATTTCTTTTTTGGATCAACATTGCAGACATCACAAAATCAGAATATCAGTGTCGTCATGCCGTTGTCTATCGAAAATCTTGTTATTTGCTTGGCATAAATTGTTTGCCCCAGAGTTTCTGCGGCAGGGACTGGCGGTCAAAGGAGCTCACCCACGTGCTCTTCGTGAGCAGGGCGCACAGACTGTGCATTGCATGACGTGCCAGTTGGTGGGGATGGGTCCCATTGCGTTGCCGAACGCATTCAATTGGGGCAACGACAGATGTGAGATTGATCTCACTGTCAATCCGCATGCACCTTTCCAGGGCGTGACTTGGGCCTATCAGAGATCAAGAACCGCAGTCATTGGTATGGCCTGGAGAGTGACTTTCATTTCAAGACCTGCGGACATGGTTCTGGCGCTACGAGATGAAATTGGATTTAAGCATCAAATCCAATAGAATTTAAACCTACAAGAGATCATAATCCAGCTAAATGTGATGCTTGATCTTTCAATCTAGTCATCATGTTCAAGGCTTTTAAAACATGTTTAAACAGCAAACATATGAAGATCTAATTGTTCAACGATGCCCATCTCGTCTGGGCAGCGGATTTCAGGGCCTGGATTTTTGTGAACGATACACCGTGGACGTTGGATCCGGGATCTGTCTGCAAAAGAGAAGGCAACCCAGATGCGAAAGCACACCATCTTTAGCCATGGGGGGTTTCCATAGTCATGGGGAATCCCCAAAATTGGTTGGTTTATAGTGATTATAATGGAAAATCCTATCTGGTTGGTGGTTTGGAACATGAATTTCATGAATTTCCATTCAGTTGGGAATAACAATCCTAACTGACGAACTCATATTTTCAGAGGGGTAGGTATACCACCAACCAGTTAAGCATGTAAAAAAAACATTGATGACAGACCACTGCATTCCAGGATGACGCAACACTGTTGTCAACTGCACAAGACATTCATGAAATGTTTGAAACTGTCACTGGTTTGGTTTAAGGGAAATTTTACCGGAAACCGCTATACATTACAGGGGGAAAACCATGGTAAAACCGGTGAAGATGTTCCCAAGAAAACCAATCCAATGAAACTGCATTCCAGGATGACGAGCCCAAGACGGCTGCAGCATCTGCAGCTCTGGTGGGGTCTGAATCGCAAGAAGCTGCGAAGAGAAGTGAGGAGAACATGTTATGGGAAAAAGGGGGATAGGTCATGATAGATCAACATAGATCAACATCAACTAGAGTAACTATATAGAGTAGCCCGAATAAAGATAGAACCATAATTTATCGTTACTTTAGACTTTGGAGGTTGTTATGAATTGATATGGGATTTTGGTTGATTCCACCTTCAAAAGTTAGAGATTGTTACTGATAGAAAGGCGTTCTCAAGTTTGGCTTTGCGGCATTTTCATTCTGAATTCTCGCACAAATGTGCTCTTGCGGAGATCTTGTTCAATTCCTCTTCAAGAGGTCCTTGCATGACTTGGTACAGGTCCTTAACAGAAGGTCTTGTGGAGATCCTGATGAGATCGTCTCTAAGAGGTCCTTGCGTGAGGAATTTGCAGATGCCATGCCTTAAAGTCGTTGGGGTACAGCATCAATTGCCATGGCTGCCACGTCAGACGAGCCGCAGACTCCGCGCCTGCAAAGCGCCTGACAGACCACGAAATTTGCACATCCGAGCGCCGAAACGGATCTGGAGGAAAGTCTCGCGAAGGAGCAGGCTGAGCACAAAAGAGGCGAACAGGAAATGAACCATAAATTATGACAAGGGTCATATACCCACTAGATTACTGGTTCACGGTTTGAAGTGTCTTGTAATGTTTTGTCATTTCGAGCCATACTTACGATGATGATCCCAATTGACTTGTATCGTCCAAGGAGGCTAAAACTACCACTCAGAACTTTGAAGATTTGCCAATCAATTGTGAACTTATCAACTATCCCCGAAAGAGTTGGGGTTTATACATGTTTATATAAGCTGACGAATGATGATGGCGAAACCAACTAGTGAATGGCACGACAGACTGGCTAATGATTAACCAGTAGAACTGAGGATAACACAAAATGTGTGAAATTACTTTTGAAGATTTAATATTTTTCCCCCCTGCCAGGTGAGGGTCTCTAGATTTTCATAAAGGTGCTACTCCTCCTCTTCCTCTTCTTCCTCCTCCTCTTCGTCTCTTCGTCTTGTCTTTCACCTCATTCGCCTCCTCCTCGCTTGTTGCACTTGTTACATTCGCTCCCATATCGCCAGCTCCGGATGCTGTGGAGTGTGCCTGGACCCGAACTGATGACAGATAGAATGCCAGACATGCCGGCAGCATATAAGTCAGAGAGAATGCCAGAAGGATTGCAAGATATCACTTGAAGAAAGCAATGATTTATACATACATAAACACATGTCAGTTAAACTGAGTTGAACTAGGTGTAATTGCCAAAAACCCACGTGAAGTTGCAGTTATAAGCCAACTTGGCTATCGTAAACGGGGGCCCTACCTTGCATATTCCCATTCTATTCCCATTGGCTACTCTTTGGTAGTTTAACATAGCTATGGCAGCTATGGAAACCCTAAAGCTATATGAATCACGGTCAAAATGGTTGAAGACCACTTTAGTATTGCAGGATTTTTTGTCAGAGATGTGCACGAAACCTGTAAAACGATAGATAGGGCCGCCCCAAAACCTGGGACCATACACGACAGTCCATTAAATTTGGCGTAAACCAAGCAAATACTGTTATGCACATTCACAGAACCGACAAAACCGATGAGAAATTCAACCTGTGGTGCCCTGTTTCCTGCAGTTACCATATCATTTGACATCGAACTCGTTCGCTTGCTTTCTTTCTTTCGCTCGTTCTTCCTTTTCTTGTTTTCTCTTTTTGATATTTTTCTGTTTTTCTTTCTTTCTTTGTTTCTTTCTTTCTTTCTTTCTTTATCTCTCTCTCCCTCTCTCTCTCTCTGTCGTTTTTGTGGAAAATGTCCTTCGAACAATGTCATATGTTCGAGGGGTTATTTAGCAATATCCTTAGCGATAACTTAGCGATAACCATTTGTTGCACTCGGTCTCCTGGCCAAGCCATAGAGCCATTCCATAACTCTAGAAAGGAAATGAAAGGACATGAATGCAAAATGAAAGGAAAATGCAATGAACGGAAGATGAAAGGACATGAATGCACATTGGAATGAAAATGACAGGAATGAAAGGAATGAAAGGAAAATGAAGGGAAATGAATACAAATGAAAGGAACATGACAGGAAATCAATGCAAAATGAAAGGAATATGGCATGCAAATGAAAGGAATATGAAGGAAAATGCATGCAAATGAATGCAAAATGAAAGGAACTTGAAGTGTTGCCGAAGCACCTGAGACCAACAAAACAACTCCTCGATCCATTTCCGAGCCTGTTTAGGAATGGATTTTGGTTTCATGTTGGATCTCGCACATGCTGATTTCCACAAAACCCTGGTAAGCGATAGGCCCCCCCCAAAAGCGATAACCACAACAACAGCAACTACTCACATGCAAAGGATTGTGACGGGAGATCATATGATTATATTCCCACTAGATCCCTGTCATACCCCCATTATCCGTCATTATCTCACCATTCCTTGTTGGTTAGGTCACCGTTTTTCATGGTTACATCTTTCGTTTCCCAGTTCTATTCCTGTTCTATTTCCCTGATATTCCCGTTCTATGTTCATGATCTTCACATTCCGTTTTACGTTAATTGAATCATTGAAGTTGACTGGAATGAACGGATAATGAACATGGCCTTCATATATTTACAAGTTCATTAACTATGTTCATTATCTTTGCATAAACCATAAATAAATATATATATATATATTAATATATATATATATATTGTATATATATATATATATTTATTAATATATATTAACATATATATATATTAATATATATATATATATCGTTCATTAGCTTTAGTTCTTAATTGAACCTGGTAAATATCTGAACCTATATTACTATATTTACAGTAACCAATTCATTATAGCCCACAGGAGACGCTGAACAGCACTGGCAGCTGCATCCCCGGCGTCCCGTGGCAAATTTCCATGCATCCCGGGCATCGGAGGTTGCTACCCGGCCTGGGGAACATAGAAAAAACCATGAAAACCACCATTTTACATGGGAAAAACCCTATAAACGGCAATTTTTTCATGGGAAAAACCCTATAAATGATGAGAAATCAATTTTTCATGGGAAAATCAACTATTTTTATGGCAATTTTCAATAGCAAACTGTTAAATTACCAGAGGCTAACCATGGTATTACTAGCAGGTCGCGCCGTCTTGGGGACTGCGGACTGCAAGCTTTGGCCAATTCTTTGAGAAACTGCAGTGGTGTCAGTGACTTTTTCTCAGTCATTGAATGACATTCCCTGACAAGTTAATTTCACATGTCTAAACATATATATATATATAATATTATGTATTCAAATGTAAAATATATTTACAGTACATGTGATAGGTATATATATATATGCACGTAAGAGAGAAATATGTATATATATATATATTTGTATACACATGTAAAGAAGATATGTACAATTAAATGTATATAATTGTGAACAATATATCTATATGTAAATAGACACATTTTTAATTATATATATATAATGAATATATGTATCTAAATGTGAAAGTAACTGTATATATATATATATTTACAGGTATATATATATGTATATATATATGTATATACACATATCCGAGCCAACCCGGAAGTTCGCGAAGCATACAAGATGTGAGCAAGTTGACAGGGACGTTAGCATCCCCCCACCCAAACCCCGAAGTTCACGAAGCATACAAGATGTGAGCAAGTTGACAGGGACGTTAACATCCCCCCCACCCAAACCCCGAAGTTCACGAAGCATACAAGATGTGAGCAAGTTGACAGGGACGTTAACATCACCCCCGAACCCCCAAGTTCACGAAGCATACATGACGTGAGCAAGTTGGCAGGCACGTTAACATCCCCCCCGAACCCCCAAGTTCACGAAGCATAGATGACGTGAGCAAGTTGGCAGGCACGTTATCATCCCCCACCCCACACCCAAATCGCAGGTTGCGGGTCGCCCCGGAGCGTTGCTTAGGCTGCGACTTGCTACAGGTGGTGGTGCAACCATGGTCGCATCTCGCTTAGTGTTGGTCGATAGTACCGGCTTTGGCTGGCTTGAAGCAGGCGACCAAAGAGCAAGGGGTGCAGGGGTCGTAGCTCGACCCAATGGCACGGTGGCTTGCATGTCGTGCGGTGGAAGTTTGGTGAAAACCGGTTCGGCCGGTGTCAGCATCCTCGGGTTGCTGAAGGATGCGCTGGCCACGGGCAAGATGGAGTTGGCCAGCATTCCGTGGGATCGGCCGGTGTGCTGTCGGGCGGCGGCGGCGGAAGGCATGGAGGAGATTGTGGCCATTTCCAGCAGAATAGAATAGAATAAAATAGTTGAAAGAAAGAGAAAGATAGATAGATAACACAGATACTTGGAGATTACAGACCACTTACTAACTGGGATGCACATTCAACTTGTATTTTATTTAGAGCATGTGCTTATAAACGGTGTTATGGTTTGGTACTTGATCATCAGTTTCCCGTTTGAAACTGCCATCTTGCGGTATACCCCATTTTCAGATAGACCAAAACATCAGATGGAATCGCATCCCTAGTATATCCCTAGTATATCCCTAGTATATCCTTTTTCTACCGCCCTATCATGCACCATGTCATGGCTTTGCCACATCTTGGTTGATAAATCCATGTAAATCCATCATACAACCAGTCTCCAGCCGCAAAAGTCATCCAAGACGAGCGACTTGTCCTGCTGCATGGCGAGGGGGGCAACTTGCACGACGCTTGGAATTTGTGTGGCGCTTCTGCATCTTCCCCCACTGGATGGATCATTCCGCTTATAAAGTGGTTAACAACCCTGATTACAAGTGGGACAAGTAGGGTTAATCCACTTATAATTAGGATTATTGGTGAATATTATACTGAAGATTTTATTGGGGAATATTTGAAAATCGTGATTTAACCAACGAAAATGGGGATTTAAAGGGATTTCTGTAGCTGATTTATGATAAGTGAGTTGGTTTAGTCAACTAGGTGAATTCTATGATTTAGATTAGAATGGAACTAGTGAATAGGGTTTTTAAACTGGCTGATTGGATATAGGGAATATTCTGAGGAATATTGTCTTGGGGAATATGATTGGGGAATATTTGGTAATTTAGCAGGGCAACATTTACTAATATTTTGAAATAGTTTGGTTGATTGGTTTTTGATTATTTGGGAATTAACAATCAATTGGTTGTCGGGTTTTATGAAGGTGAAAATATCGAAAACATCAGATGATATCGCCAAGAAGAAGGAACGTGGCACAGAGAATACCATCTGGGCAAACTATAACGACTTTCTGTTCTGCCGAGCCCTGGAATCATGGTTAATAAGGGGAATCATGCCAAAATGGCCTAACAGTTCAGGTTCGTGAAGTATTATAATTTGCCAAGATACTATATGGTCAAGACATCACACAATGTGGTACCCCCAAGATAGCTAAGTTGGTTTATAACTCTAATAACTAGGACTTATGGTAGATATATCTATAGTTAATGGCATTATAAACCAACTTATAACTGGGGGGGCACCACCTTGCAGGAAACGAAAATGACTCTATTTTGCTAGAGTTGCAGACATGCTTTGACTCACCAGAAGATGAACAGCAGGCAGGCGTGCAAGTTTCTGCAACAACGAATATCCAGCATCACCAAGTTGAGGGATGACTTCAAGACATCCCGAGGAACATTCAATCACTCCATATTCATCTTAGGAGCTAAAGTAGTTTTTCCTGGATTTTTTTTTGACTTTTGGATCATGCTATATATATTGTTCTGGATTGGGAAGCTTTGGGTCTGTTGATTTTTTTTGGAACGTGGGAAACTGACTGGGCAGAGATTTCGAAATCCACTGCAGCATTTCTCTTGACAGAAAATCAAACCATTGCAACGTGCACATCTCAGCAGTTGATAAAGGAGTGTTGATTCGTCATTGCTTCAGGAGTTTTGCTAACTGGTTATGGAGGATTCTGAACTAACCCCTTCCTTGGGAAACCTATCAACCAAGTAGTATTCCATGAGACGGAAAAACCAGGGTATTTTTCATGGCTCAACTGGTATGGTTTTCTGACTATTGGGGATTTCTTAGACACCTTGCGGGCGTTTCCCTCTGGTAATATTGCCTTTCAAAACCCCCTACTGATAGAGGTGTCTAGCTGGGGAAATAATCTATAAATGGTGGATTTTCCATTGCCGTGTTACCGGAGGACGCGTCAGGGAATCTCCGTTTAGGCAAATCCAAGTTGATGTGGAAGAGGGGGTTAGGTCCCTTCTGAGGAAGTCTCTGGATCCATTGGTATACTTGAGGGCGCAGTTCCGTTAAATAGGTGTAGAAGGTTATATCATCTTGTCTTATATCCCAACTCATGGTGGTTAAACCCCATACTGGTTGGTGGTTTGGAACATGATTTTTATTTTTCTTTATTTTTCCATTCAGTTGGGAATTTCATCATCCCAAGTGACCAACTCGTATTTTTCAGAGTAGGCTCAACCACCAACCAGTAGTTCTACCTGGTGCTCAACATGTTCTCTTCTGCCAGCTGCCAGCTGCGATTCACAACCGAGGAATCCTCCGAATCCCTTCGACATGTCGACCTCGTGTCCCCCAGGCGGCCGGCTCGCCACGCGCGGGGTACGCGGGGTACGCGGGGGACCGTTGGACGCAGGTGGGACCATCCCAAAGTGGGAAGATCATAGGAATATACCCTCTGGCTATGTCAAAATAGCCATGAAAATTGCCCATTTAGTTCGTTGATTTACCTATTAAAGATGGTGATTTTCCATAGTTATGTTAGTTTACCAGATGGTAATGGGGAGATACTGCAAGTGGCTATGATAATCGATCTAAAGGTCCTTGTAAAGAGTCTTAATTGCGAAGACCGTTCATGTTATGTTGGGAACCCATCATATACTTGTTAATTCAGCCAAGTGGTATTTGGAGCTGATTGAAAGTAGGATATATCCCCAAGTAGCCATTTAAATAGAGATAATGATGACAAACCTTTGGTTCGAATGGGGTATCCCATTTTCAGACAAGCCCAACTGTATAATTGGATATCATTGGGATACAATGGAGATACAAAGTGTTGTCCCTCAGTTTAAATTGGTGTATAAATCCCATCAATTAAAGACAAAGAGACCAAACAAAATATGATAGTCTATATCTACTGTAAAACTCACTTACATTAATTACAAACCAACTTAATCAACGAACTGGGCCACCACCTTCCAGACTTGTGCGCCTTAGCATACCCATCCAGCAGTTCAGAAATTTGGGGTTGTACTGCTGCGGTTGTGATGCAATGGGAATGTCTTCGGATATATCCACCAATACCACTATATTTTGGTTTGTCTGAACATTTTGGGAAAACCCCTCAAATTTAAGGAGTAATATGATGACTTGGTTTTCCAGTTTCAAAATGCAGGTGTAATTGGGGTATACCGTGCTATACCGCATGTTTGGACATATCCGAACTGTTGCGCCAATGAGCTTAAACACAATTCAACATCTAGAAATGAATCTACCGTATAGCTATGGAAAATGCCCATGAGAGATGATTCATGATGAATTACTCTAAGTACCTGTTTAATTGTTTTCCATAGCAGATCGTTCAATTACCAGATGCTAACTATTCCATCATATCCCATTATACCCCCACATATCCCCATACATTCCCTTTATATATTTATATATACCCCATTATACCCCATTTACCAAAGGCTGAGGCAGGACCACCAGGGTTAAACTAAGTCGTTTTCACGTGGCGACACACGTTTTGCTCGTTGATCCCGTTGATCCCCGTGGTCCCACAGAATCGAAAGAATGCCAGTGGTTTGCAAGGTACTGCTTTTTCACAAGACCTGAAGTTAGGAAACGGTCAGTATGAAAAACAGATATGTAGGATATTAGGGATTATAGTATATACATACATAGATTATGTTATGGTACAGACATCTCCATTTCCTAATCTATCTGGTTGGTGGTTTCAAACATGTTTTATTTTCCATAATATACGGGATAATCCTTCCCGTTGACTAATATTATTCAAGAGGTTAAACTAACATAGCTTTTGAAAATGGCCATAGAAATAGTGAGTTTTCCGATGACAAATGGTGGATCTTTCCATAGTTATTTGTATGTTTACCAGGGGGCAACATGGGATATAACTATCAAACATTGGGGCATTGTCTCAACCATCAAAACTGTTGGCAATGAAAAAGGGTGAAATTGCTATATACTCCATCCTTTTGCGATGGGCTAGCCGCTGCTCCTTGTTGAGGCGGCCAAGTGATGCAATGGGAACATGACATGCCAATCTGTGGATGGTTGCGAAATCCGAATCACCAGGCAGGGTACTGTAACTATTGGAAATAACTATGTAATCATGATTTCTATCAACTATGAATAATCAGAATAATCCCTATTACCAAGTGGGAAATAACCAGTATAATCCCAATGATTCCTTTGAAACAACAACAGGATTTCACAATCATCCACTGGGGGTACCCCCATGACGAAACGGAAGCCTCCAAAAGCTGGGGCCCCCATGGGAAAACCATGGGAAAACCCATAGGAAAATTGTGATTTCACCAGGAAAACCCATAAGAAAAGCATACATTTTGTTTGGCCCGCAAACTTTATGTTTGTTGGAGTACAACCCAATCCAACTAGTTTGTTTTAACTACCATAAATCCAAACGTGAAATTGGAGTTATGTGGCCCAACTTATATAGATCTTGGGGCCCCACTTTGTAGGGAGTGAATTGGAACCAACTGAGCATCTTCCAAAGTCTTCGGCCATGGGGTTCCGTTGCAGGTGCTATTTGCTCTGCTGGTTTCAATGTGAACCCCTTTGCGGGGCCACAGTATGGCTACTGCCAATGTCAACTAGGCTCGCCTCTCAGTGGATGATTCCGGCAGTGAAACAACCCACTGCAATGGAAAAATTGGTTCTCCCACAAAGCAAGTGGTTAGCAACCATGGTATTGTTTTGATAAGTAGGCCTATTCCACTTATGACTAGGATGATTGGTTGATTGGTTCTTGGTCAGGGTTTGGTAAATGTCACATGGCTTTGGGATTTGTTTCACATCACTCAAACAAGTATCTGTTGGAGATTATATCCCCAATATTTGGGTGATGTGAAACATTAGGACATTTACCAACCCATGTAGTAAAATGGTGTCAGAATGAAATATATCACCTATAAAATTATTTAAATGATTTGTGTGTTCTACAAAGATTAGAATCATTGTAATCATCTATAATGACATATAATACCAGTAGTACCGCACAAGGCGGTGGCGGAAGTTTCAAAAATAGGAAACCTATAGGAGAGCTTGGCTGTTGTGAATCAGGGATGGCAGAGCGAATCCACTGATGGACCGAAAGGTGCTCGAGGTCTCCTCCCTTTCTCTCTCTTTCTCTGACTATCTACTTACCTACCAGCCTACCTTCTATGTATCTATCTATCTATCGATCTATCTATCGATCTATCTATCTCTCTCTCTTTCTCTCTTTCATCTCATTACCTTTCTACCTATCTACCTATCTACCTATCTATCTATCCACCTATCTACCTATCTACCTATCTACCTATGTACCTATCTATCTATCTATCTATCTATCTCTCTCTCTCTCTCTTTCATCTGTCTATCTGTCTAGCTGTCTACCTGTCTGTCTATCTATCTGTCTATCTGTCTACCTGTCTATCTGTGGTGCAGTGTCATTCAGTGTAGTGTAGTGTAATGTAGTGTAGTGTAGTGGAGTGTAGTGGAATGTAGTGTAGTGTAGTGTAATGTAGTGTAGTGTAGTGTAATTTCGTGTAGTGGAGTGTAGTGGAGTGTAGCTGTGTAGTCGTAGTTGTAGTTGTAGTTGTAGTGTAGTGGAGTGTAGTGTAATGTAGTGAAGTGTAGTGGAAGGTAGTGTAGTGTAATGTAGTCTAGTGTAGTGGAGTGTAGTGTAATGTAATGTAGTGTAGTGTAGTGGAGCGCAGTGTAGTGGAGTGTAGTGTAGTGTAATGTAGGTGTAGTGTAGTGAAGCGAAGCGACATCTGAACCTCCAAAAGTGGTCCAAACCCCTGGTCTTTTTAACATTTTGACTTCGAAATGTGCTTCGCGCCACAACGGCGTGCACTTTTTCGACATCTGAACTTCCAAAGTGGCGCGCACATGTAGTGTTTTGTACATTTTGACTTGGAAATGTGCTTCACGCCACAACGGCGTGCACTTTTTCGACATCTGAACTTCCAAAAGTGGCGCGAACATGTAGTGTTTTGTTCATTTTCACTTCTAAATGTCCTTCGCGCCACAACGGCGTGCACTTTTTCGACATCTCAACTTCCAAAAGTGGTCCGACAATGGTGTGCTTTGTACATTTTGACTTAAAAATGTGCTTCGCGCCACAACGGCGTGCACTTTTTCGACATCTCAACTTCCAAAAGTGGTCCGACAATTATGTTCTTTGTACATTTTGTCTTCAAAATGTGCTTCGCGCCACAACGGAGTGCACTTTTTCAACATCTCAACTTCCAAAAGTGGTCCGAACCCCCTCAGTTTTTAACACATTTTACTTCCAAATGTGCTTCGCGCCACAACGGCGTGCAACTTTTCATCTCTCATCTCCCCAGATGTCTCCGCACCCGCCGCTTTAGCAAGCCTACTTTTCAACCCTCCGGAGCCACAAAACCACGAAAAAACACAGTGTTTCGCGACTTTTGTACCTTTTCGCGCACCTGCATCTTCTTTCTTCTGATCTTTTCTCTTCTGACTCTTCTCCCTGCTGACTGCTTTTTCATCTCTCCATATTGTCGGAAGTTTGATTTCCAAACTTCCTTCGATCATCTCTAAAAATTCTATATCATCTATAATAATAAAAAAAAAGGTGGAAGTTGTATTTGCCTACGGCCCGAAAACCGGCCCAGCGTTTGTGCGTTTTTTCCATTGTGATATTTTTGGGGAGGGTGGGGTGGGGGGGTGTAATAACGTCCTGTTTCTACGTTCTCATCGATCTTCTTCGGTAAACACACATGCTACGTTCGACACTTCTGTTTTACTTCGGTAAGCACGCTTCATGCTACGTTGTACTCTTCTGTTGTACTTTGGTAAGCACGCTTCATGCTACGTTCGACACTTCTGTTGTACTTCGGTAAGCACGCTTCCTGCTATGTTCTACTCTTCTGTTGCACTTCAGTAAGCACATTCTAGGTTCTACTACACTGTTGTTTTACTTCGGTAAGCATGCTTCATGCTACGTTCTGCAGTTTTGTTGTTCTTCGGTAAGCACGCTTCATGCTATGTTCTACTCTTCTGTTGTACTTCGGTAAGCACGCTTCATGCTACGTTCTACAGTTCTGAGGTACTTCGGTAAGCACGCTTCATGCTACGCTCTACACTTTTGTTTTACTTTGGTAAGCACGCTTCATGCTACGTTCTACAGTTTTGTTGTTCTTCGGTAAGCATGCTTCATGTTATGTTCTACTCTTCTGTTGTACTTCGGTAAGCACGCTTCATGCTACGTTCATCACTGCAAAGACGGTCCGCAAGTTGAAGTGATGAAAAAGAATCGCTGGCGCTGTGGCTTCACGAGGTATTTGCCACATGTTTATATCATGGCGATGTCTTTTGGCACCTTCTTTCCATGGGGATTTATGAAAAAAACATTGTTTTACTGCAGTGGGAGTTAAAAAATGCATGTTGAATACCCTCAAAAAACGTTACGCTTTTGGGATGGTGTCAACATTTTTTAAAACTCGCACTCGCACTGCAGTAAAACAATGCGTTTTTTCCATAAATCCCGATGGAAATGAGGTGCCAAAAGACATCACCATGATATAAACACGTGGCAAATAGCAATGTTTTCACCAAGACGAACATCACCATGAACATGAAAATTGATGAAAACGCTGGGCCGATTTCCGGACCATTCCGGTTGTATCTGACCATAATCTATGAACTGAAGATGTCGGGTGAGGGGACAGCAAACAAGTTCTTGGTCCAGTTCACTCAGCAGGTCCATTAGTGCAAGTTTTTTTTTCTACGTGGGGGTGCGGGCCCCACTGAGTAAATGGACCAAAAAAAAAATTATATGTGGAATATCCCCACTTATATATGGGATTATAGGGGTCATATATGGATTATGTACCAGAAGTCCATGGCCAACAAGGCATTGGCAGCTGAGAGGGCCGAGAATCATGAAAGAATCGACCATGCCCTGGAAATCATGGGCTCTCTGGCCCGGACGCTTGAGAACGTGATCTATACGGCATGGCGATTCAAGAATTGATCCAAACCATGGACATGGAGAATGTTGCTCCATTGGCTGGATCAACTATTCGCGATGGATCTACAGGCGCGGAGCCCGCCAAACACTTAGGCAAAAAAAAGTGAAAAAACATCATGCAACATATTATATCATGATCACAAAGTAGGGTAGTTGCTGACTGCACTCAGACCACTTACCAAGTGGGATGCACATGCAAGTAGATGTTTGCCCACTTATTTCCCTCTGCTAATTTAACATAACTATAGAAAATCACTTTGTTTAATGGGTAAATCAACTAGTTCTATGGTCATTTTCCATAGTTTTTTGTTAACGTTTACCAGAGGGTAAAGAAAAAATACTCCGTGTGGCTCAAACTATTGGGAGATGTGCCAATGGCACATCAAGAAGCAACACACATGTGCCGATATAATAAGGCCATTTATAGTTGATTTACCCATAAAAAATGCTGGTTTTCTATAGTTATGTTAGTTTACCAGAGGGTATGTGTTTTGTTGGTTCTTTTCTCAAACTGAGCCATTTTCAATGAAAATTCTCAGAATTTAGGCTGGAACGTGACGTCTGACAACATGTGTCAATTCTAGATTCTGTTTTGGAATGGTGATTGGACATGTTCCTCAAGATTTGAGGACACCAGTTTGATGAGATGATTCAAACTTTATATGGAAGTAAAAAGTTGTTGAAATGCTGCGGAGCATGGTCAACTTGTTTGTTTATTGACAAGTCACAAGGTTGTGAATGGGAACACTGTAGAGTTTTGGCAGGCGAAGTACCTCTCCATTTTTTACAACAGACAAAATTAGTTCATGTAAACTGTGCCATGATGTGCCGTGCCGTGTTCCAACGTCATACATAAAGCGTTTCAACATACTATTTGGCCTCACAAATTTCAATCTGCACAGCAAAGTCCGAACAATTAAAGCGGCAAACAAACGTTGATGCAGAATGAAGATGATATGATTTGCAGTTCTTGGGTAAACCTTTGTCTCTCTATGTATATATATACATATATATATATTGTTCATAAAACGGGATACATATAATATAATATGATACTCACACAAAAATGCTGATGTTTGCAGGGTGTCCATCTGACAATAACATTCTAGTTAGCCTTTGATATAGGTAACCAGAGGGGTTGGTTACCTGACAACTGATAAGGCGATTGTTGATCCCAGTGAAATTTCCCCATAAATCCCGATAAATACCTCTTTAAATCACTACAAATCACTCTAAATGACACTAGATCACTACAAATCACAATAAATGTCAATAAATCACGACAAATCACTATAAATGTCAATAAATCACTACAAATCACTATAAATGCGAATAAATCACTACCAATCACAATAAATTACAATAAATCGCTCTAAACTCCCAAGATTTCCCCTTCCGCTTCCCCTTGTTTACCCCCAGCAAGTTCTCATCGTTTTCCCAGGAGCTCATTGTGCTGCGGATGGCAACAGTTGCGGGTAGGAGCCTCAGGATGGATGATGATTAGGGGTTTTGCTGATCCTAACCATTTATTTACACTGGGTTAATTGTATTGGGAAAAAAATGGGAGGGGTAATTATCTAGTTGTATAGTGGATATATATATATATATAATTAGTCAGTGGGTAATATGACATGTAATTGAGGGCTTTTTATAGGGAGATCATCTTATGATAGGGTTAAATACTACACGAACATAACCAGGGATATCTACGATCCGTGAGATGAGGCGTATGTATGGTCCAATGATCGATAGGCGCCTATCCAAGGTGGTGCCCCAGAGTGATGGTTCTCGGTCAAAATATACTGATATATATATATTTATGTTTATATATATATTGTAACATAGATAATTATATATAATTTTATATACATATAGATGGATAGATATAGATGTCTTGATATAGATATGAAGATATGAAGATATGTATGTAATATTAGATATAGAGCTATCTATCTAAAATACAGTAAATCATAGTTGAGCTATGTGTAAACCAACTTAGCTATCGTTTGGGCAGAGCATGAGCATCCTGGAGGCAGCACCTTGTAGATTAGGTATGTGGAATGAATATGGGAATATAATGCGGATACGGTAATATACACTAATTCCATAGATGGGCCATGGAAATATATAATGGAACCCGAGAGACACTCGGGATACATTGAGGATACAGGCAAGGCAATAATTAGGAATACTCACAGATAGTTTTCAGAACCGTTGTTGGTGTTATTGGAAGGGGCCATACTACCTTGTATATATGGTGCAGCATTAAAGGATGATCATCATCGATTGTCGGAATCCCGTTCTTCACCAAACAGAATAAAGGGATGACAGAGAGTTTTGATCAGTTCAACAGGTTGGGAACTTCGAATACAACCAATAATAATATATATATATATACAGATATATATACATATATATATATATACATATATATATGTATATATATCCATGTGTAACCCAGTTACGAACGAATTAACCAATTTTCGTTCCCATCTAAGTGGGACAAATGAAGCAAACATGTAGAAAACAAACCATGGCTTCCCATGTGAAAATGATCTAATGGTGGAGGATAATCTGCATTTTTGTTCCTGCCAAAATCGGGGGATGCAAGGTTAATTTGATGGGGGATACACAAAAAATGATATACATTGATATACCCAGAGAGACCACACTCTCTAATGCTTGGTTATGTTTGGGTATATTTACCTTGATTTATGTGATTTTGTGTGCTCCATGTTGAAAAACAAATTCCAGCACCATGGAGCATTCTTGGGATACACAGCGCTTCTGACCATCCTTTTCGACCGTGATCTCGACAAGGGTCTGGGATGGGGTTCACCCATAAGTAGACTATGCGACCAGTTTAGACCTTTGTGTTTTAAAGAATATCTGGTTATATCTGGCTGGTGGTTTGGAACATTTTGGAACATGTTTTTTCCATTCAGTTGGGAATCTCATAACCCCAACTGACGAACTCATGTTTTTCAGAGGGGTTGAAACCACCAACCACAACACGTAGCGGGCCCCAAGCGGGTGTGTTGCCATCATGGGCCGTTTTCCCGTGTATCAAGCTTGAGTGGTACGCCGAACGCAAAGTGTTTCAAAACGGGGTCGACAAGAAGGCGCTTCTCGATTCGGAGGGCAAGAGGATTATGGTGGAAGACGCCCGTTGGAGATTGATCTTAGCTCAGGCCACGACTGACCACATTGTGCAGTTTCGCTTGTTTAAGGAGTTTTCTTCTTACCTTGGCTAAGGCTCAAGGCACAGGCTTTGAGGCTTGATTGGGCCAAGATTTCGAAGCTTCCACCCAAGCCTGAGCCGCTACCTGCGTGGAACACCCAGGTGAACGTTTCTTGACCGACATCTTGAAGCAGGGACAGCCAGAGACTGTCGTTGAGTTCGGCAGTTTACTTGGCGTATCCCGTTCGGACAAAGGTTTGGAGAGGATAGCTTCTATGTTCGAGTGTTTGCGCTGGGTATGTGGAACAGATGGAGGGTCCCAAAATGGCGGCCCAAATCCAACAGCAATAGTCAATTTTGCTATTGAAAGCTATGGTTTTGGGGATTCCTCATTTTTAGAAAGTCCGAGTGCAGGTGCTGTGGATGCCGTCGATGTCAACCATGATCTCTTGTGAGATTCAGTTCAATTTGATTTATAGGGGACGAATTGACTAATTTTCTAGTGAATGACATAGTTATTCAATTTCATGAAAAATCAGTGGTCAATTTCATTCAATACTTAGTGGCTCATTCCACTTACTAAGTGGGTTATATCCCTGGTTATTTCAGTGGGATTTTTGTGGGATTAATCTACTTACAACTAGGGTGAACTAACCTACTTACTGGGATGAGCCACCAAGTAGGGAACTTATTCGTTAATATTTCTACTCAATTGATTTTCCCAAGCAGTATCCTCTTGGCGGAGATCATGACATGTCGTTTGACCATGCCATGGACACTTGGAATTCATAAAGCAGTTTGAGGGTGTATACCCCTATCCGGATAGCCTTTTTATGGGGATATACAGATATTAATACAGATACACAGCAGTATACAGTAATACAGTATACTCACATGATGAAAAATAACCGGTTTCCCCAGCGTTTCCCCAACAGCATCACCAAGCCATGTCCCAGGGGAGCTGGTGTTGGCAACCCGTTCCTCAAGTGCACGGGCGGTCTGTAATCTGGCAGCAAGATGGTGACAGCAGGGGTTTATCGGTTAATCATCCCCCAAGATTACCTGGTGGCGAACTAGCCACGGATCGGTTTTCTAGGTTAGTTCCGGGAATGCTAAAGGTATTTCAACAAATCTGATGCGAGAGGTTCTTAATGTCATCCCTTCAATATAGGATATGACATAACACTCCATAACCCCCCATATTCGTCAGGGTAGCGTTGAATATTAGGATTGTGAACGAGAAGAAATAGTTACCCGCCAAGATTTGGTGAGATTGTGCAGACATGCAACGACTGATCAAACACAAACACCTGGCATACAACGCTTGTAATTACGTCTTATATAGCAGGATGTGTCTTCATTCCCAGATGCTCCATGGTACTGGAATATGTACCTATATAATCCTATATACATTTTCCCCAATGACCCAGTTAGGCAAATATTCCAGCACCATGGTTCGCATAGATGCAACACTTCCACCAAGGATTGGCTTTAAAGGAACAGGAAACCATAGGAAACCATAGGAAACCATAGGAAACCATAGGAAACCATAGGAAAACCCCTGTATTTCATGGGGTAAACCATGGGAAAACCATGGGAAAACCGGTGCAGATGTTCCCTTCAACCAATCCAGTGAGTGGAATCATGTGAAATACGACTTTTCCCACCTTGAGATTACTGATCCCTCGGATGTGAGTGGTCGGACATGTCACATAGGCAAATATCTGGTTGGTGGTTTGGAACATGTTTCAATTTTAAATATTTTTCAGAGGGGTAGGTCAACCACCAACTAGATTTTGTGCGAAACCCAAGTCTGAAAAAATATCCCAAATATCGAAATTATCATCCATTTTGTCATTTATCAAAATATCCAGGTGTTCACATCCATCATCAAGCATTATCCTTCTTATCATCGGGGTTCAACCCCCTCCCCCCATGGTTGGTGATTAAGATTCGCCCTTAGTAAACCCGATACCTGGCTGGGGGGTGGCTGAATTCTCATGATATTCATCAATTAAGAACGAGAAAAGATATTAATCTGTTCAGTCAGTATCAAACTATCAATTACTATATTATATATATATGTACATAGATTAGTATATAGCAGTGATATTCTTAGTTTCAGTATCAAACTATGAATTACTATACACTATACTATGTGTATATATATATACACACCGAAACAAATATCAATCCACAATCGTTATATTGCACATCCATATCATCCATCATCATCAAGACTCTTAACTCTACTAGCACATCCTGAACACCTCAAACGCCTGCGTTTGACATGGTTTAACCATTGCCCGGAAGCTGATAGTGGCTATAATGGTGATACAAAGTAGTGCCCCAAGTTATAAGTTGACTTATAAAGTATCATAAACCATAGTCATTGAGCTTAAAAACTAACTTAGCTATTTACTGCTATCTATGGGGCACCACATTGTAATAGTCAGAGAATTGTCATTGGTCAATTGCGGATGATTGGGAGTAATGGGTTGATATGGGTGGTTTCCTTCAAACCACTGGTTTCCCGGCAGCGAAAATGACCAACTTTGGATGAATTTGGGTCCCTCGTTTCAGGAAACGTCATAGAGATTCATAGAGTGTATTTCGAGTTTAGACATTATTCTGTGATTGGTGGTTTGGAACATTTTTTATGTTTCCATATATTGAGAATTTCCTAATGCCAACTGAGGAACTCGTAATGTTCAGAGGGGTCTGTATACCACCAACTAATCCTTTCCCCCTAATACTAAACCCCCCTTCCCCTATTAATAAACACCTCAGGTAGTTTTTAGTATTAGGGTGATATTTATTATTAAGGAACCCTAATAATAAAATTAAACCCTTTATAATAATAACTGTTTTTTCCGATCTCAAAATCAATTAACTTTCCTTATATAACGCAATTAAAACATTGCCAAAAATTGGATTTCGATGCGGACCCTATTAATAAAATTAAACACTTAATAATAAAAACTAGTTTGTTTGATTTCAAAATCAATCAACATGTCCTTTTATAACGCCATTAAAATATTGCCAAAAATTGGTTTCCGAAGCGGACCCTAATAATAAAATTAAACCCTTAATAATAGTATCTATTTTTTCCGATTTCAAAATCAATTAAATTTCCTTATATAACGCAATTAAAATATTGCCAAAAATTGGTTTTCGAAGCGGGCCCTAATAAGAAATTAAAAGCCCTAATACAAAAAACAAAAAAATCAGACGGACCCTAATAATAAACACCCCGGGGTTAACTAGTTTTTATTATTAGGGGGCAAAACCCACAAATGGTATCTTTATTTTTTAATTGTTTTCTAAAGGGGATCAATTAAAAGTCAAATTGGCCAATCTGAGATTTTCCAAAATTGGAGACGGACCCTAGTTTTTAGTATTTGAGGGACGTTTAGTAATAGGGGGAAGGGAATAAATTCCGATTCCGAAACCATATTTCGACGCTTCCGCAACCAAATTTCGGCGATTCCGCAACCAAAATCAGACACGCTTCCGCAACCAAGAAAAGGCGCTTCCGCAACCAAAATAAGACGATTCCGCAACCAAAAAAGACGATTCCGCAACCAAAAAAAGACGATAACCAAAAAAAGAGGATTTCGCAACCAAAAAAAGGCGATTCCGCAACCACCATCCGCTCGACTCAGAAGCCAACATCCGCGTCACACTTGCGGCCACAGTCAACATAGCATCGTCTCCAGATGCGGGGGGGTGGGGTGGGGTGGGGTGGGATAATAACGTCCTGGCAGCTGCGTTCCTTCCTTTGACACACTTGTGGCCACACTCAACATGGCATCGTCTCCAGATGCGGTGGGGCGGGGTGGGGTGGGGTGGGGTGGGATAATAACGTCCTGGCAGCTGCGTTCCTTCCTTTGACACACTTGCAGCCACACTCAACATGGCATCGTACCCAGACGGGGACCTTTTTGCCAGGCGTTCAAAAATTTCTGAGCGAATTAGCCAGGTCAGGCATGTATCTAGATGACACAGCCAAGACGATGCTTCGAAAAAAAAGAAATGCACACCGCTTCATTGCTGAACCATGCCATTTTGGTTTCCAGGTGTCCTTGGTTTCGGAATCATCCTTGGTTTCAGAATCTTTTCTTTTGGTTTCAGAATCATTCTTGGTTGCAGAATCATCGGTTTTGGTTTCAGAATCATCCGGTTTTGGTTGCAGAATCATCCTTGGTTTCAGAATCATTCCGCAGCCGGGGGAAGGGATTAGTTCTGATTTGCGATAATCATGAGGATTTGACAGAAATCATCTGGTTGGTGGTTTGGAACAGTTTTATTTTTCCATATATTGGGAAGAATGATCCCAATTGACTTTCATATTTTTCAGAGGGTAGGCTCAACCACCAACCAGTGGATGTTGCAATTTGAAGTGGCAACGGAACATCCGCCAGTGAATCCACAGCAGGATGATCATTACTATGGAAAGGCCATGGGAAAACCTAACAATGTGGAGCCCCCAAACGGTATGTTTGTTGGTTGATAACCATGGGAAAACAATAGAAAAATCGCGATTTCACCATAAGAAAAGCATACAATTTTTTGGGCCCGCACACGTTATGTTTGTTGGTTTATAATTCCATCTAAACATAGTAGTTATAACTACCATACACCCTAACGTGAAATTGTAGTTATATGGCGCAACTTAGCTATCAAAACGGGGCCCCACATTGTAGGCAAATGATCTACGAATGGTGGGTTTTGCACATTTAAGTGTTGGTTTTTATGGAGGTTATAATATTGAAGTTCTATCTCCTTTTTGCACGTTTCCTGATTCTGGTGGGTTTATAGTAATCCCCCAAAAGATAAAACAGATTAAACAAGGATGGTATGGAGGATGTTTTCCCATGTCCAGGTATCCAATGATTCTAATCTTCTTTTGGGATGCTACAATGTGGTGCCCCATAGATAGCAGTAAATAGCTAAGTTAGCTGATAAGTTCAACAACTATGGTTTATGATACTTATAACCATAGTTGATTGGGTTTATAAGCCAACTTATAACAGCGGGACACCACTTTGTATATCCCTCTACATTCCCATTGGGGCAAACTTTAACAACAACGACCTTGCCGACGAAAGCCCATTTGAGTGGCAGTGAGGAGTCAAGGCTGAAGATCGATGCTTTGTAATGTAGTAGTCAGCCTTAGAATCTTATATTATATGGATTACATGGAGCATTTTATGGCACTATATCCTAAGACCCAAGCTGCACCCATTTTATGGATATACAATAAAATACTCAGCCTCCCATGTTTTTTTTGTTTTTTTTATATGGAGCCATTTAGACCCCAAGCTGGACCCATTTTCCAATCATTTTGGTGCAACCGAGGCAAGACCCGCCGACCTGCTCTTTGGCAGAATTCAAAATATCATTGGGTCATTGGGTGCCCCCGGTCGAACGAAAAAATCGCTAAGGTGGGGCAAGTTTCACTCCATTTTTTTGTTGTTGGGTTTTCGTTGGGGGATATAACATGATATAACGAACTATAGTTCATCAGGTTTGTAAACCAACTTACATAACTGGGGCACCACCTTGTGTCTGAAATTGGAGGATACCAGGAGACCTATCAAGTTGCGATATCGTCAAAACTTTGGTAAGTTACGCCACTTTTGGGGGGTCATCAATCCATTGCCGCCATTGCCATAGGGTTACTATACTACCCTCTGGTAAACTGTTACATTTTGCGAACTGGAAAAATCCACCTTGTTCATGGGAAAACTCACTCACTATGTCTATGGCATTCTATGACCATGTTCAATAGCTTTTTGTATGTTTACCAGAGGGTATACCCCACTATTTTTCGACTCCAAACTTTGTAGATGTAACTTGACCGTGGCACAGTTGGGTTTCTCTTAAACTGGGGGACCCCCCAAAAAACATCGTTGATCATCACTGGTTGGTGGTTTGGACATGAATTTTATGACTTTCCATTCAGTTGGGAATGTCATCATCCCAACTGACGAACTCCATCATTTTTCAGAGGGGTAGGTCAACCACCAACCAGAAACATTCGTTGATCATCACGTCCCCGGATGGAAATTGCAATGTTGCGGGTCCCCGGTCGTGTCGAAAACGATGATGTTTCTACATTTGGAGAATGAGTGTCCTCAAACAGTGATCTTTATGTGAACACTTGGGTACAGCAGTTTTGACACATAGCAAGTTCGAATGACTTTATGGCTAACCAAACGTTGAAACAGGTTTGGAACGATTGATACCAAGACCCACCTGTGACAGGCATGGTTACTGGGAAGCAGCGACACAAGCCAGCGCCCAACAAGAACTGGCAGCTTCCTAAGATTTGGGACTTTGAGATCGTATGCTCGAAGACTTTTTTGCATGCCATCCTGGAACTGGCAGTGATTGGTACCCAAAGACCGTTTGGAGCGGTGCACGTTTGGTCAATACATCAACGTGTACAAATGCGTGCACTGCCAGGAAGAGCTGTTTACCCTTCTGTGCAGGCGGAGCAGCGAGAATGCACCAATGAGAATGGGTGGAAGAAGTCTTCCTCAAGCAAATTGGATGATTCAACGCAACGACCCATCTTGGATCCAGGGATCTGCTTATGACCTGTTGGTTCCGGCCAAAAAAGGAAGTCCTAAGCAAAGTTTGCCCTGTGGTAAACTAAAAGTTTGCTATGGACGCCATGACCCATTTACAGATGAATTACCTATTCAGTTGTTATTTTCCATTGCCGTGTTTTAAATTTCCAGTTACCAGAGGTTATTTTTGCAAAAAATAGCCATACATCAACTCTAAGAACTGCCATTGAAGATATTAATGTATTTCGGGGGGAATGCCTTCGTTGGTATTTGAACGATAATAAATGTCCCCCCTATTATATCCCCCTAAATATCCCCACTATCTCCAATTAATCCCCAATAAACCAAATTGAATCTATCAGCAATGGACAATACAATTTACCGATGCTTTTCCCAGCTATCCATTTTCATCTAGGATTTCCCACCTTTTAGTACCCCCACAATGGCTTCAATGGGAGGTTCCCTGGGAAATTGATATTACAATAACTAGGGTTTATGGTAGTTATAATTGTAATTAGATGGGGTTATAAACCAACAAACATGACTAGCGGGCCCCACATAGTAGGGTTACGGTTACTGTACCTATAATTACGATTACCTACTTACTAAGTGGGATGACCCAAGGGCCCCGTGTCTTTCAACGGAGACAGAATGGTTTCGGCTGATTTTTCCCAATCAACCCAGTGAACGAATGTTTCTTGGGCTGGCTGGTGTTCTAAAGAAAATGGCAACGACTGCCTCCTGGGTTCCACTGTGGCCGAGGTTGCCCCAAGCGCTACACTTGCCACTGGGCTGGTTGATGTTTGGGTGACTTACCCAGATCATAATGGGATAATAATGGGATCATAGTGAAAAAATTGAGGTTTTACCTACAGCAGGGGTGGGGATATAGTTGGGATAATGATGGCCTTCCTTCACCTGGAAGGCAGACCAGGTTTTGATGACCCAAAGTGGAGAGACTCTGCAGCTGCTCAGGCAGGCAAGGACAAGAAGGCCGAGGTATAGCTCTGGGCGAGATGATGGCCAGGCAGGTCGAGGAAAAAAAATAAGATGCTGAAACTAAAAGCTGCTGAGCTGGAATGGCAGATGAGCAGCCAGAAGTTGTCAGCCATGGTGCAGACCTTCAACCAGATGAGTCAGCACTGAGACAACCAGGGGTATCACCCAGGGGGAACTTTGCGTATCACCGGCTCTGAGCTAGCTGGTTGGTGGGAGTATTCGAACCCCAACTTCAACATCACCATGATGACTGTGGACACTGGTGAAATGTGGCGTCCGGAGTGCCTCAACAAAGCGGCCTTAGTTTATAATGGGATATCACTTACTGGGATTTACTGGCAACCAAGAGTTGCTGGAAAGTGACCTCAATTGAGAGATGATCAATGACTAGTCGTTTCCAACATGCATAGGGATTGCTCATCCGATGGCTACTCCAAGAAAAAACATAAATCCTATTTAAATTTATAGATATAGCATAAATCCTGCATAAATCCAATAGTTAAGCGTTTTTTTTCCACCAACTCAGCGATTCCGAACTTGGGCACCACTGTCCTCAATGGCTTTCAACACGTACTGGCAAGACTCGTTGAACACGTACGTGGGCGCTCCAAGACACCCCTGTTGTTCGATGGGTTCAGAGATTGAACCATCTGTTGTTTGATAATAATATCGGTAACTATATTATAGTTTATATTATTGTTATATCATGTGGGTAAAACAAAAATAAGAGATTGAACCATCAATATTATATAATGTGGGTAAAACAATAATTTGCCAACCATTTAGGTAGGCATAGTTTATACCACCTATTTATGGTGGAATTGGGGATGGTGTATTTTTGTTTTACCCACATTAGGGGATTTTTTTTATCGGGTTGTGTCTATCATAGATATGAGTGATATATATTAGTACATATCATCAAATTTATTGTTAGTATCATATTGTATCTATCATAGTTAGTACATATTTTGAAAATTGATATATATATATATACTAACACTGATTAGTAACTATGATTATATGTTCATTTAGATGCACTAACTAATACTGATAAACTAATAGTTGCTGATTCGTTCTTGATCAGAATCAGTTGGAAATCCCGTTCTGAAAACCAGGCAGTTTTTTGAAGGTTCACGAATGGATTTTTGAATCCAACATGGCCATGTTGGGATTTTTCCAATTACCCTCTGGTAATTTAACGTAGCCATTGGAAACGGCCATTTATAGTGGATTTACCCAGTAAAAAATGGTGATTTTCCATAGTTATGTTAGTTTACCAGAGGGTAATGTGGGTAAAGCAATCATACACCATCCCTTTTTTCGGAACAATTTAGATACAACTTAGATATTTTTTTCATTTTGAACAGGTTTGTTTCTCCAATTCATAGCCACATATGATCACATCATGTTCTCATGTTCAATACAATTCTTGGGATCTGTCCTTGGTTTGAAGACTGCAATCATTTTTTGGATCTGTGTTTTTTGAGGACTGCAATACGACATGGATGACCAGTCTTAGCGGTCTATGCTGTGGTCAAATCCTTTGTTGAGTCCAACATGTGGACAAATTTAGTCATCTCTGTACTGTACATATCAAATACTTTTTAGATCTATGTAATTGGGTTGTTTTCATGTCCTTACAAAGATAATACATGGAAATACGGATTTGTCTACATGTTACATTGGGGTGATTTGTTGGGGGTAAACGTATGCAACGAAAACGCACCATGGATAGCATGGTACCGGAAAGGGTCCGTTCTACCCGATCAAGGGTTGCCCTTTGGATCCCTTTGGTAGTTTAACATGGCTGCGGCTATGGTAAGTGAACTTGAATGACTACTTTATAGATTAGTTAAAACTGAAAAGTTGTCATGTTCCAGAGCTATGTTGAATTTCCAGAGGGTAATTTCGACTGCTGCAGCCACCTCAGGTACGAATCCTCCAATGCTCAATAACTTATCAACGACTTGTGGCCTGGGCAACTTGGTCTGGATCATTTTACATGAGGATGGGTCGAGTTGCCTACAATGCGGGGCCCACAAACGTTATGTTTGTTGGTTTAGAAGCCCATCTAACTAGACTAACTATAGAGTTATATCCAGTTATATCCACCATAAACCCAAACGGGAAATTGTAGTTATTTGGCCCAACTTAGCTATCCAACGGGGGCCTCACATTGTATGAGTTTACGATAGGGGGAATCAACATCCAGTCAGCTACCAGCTATGCTCTGTTGGGTACCGTTTGGATCCCAAGGTTGTGACTCATAGCCACATGTCTATCTGGGCAAGGTTACCTGCTGGAATCCCCAAATAGCCTGATATTGTAAGGCAAGTGAACTATTAATGATAATCAACTATATGGAAAATCAACATGTTTTTGATATATTATTGATATGTATATATACATGTAATTATATAGTCATCGAAGTATTGCAGGACCTATAACTCCAATATCGTCTGAGGAAACCAATTTCACCCACCGTTCGACACCAGAATCGCAGTGAACTTTGAGTTGCCTCCGGGGAGTTCACGGGGGCTTACGATGATCAGGGAATGTGCTGCGGGTTATAACATGTTACAAACCCAAACATGGGATAATCTTAGTGTCACAGAATTGGATGATGGGAACATTTAGAGGAACCCCCATCAAATTTGATGGTAAAAACCTATGGGTTTCCTGTAGATTTCCCGTGAAAACCTATCCATCGTTACAGTGGTAATGGAGATTCTGTATTACCCTCTGGTAAGCTGTTGCATAGCTATTGGAAATGGCCATTTATAGTTGATTTATCCACAAAAATTGTGATTTTCCATAGTTATGTTAGCTTACCAGAGGGTAGTAACTCTGGCTAAGTCCTCGATTCCTGTTGATGATCAGGATTGATTTTCACCAGGGTTACGATCACCAGTCTGATCCTTCGAGGATGCAGTTGGTTCTTTTGGGGAGCAGTCGAAGTAAGAACCACTTTTGTCTTGTTACCATTCAGCTACCGTATGTGTACCTATTGATGATGTGTGCGGAAAATGTAGGTAAAATATACCAGGTGATAATCCACTTATGGATTTTATATGATTTTATAAGTATATTACGGGCATGTCACTGATGTCACCATCAAAACTGGGGGAAATGAGGATTTGACCTGCAAACTTGGGTATTTATATAGCTGCTTTGTGCTGAGTTGTGTTCTTGATGATAGCAAAGTTGGTTCAGTTCACTAGGTTAAGGATGGTGAAGTTTTAGTTATAACTGGTTATAGCTGGGATTATACATTGCATAAATGGGGTTTTGTTAGTACTTATACCTGGTATTTCTGGCCATAACTGTATATAGTTTATGGTAGATATATCGAAGTACCGAATGGTGTTTCGAACCCAAGGGTCATGTTTAATTGAAAAAGATCTGTAACGCATCCATAAGGTGGTGCCCCCCTAGTTATGTTTGTTGGTTTTGAAACCATAGTAACTATAGCTATATCTGTCATAAACCATAGTAAACCATAGTTTCGGAACCATAGTTGCTTTTAGAAACCACAGTAACCATAGTTTATCTATGTTAAGCTAATGAACTAAACCAGCTTCGACATCGGTCCACTCTGGCCTTGGGCCCCCACTTTCCAGGTAAGGTGGATGAATAGCGATTTCAACACCCCTTCATTGGGGAATTTGCCACGTTCATCCATTTTCTATGGACAATATATTTGTAGAGCTATACAGAGTTAAATACATGTTTCCATCTATATATGTAATATCATTATATCTATACATGTAATATCTATATATACAAATATAAAACCTATATTACATATATATAATATACAATGTAGTTGTTTTTCCTATGGATAAAGATATGGAACATTATTCTGCATATATGTTTTCTACATATCACTGCTATATAATCGAAATAGTATAATTTCACTATGTTGATATAAATATAATGGTAGTGATATTACATGTTAATATAATAGTATGATACATTGATATAATAGTATACTACTACTATATTGATATTACGAAACTAGTATCATTGACATTACAATATATAGATATATACTGGTTGGTGGTTTGGAACGTGCATTTTATTTTCCATAATATATGGGGTAATCCTTCCCATTGACTTTCATTTTCTTCAAGATGGTTGAAACCACAAGCCAGATAATTATATATATATATTATATATATATATACTTTTGTATACACCATCAATATATATATATATACATACTGGAAAAGAATAAGAATGTGCCCAGAAAAACCGGGATCTATCCATTGATCCTTCAACGTCCTTCTTTTTTTTCAGGTCAAGCCTGCGACGCGGATCCCACCGTTCTTGGCGGACATCCCACGTGCCGCGGCGAGCCGAAAGCCGCGAAAGTCAGTGATTTCTATGCCGCGAAAATCGATTCATCGATGTTTTTAATGGGATATAACGACCAAAAATCAAGATTCACCATAGACATAGTTGATTTACCATCTATATGGATGTCTCATCATATTTTTTTTCATTTATATGGATGTCTCATCATTTCTCCATGGGACTGAAAAAAAACATGAGAAATTCTATGCCACTCCTAGGGATATACCCTCTGGTAAACATACAAAAAGCTATTGAAAATGGCCATAGAAAGTTCGTTGATTTACCCATAAAAAATTGCGATTTTCCACAGTCATGTTAGTTTACCAGAGGGTAACGACCAAAAAATTGGATTCATACTGATTAACATTAGTTAATCTACCTGATCTAAATGATTTATGATGGAAAACACGGGGATTGAACTGCTTAGTGGCTCATCCCACTTAGTAAGTAGGCTATAACCCTATTTGTAAGTAGATTAACCCTACAAATCTCACTGAAGAAACCAGGGATATAATGATATAATCCACTTAGTAAGTCGGACAAGCCACCAAGTAACAATTGATGTTTGATGTTGTTGTGCCTAAATGGTCCATGTTACTAGTTGTTGCTGAATCATTCCCCAATAACTTAGTATAGTAACATTGTATAACAATTGGTGTGACGCCTGATGTTTGAAGATGTTGGATGGGTTGGATGTTTGTTTTTTTCCTGCAGGGTATCGAACTTGAACTGAGTCTGGTTGGTGGTTTGGAACATTTTTCCATATCTTGGGAAATTCATCAACCCAACTGACGAACAAAAATATTTTTTCAGAGGGGTAGGTCAACCACCAACCAGATTACTTACTTGTGCTTAGTATTTTCAGAGGGGTAGGCTCAACCACCAACCAGAGTGATTCTTGAGAGTTGCTCACTACCCGTCCATCGATAGCCATGGATCCATGGATCCAAACATTTCACTGATTCTCTCAGCAATCCTGGAAGTACAGCGAACGACCAACGGATACTGACAGATGGTCGCGCTTAGATATCTAATTTGGTTTATAGTGAATAGATATAATATCTACAGTATATAGTTAATGGGCTTTAAAAACCAACAAACATCACTGGGGGGCACCACCTTGCACCAGTTTCTCTACTCTATCACATTCAATCTCCATGTTTCTTTGTTGTTTACCCCCATTTTTGTCTATTATTTCCTATGTTTTCCTGTGTTTTTTAGATCCTGTGAGGGCACAACGTCCATCGAACAAATCTCAGGTTTGGCACCTGCAAATGCATCACCGGCGCCTGCGGCGCCGAGGGACACTGCAATTTCATGTAGCATTAACCGTTGATGATTCAATACTATTTACGTCAGAAAATGGTTCTGTAATATGTTCACATCCATCACCCTATTATTAAAGTCGCTCAACTGCCGCCAACATGCAATACTGCACCACGAATTTGGGGATGGAGTATTCTTAAAGGTAAACGCCAGCTTTCTGGTTTGACTTTGTGATTGCAGATGCTTTGTTCTTTGCCAGATGAGATATTTGGTACAACGACCCACCCAGGGTCTCTTGGAATGAGGGAGTTCAGAAACCAAGGCCTCTAAAACCTTAAAACAAACATTGGCTTTTTTTTTGGCCTCTTCAGGTTTAAGGCATTCTTTTGTAGCTTTTCAGCAGCTTCCACCAGCAAGTTTTGGCGCGACAAAGAAGTACGAGTCCGGCCATGAAGATACCCGCTTTTCGGTGTCATCAGCTCCATGGCCGTGGAAAACCCCCCTTTTGGATCGATGATTTTTCCATTAAAACAATGGGAGATCTTCAGGATCCTAAAATGGAGGTACTGTACCATATTTCTGGCCATATTTTATGGGGATGTTCCCTGAAATTTAGGCCTAAAAAATAGTCCTTATATATGGTAGGTACCTCCAATAAATCGGATCCTGAAATTCCCATTGTTATTAGAACCTCCATTTTAGGGATTTCCCAGCCACGTTTGAGGACACCGAAAAGCGGGTGTTAGGTGCGGAAAGTATTGTGAGATCTCGGGCGAAGTTCACCGACCAAGGATGAACCCTTAATTTAGATATGTTTATCACCATTTGAAAAATACTGTCCCTATGGTAGGGCTTAGAATTTCTACTTCACAAATGATTGGAACTGGGCAAACCACCATGTATTCCTGGTTCTTTGGGGGTCCAGGTATGTTTTATGAGGAGGAATGGGCTTGCTGGGTTCACTGGTTCCACCCCGAACAATTTCGTCCGTTCTCTGGCTTTGTCAATCCAGAACCCATCAAGTCTGGCACAACTTCAAGGTGAGCAAAATCTCAAATGGTATTCTCAAATAGAGTGTGTAAGTTGATTTGCAAACCCCATGAATACTATAGAATACTATTTAGATATATCTACCATAAACCATAGTATACCGTAGTTAACCTAGTGAACTAAAACAACTTAGCTGTCGTTTGGGGGCTCCACCTTGTGTAGATTGTACATCCAAGTGTTAAATCACTCAAGATTGATTTCTCATCATGTGACGGCCTTGTTTCAATAGTTTCAGTTCAATCTATCGTTTCAACATTTCTCTAGATTCTTAGATGACCTCAATCCAACATACAAATGGTTTGATTTCCATGACAACTTGAATGATGTTGAGGAGAAGTTGAGTCATGATGGTCATGTCCAAGTCCAACATTTTCTGGGAAGAGCTTGGTAGCACTGCGAAAAAGAATGATTAATAATGGTATATTAATGATGGTTAATAATGGCTCAATCATGGGATAATGATGGCTTTCATCATATTTAATCATGTTTTTACATATTTTTACTATGATATATTGAATAATAACCATCATTATCCCATACAATAACCATAAAATAACCATTTTAACCACCATGTTTTACGAAAATTAAAAAAAAAACTCCGTAGCAATGGTGGCTGGAGCCTCTTCCGGACCCGCGGTGTGATCCTTGGGATCCCGGCCGGCGCATGGTATGTAGCCGAGCTCAAGAATGGACGCGGAAAATGCAGATTGTTCATGGTTTTTTTTTTGGATACTATGGGATAATATGGGGATTTGTTCAGAATTCTCATGGGAATTGTTCATGGGATATGTTTTGGTTGGTTGAAATGGGTAAGTCTGAAAATAGTACAATTGTCAACAAGATTAGGGGTACAACCCATTGATGTGGGGATGTAATAGGTATATCTTAGGTATGATGATGTTCTTGTTTGAAAAAAAAAGGTATTATCCAAATATACATGCCTACAACACTGGGAAATTCATCTAGTATGGTTCTACAATGTCCCAAGATGTGCTAATTATTCTAAAAACGATTCAGGTTATCCAATATATTCTAATTATCCTACTCATACAAGGTTGTGCCCCCCCAGTAATAAGTTGGTTTATAAACCATAGTAAGTAGTTCGATATATCTACCATAAACCATAGTGAAGTTGGAGTTATTTGGCCCAACATAGCTAAGGAACTGAGGCACCACCCTGTCTGTTCCATTCTACCTCATCTAACTATAGTGATAATTGCCATAAACCCTAGTAAAATTGCAGTTATTTGGCCCAACTGAACGCTATCACATATCAGCCCAGCCAATCAATCCCAATAAATCACCATTTTTCATGCTGAAACCACCATTTTCCCTATGGTTCCCGTATGGTTTAAGCATAGCCACCACCCGGTCACCGCCAAGGTAAGGTCTCCAAAGGTCGACCAGGACAACACCAATGGCGCAGGAAAAAGGTGCAAAACCGGGACACCGGGAGTGGAAACGATGGTGAAATCCCACAGGTCACATAATATTTAACGTTTGGGGAAACTAACATAACAGATATTAATAGTGCTTAATAATATTATTTTATGATAATTTATGATAATTTATGATAATTCATGGTGATTAATGGTGATATACCCTCTGGTAAACTAACATAACTATGGAAAATCACCATCTTTAATAGGTAAATCAACGAACTAAATGGACCATTTTCAATAGCTATGTTTGTTTACCAGAGGGTAGTTTGGGATCAGTAGTGGGATTAATATTGGGATATGTTTAATGAAATTCCACTATTCTTAAATAAGAATGGGATTAATGCAAGATTGGGAACATGAATTGATGTTTTTTTTTCTGGGGAAACTAACATGGTAGGATGATGCTTAATCATGGGATAATGATGGTTTTCATCATATTTAAAAATGATATTTACTGGTTGGTGGTTTGGAACATGAATTTGGTGAATTTCCATTCAGTTGGGAATACTGATCCCAGTTGACGAACTCATATTTGTTTCAGAGGGGTAGATATACCACCAACCAGATAAGTTATAAGTTAACCTCTGGGGAAACCCACATAGCGAACTGGAAAATCACCATCTTTAATAGGTAAATCAATTATACTACAAATGACTGGTTGGTGGCTTGGAACATGTTTTTTTCCATATCTTGGGAATAATAATCGCAGCTGACTTTCATATTTTTCAAAGGGGTTGAAACCACCAACCAGATAATTACTGTGCCATTTTCAATAGCTATCTATAACAAATTACCAGAGGGTAACCTCTGGGGCAAGTTGAAGTTTTTGACCCGACAGTTTTCACGGATAGAACTACAATGTGGGGCCCCCTAGTTATAAGTCGGTTTATAAACCCCATCAACTATAGTTGTATCTGCCATAAGCCATAGTGAAATGGGAGTTATTTGCACCAACGTAGCTATTTCGAACTGGCAAACCACCTTGTAGAACTAGGGAAACGAATGTGGGGAAACGTTTTTCACCAGAGTTATCGGGGTTATACTTCAACTCATGGGGGTTGTTTTTTGCATCACAGCCGGTGCCGCTGCTGCCCCATAGCTAAGTGGGTTGATTTGCCGCTCACGGTGAATTCTATGGTTTATGGTAGATACATCGAACTAGTTGTGAGGATTACAATCCATCTTAGCTATCATGAATGAGCTATAAATCCCATTAAATCCCCATGTTTGTTGGTTATATCATGTTATATCACCATTTTCCTATGGTTCACTTGATGAAATGTGAAAAACTTAGCTATCTTAACTTTGGGGCTCGTTAACTTTGTGAAATAAGCCAACTTAGCTATCATGAAGAGCGGCCCAACCTTCTCACGGTGGCAGGTGCTTCTGCCCTCTGAGCAGATCCTGCACAGCGTGCGGCTGTCGCAGCGCTTGGAACGCGAAGCGCGTGAGGAAGTACAAAGCCGACAGAGGGAGGAGGCCGGGGAATGGTCGTGTAGAAGATGTGTTTTTTTGTTTTACCACTGAATAGCCATACAATGTCATGCATCTAAACATATCGAATCTAAATCATACAATAACCATACCATGTTTGTTTCTAGATACTAAGTGGTTTATACATGGTATCTATAGTTAGAGGGTGAAACCTAAGCATAATTCACCAGTGAATAACGGGGATACATTGGGAGAGAATGACAATCATGGGGATATGATGGAGTGTAGAACATGGTTTTTATCAATGGCCATGTCAGGAACCTAAATTGGAGGTACCTACCATATATAAGGCCTATTTTTTGGGCCTAAATTTCAGGGCATATCCCCACAAAATATGGCCAGAAATATGGTACTAACGTACCTCCAATTTAGGATCCTGAAATTACCATTGAACATGTTTTTTTTACCAGTAGTCTCCATGGTTTACATGGTATATTTGGAGCTGGATTTAGTCGTCTCCACATATCCGGAATCAAATGCATGAATGGCAAAGTACCAACATTAGTATCTACATGGTTAAATCATCATATCTACATGGTTAAACCATGTATTAAGCTATAGATGTCATCATATCTACATCGTTTCATCATGTCGTTTTAATATCACTAAGCCAACTTTACAATTCTATGGATTACTCTTCCGGAATCAAAGGTGGCAATGGACAATCCACCATTTAGAGGTAGTTTTTTTCGCATGAAATCTCCGTAAAACCCGGAACCCTCTGGCAAACATACAAAAAGCTTTAGAAATTCACCATTTTGAATTGGTAAATCAACTATAAATGGGGTATGTTCAATAGCTATGTAACAAAAACCAGTATGTTCAAGTCATAGATGTCCTTTTCCCATTGGTTGGTTGATTAATAGAGGGGCTTGTTTACCCCTGTAAAACAATAGGTACATGATGATAGATGGTATACCAGCTCCCGGCCCCACTATTTTTACCAAAAGGACATTGTTGAACACCAGTATGTTCAAGTGCCGCGTTTGGTTACCAGAGGTCTATCCCCACTATTTGTCCATGACATCCACTTTGCACCAACGGCTCAATCTATCAGTGCTCCAAAAGGTGGTGCCCCCCCAGTTGTGTTTGCTGGTTCGATGTAACTACCATAACCTGAAATTGGAAATTAAAAACTAGCTTAGCTATCATTGGATTGGTTTAACGGGAAAATTTACAGGAAACTCCCATCTTTAATGGTCAAAACCCATGGGTTTCCGGTGAAGATTTTCCCTGGTCCCAATCCAATGTGTCGGCGCTTCGCGATTCCGAACTGGGGCACCGGCACCAGGTGGACCTCGAGTTGGTGGAATGTCCAAGTCCACGTTTTCGGAATCCGAAGCGTCTCGCTGTGAAAAGTCGCGTGTTTTTTGGGCGGCACCAGGTGGACCCGCGGATGAGAAGTGGTGGGGTTTTGGTTTTATCCAATATGGGATATATGGGAGAAGCCTAGTTTTTTTTTCAGTGTCCACGGGATAATTCCAATATATATATATATATATACATGTATATACATATATATATATACATAATACATAACACTATATATAATATAATACATAATAAAGAAATATAGGATATGTAAGCCTAGTTAAGGAACTTTAGCCACCATGCTGAAAATTTTCAGTACCCTATAGATGTGGCATGATCCTCCAATCCTCGGCAACAGCTTGTTCGCCCGACGAAGAGTTATGGCAATTGGTCAGTGAATCGGTCAGTAAGGGGAATCATCCCCTTTTATGGCCTTATTTCAGGTGAGTGAAATATTACAAGTTACCCATATATATATATCCCGTGTATATCCCTAGAAATAACGGTATATCTATTTACCATTCATTTATACTGCAGTTATAATATGTATATATATACTGGGGAAAGAACGGATCATAGTAGTGATATATATATATACACATAACCTAGGGTTGACAAGAGGTTAACCTAGTGATATAGAACAACTAGAGTTATATAACCAACTGCTTGGTGGCTCATCCCACTTAGTAGGTTAGCTCACCCTAGTTGTAAGTACATTAACCCTACTCATCCCACTTCTAGCCAGGGGTATAACCCACTTAGGAGGTAGGATGAGCCACCAACTAGTTATAGGAGTTATGGCATTCCATTTATAGCTGTTAGTTGGGCCATAAATGTATGTGTCAGCCAGACAAATCCAAGATCTATGCAATGTTTGGCCGTATAGAATTAGCCGCTTCATCTCTGCGAAAGCAACTTAAGTTCAGGTTCGTCATCTTGTAAGCGTTTCACATTGCACCCAAAAATGGATTGTCAATCATCCTTACATTTAGGCTCATGGTTGGGGACACTCAAACTGAAAGATGCCCTGCTTTAATTGGATGTGTCTCAAGACGGAGGATACCCCAACATACAGCCATCTATATGTGGAAAATAATGACATGAACCAGGGGATCCCAGGTTACCCTCTGGAAATCAAAAATGGCTAGCTTCGAAATCCCCTATACATAGAGGTGTATAGCTGGGAGGGTGGGAGATTGTGCAGAAAGCCATGTTTTGATGACACCGGAGGGTACCTTATTTTCAGACAAACCTCTTCTGCTCCGTGCATCCTCAACGTTTGTTGCCCAAAACACGAATAAGGGAGACTAACATTTGACATTGAGAGAAGCCATTGCAATTGAGGATTCCCCACTCAGTTGTTCTACATCCCTTCTCAGTCACAGAAACAGTGAGCGGCTCGCCTCCAGTTTTGTCGTCTTGAACGAAATAATATACTGTAATATACTATCATGTTCTGGGTAGATGATTATATGTCCTATCCATGTGTCATGATGTCACTGATGTTCACTGCGCCATCATTTGTTTTATCACCTTACATTGAGGTGGGTCCCCTGGCTATAAATTGGTTTATAATTCCATTAAAACTTAGTTCAACTAGTTCGGTATATCTGCCGTAAACCATGGAATTTACCCAGGCAAGAAAAACAACTTAGATATCGTGTGAGGTTGAAAATGTTGTTAGCCAGCATGGTGGGTCCCTGGGATCCAGGATCCAGGAGCGTGACAGATATCGTAAATCAGCTATTTGAAAAAGAACATATAGTTGATATAGGGAAGCACCAAGAACATATTTGAAAAACAAATATATTTGAAATAACATAGCTATAGCTATTTAATAAACTATGTTGTTCTTGGTTTCAAAAAAAATGCCGGAACGCCCCATATTTGGTAAAACAAAACACATCGTTTTCCCCTAAATCCGATGGTTTCGATCAACTTCAAGGATCATCTAACTGCCCCGCAACCATGGTTAACCCTCTGGTTATGTCAAAATAGCTATTGAAAATGACCATAGGAATAGTTGATATACCATCTATATGGATGTCTCATCATTTATATGGAATTTACCCGCTGGTAATTTGTTACATAGCTATTGAAAATGGCCATCTAGTTCGTTGATTTACCTATGAAAAATTGTGATTTGCCATAGCTATGTTGAATTACCAGAGGGTATAACTTATCTATGAGACAACCTGAACGGGGACGTACTAACCATGGTTAGGAAACCACTTAGGCAAGTGCGACGTTCTTCCTCTTCCAAGTAAGGGGACATATAAATCGACTATTGAATCATTTTGGTGATCATCGTTTTCCACAGTTTTCCTATGGTTTCTATGGTTTCAGATAAAAATCATGATAAATCAACTATAAATTATCATGTTCGCTAGTTAAATCACCATTTTCCCATGGTTTTCCACCATTTTTCCACCATGTTTCCACATTTTTTCCACAATTCTTTTTTTTTCCACCATTTTCCACAATGTTCCCTTGGTTTTCCTCCATGTCCCATGGTTCCCATACGGTTTCCCTACGGTTTTCCTTCGCCCCACCCTCAAGCCACGTCGTTTTTTTCAGGAACGCCGTGGCCAAGTTCCTGACCTCGGCGTGTCTGCCGAGGACCTATGCGGAGAGCTGGCGGAGGATGAACGAGCGACCAAAGACGCCTGGGTTGAACTGTTGAACTGGGTCAACCAGGGTGAACAATGTCTTCTGGTTGGTGGTGACTGGAACCATGGAATTTTATGACTTTCCATTCAGTTGGGAAGAATAATCCCAACTGACGAACTCATATTTTTCAGAGGGGTTGAAACCACCAACCAGTCTCAATTAGTGGTTAATGATGGCTCAATTAGAGATTTATGAATTTAGAAACATGTTTTCATGAATGAGGTTATAATGGCATGATATGAGACATTGGCCGTACTCAACATTGGCTTAATTACTAGGTCAACCTTGTCTACATACTTTAGTATCTTTAGTACTTTCATTGTTTGCTACTAGAAAAAAACCAAGAGTTTTCTTTTCGGGTATCTAAGATTAGCAATATCAGTGCTTAATGATGGCTCAATTGGTGGTTGATAGTGGTTAAGACTGGATAATCATGGTGATTCATGTCACTGATTTCTAGTGGTTGATATTGGTTAATAACCATTAATGATGGCTTCATAACCACTATTATCAATAGTCAACCATGAATATTACTATTAAAAATTATTAATTCTGGGTAAGTTATAACGACCGAACCCTGTTCTCCCGAGCCCTGGGAATCATGGTGAATGTATAGGGAAATCATCCCCAAAGAGCCTTATTTCAGGTTAGTGAAATATTATCATGTACCCAGATATACCCTTTGGTTATTTAACAGTTTGCCATGGTATAGATGGCCCGTTGATAGATGGTTTACCGTTCTTCAAAATGGTGATTTTCTATGGCTATGTTAAATAACCAAATATATATATAGTTATAGACAGTGAGTTATCTGGATATTTGTTACATTTGTATATATACATTGGCATTTAGCCAGATATGAATCCCCAGATTAATTGTTAACACTTTTTAGCCATTTACAATACATGGATGGAATATCATCGGATGTTTACGGCGATTTAACCATCCACACCAGTTATTTCATCAAGTATCATGGTTACGAAGTCTTTATTATACTGGTTAATATATAATGGTTAATCATGTTTAGTAAGGCGGCCACAGAAGATGGCGGCCACAGCGTTCGACTTCATGGCCCCTGGCAGCTGCGGCGCCTGGTCGTTCCGGAGCCGCTGGATCCAGGAACTTCTGATCTCCGCGCTGAAACTTTTGCAGAACATTTGGAAAATATACAGTGGAGGGTTCGTCCTGCAACTTTGATCCCGGATCTTGAGCCACCGCTTCGTGCGGAATTGCCAGTGAGCTTAGACCCGTTCACCATGCAGGAGCTCGAATTTGCTGTTGCAAGGCTTGCCCCAAACAAAGCTACCAAACAAGGTGATATCCCAAGTGAAGTGTTCAAAGCTCTTTTGGCTTCTGGGTCTGCCGAAATGCTTTGGGTGTTGGACTTCTGCAACCGATGTTTGGAACAGAAAACAGTGCCGCAAACTTGGTCTACTGCTTCCATGGCTTTGATTTTCAAAAAGGGGGATCCTGCTGAGTGTGACAGCTACAGGCCCATCAGCATTTTATGCATTGCCTACAAAATGTTTGCAGCAATGCTCAAAAACAGACTCGTTGGTGGTGGGGTTTTGGGTGCGCTTTGGAAAACTCAGTTTGGTTTCAGACCGCGTTACGGTACGGAAGATGCTATTTATATTGCTAGACGACACGTCGAAAATGCTTGTGCAGCCCGCTTTGGACAGATCAAACTGCTTGCTTTGGATTGGAAGAAAGCCTTTGACAGTGTACATGTTGATAGCTTACTCGATGCTTTACGTCGTTTTGGTTTGCCACAAGGTTTTGTTCACATGATCGGTGCGATGATGCGAAGCAGACATTTCTTCGTCACAGACTGTGGTGAGACTTCTGCCCTACATAGCCAAATGTCTGGAATTTCCCAAGGTTGCACTTTAAGTCCCCTTATTTTTGTTATCCTCATGTCCGTCCTGATGCACGATGCGCTCAGCATGTTGCAGAGGGATGCCAGGGAGGCTTTTGAACGGGGGGATTTGGCTGACGTTGTCTATGCAGATGATACGCTGTTGATGGGAGTATCCACTTTGTACTTGACTGAATACATGCAGGCTGTAGCGGCAGCTGGTCGCAAGTATGGCATGGAACTTCACTATGGCAAATTCCAACTCCTAGGTGTGCGTTGCAATCCTGATATTCGTTTACCAGACAACACGTGCATACAGACACAGCAATGTATGATGTACTTGGGCACGATGATGACTGCTGATGGTAAGCACGGCAACGAACTATCAAGACGCATTGGGATTGCCAAAAGTGATTTTGCGGCACTGCAGAAGGTTTGGAAACATTCATCGCTACACTACCGCCAAAAAGTGCAGATTTACAAAACTGTGGTTGAATCAAGGCTCCTCTATAGCCTGTGCGCATTGGTTTTGACGAAGCAAGAAAAACGTCGCTTAGATGGTTTCCAGAACAGATGTTTGCGTTCTATTTTGGGAATACAGCCATCTTTCTTGTCCAGAACATCCAACGCTGAAGTCTGGCAACGAAGTGCGCACGTTCCAATGTCCAAACTTCTTGAACGAAAACAGCTGTTGCTTTTGGGAAAGATTCTGCGTTGCCACCCGAACCACCCTCTGAGACAAGTCTCGTTTGAACCTGGCACATACACTGCTGCTACATCTCGATATCTGAGAAGGGTAGGCCGGCCTCGTAAAGAGTGGATACCTGAAGTTTTTTCTTTAGCATTTTCCTTTACAGGTAGTACTCGCAATCTGTTATTTTTTGTCCAGAATGAAAAGCAATGGCGCCAACTGGTTTTGAACCAATGAATCGATTGGGGCCAGTCAGGCTGCCTTGTAGCACAACGCCTTTAAGTTTTTAGTCTGCATGTTGTGTGCATATGTATGGAGTTGGAGCCGCCCACGCGCCGCGCGGCGCACGGCTTGACAGACAGACAGACAGACATGTTTAGTAAGGGCTCATAATGGCCTAAAAGTGGTTGATAATGTTCAATAATGGCCTAATAATGGCAATGGTCGATTTTCCACTGGAAGCTAGTGGGAAAAAATGTATTTCACCAACATGAATATTGGGATTTGGCCAACTAACATGGGAATATTTACTGGAATATACTGGGCCAACCATACCTTCTAGCGGGGCCGACGTGTTCACAGGGGGGGCATGGGCGCATGGTATGACTGAGATCTGTTGAGTGTAGCATGGAATGTTTTTCCAGCCAATTTATGTACATGTAGTTGGTTGTATGTACACTGTGGGGCCCCCAAGATAGCTAACTTGGTTTATAACTACAATTTCACGTTTGGGTTTATGGAAGTTATAACTATAGTCAGATGGGGTTATAAACCAACAACATAACGTTTGAGGGCCCCATATTCTATAGATATAGACATAGATGTCCCTCTCCAACTGGTTCGTTGAATAAAAGGAGAGAAAAATCGCCAACGAACAAGTCACACCGTTCGGTCTTGAAATGTCTCGTCTTAACAAGGTTGTTAGCTTATATCCACATCCGATAGGGATAACCCACCAGATGCTGATTTCGTTTGTTTGTCAAGCATGGATTCAAGTTTGTTAGCTTGCATCCGTGTGGATATACAATGGCCAGTCCGCAAAACATACATTTTATATATTTTATTGCTATATTATCACGTCTTAGTATATTTGGATTGTAAAATGTTGCTCATTTATTTTTTTCGACAAGTCCGCCACAAGTAGATGGGATAAAAAAAACACCATGCGTAATAGTATATTGTTAATATGCTCCTCATCCTCAAATTCCTGAAGTGATGATATGTTCAATGTATAATCTTTGAGTTTGTGTGTTCATTTCTATCCGTATATTCGCATCTATGTTTTCCCCAAGATTATTGTTGGTAGTCATATCACTATGCCCAATTCTTGTTAGTGACATTCCCATGTTTTTGAGGGTATTTACATCCTCATAATATATGACCTCGGATGTCATTTTCCATCCTATGTGGGATAATGACTTACAGAAATTGCGCCTGGAAACATGGATGAAGGAAGAGAGTGAATAACCGTTCCACTCTCCAGCACACCACAAACAATGACTGGATTGCTCTCTGGGACGATTTTGAATCGGTTTTCAAATTTGTTGGATTTCCAATGTCAGTTTTCCTTCAAACCAGCCAAAGGAAACCAGATCCCCATAGTATCCAAAGTACCCAATCAGATTGATCAGTGTTCAAGACCACAGTTTGTTGGTTAATTTATGGGATTGTACTACCCCATATGCCCGTGATTGTTACAATCCATGAACGGGGAATTCTGTTCTTAACCTACCAGTATAAAGGAAAAACATAGGGAGGTACTATGCACCATATAAATCCATATTTTTGAGGTATACCATAGCCCTTACATACCCTCTGGTAATGTAACATAGCTATTGAAAATGGCCATTTATAGTTGATTTACCCATTAAAAATGGTGATGTTCCATGGTTTTGTTAATTTGCCCTTACATAGACCCTATATATCTGGGTTTAGGGGAGCAGTAAGGATGGTGAATTTATATGGTATAAGTTATACCGCTTTACATAGCAATCTGGCTTCGGATTCCTAGGTATACCCTCGTATACATAGCAATAGATAGACCTTAGCAGTTCAATGGTTCAGGATCCCAAATTGGAGGTACCATATATAAGGCCTATTTTTTAGGCCTAAATTTCAGGGAATATCCCCACAATTCATATGGCCAAGAATATGGTACGTTTACGTACCTCCATGTATTGGATCCTGGAGATCTCCCATTGATTTAGCAGCCACTGCTCCGTCCTTGACCTTTCAGGAAGTCGCTCCCTCCAGCTGTGACTCCACGATTGGACTGGGACAATGCCTGCTGCTCTCGGTCTCGAAATCAGGGTGACAAAAAATGGGATATATTAGCTATAACTGGTTATGGTCTTTATTAGTTGTGGTCATTTATTAGTTACAGTTATGCGATTTTTTTTGTGAGTTATAACTGGGATTGTTTCAATGGGATTATACATAAACCATACAGATGGGGTGACTTGTTAGTCCTTTTTTTGCTGGTATTTCGGGCCATAACTGTGGGAATATCATGGGAGACTGGAATCGTATCTTGTTTTTCCAGTTCAACGGGAATGATGGTGATGTCAGATCTTCCTACAAGGTGGTACCCACCAGATAACGAAATTGGGTTAGAAAACCCATGAATACTATATATATTATATACAAAATATATATATAATTATATATATATATATCTACCATTAACTTTGCGAAGTTGGGGTAGAACTCCAATTTCACCAGGGTTTACGTGGGATATATCTACAGTGAATAGGGCAAAAAAACAAACACTACTGGGGGGGCACCACCATGTGGGAATACAATGAGATACTGGAATAATATCTTGAAATACCAAATGGGATTTTAATGTACTATTAATATATTTGTATGTTTTAATTTCAATGGATTTTCAGATAGGTGGTGTCCCCAAACAATAGCTAAGTTGGTCTATAACTAGGTGGATTCTTAAGTACAGACTGGTCCATAATATAAGAACAGGTGACGGTTTATATATAACTAGACTGGTCCATAATATTATTTATTGCCTATGATTAGGTGATTCCGTGTCTTTCTTAGAATATACTATTTTTTTTCTGACTTATATATATATATATATATACATATATATCTGTCATAATTTATATTATATGTTTATAATTTATAGTTGTTAGATCTGTAGTTAGTGGACTTACATCTCGTGGGCCACCACCTGGTTTCATGGCTGGAATTACATGCCATGGGATTCATGGGGTCATTCATGGGATTCAGGTTTGTAGTTTTGGTATGAAAAGAAACTGTCATGCAGTGACACAGCCGTCCTGGATGATTGTTGATGAAGCTGGGAATAGTATGCCCCTATTTTTGTTGGTTAAATCATGTTGAATCCATATTGTTCTAGTTTGAATCCTCCTTTATGCTGGCTTTTTCCCAGCATTTGCATGGAAGTTCGGGGGGGCTCAAGAGCCGCCCAGGTGTTGTTGAAGCATCCAGCAGCCTCTCGGTGCATTGGAACCACGAGAAGGTGGAGAAAGTGCCACCGAGGTGTCCGACGGGTTTCCCCATCGATGGCGCCCTCGTTCATGGAAAATCCGTCCATAAAATGGATGATACACCATACAATGTGGGGCTCCCCAGTGATGTTTGTTGGTTTACAAATCCCATTAACTATAGTTATAAGTATCATAAACCATAGTTATTGGAGTTATAAACCAACTTAGCTATCCAGGGGGCCCCACATTGTATGGCCCTTAACAGTTAATTATACTGCTTGGTGGTGTCAAACATGAATTCTATTTTCCATTTCATATATGGGATAATCCTTCCCATTGACTTTCATATTGTTCAAGATGGTTAAGACCACCAACCAGTTATAAATGGAATTCTAACTCCTATCACTAAAGTTGAATATTATATGTAAATGATTATAAGTTAGAAGCCTATTATACTTGTTAAGGGCCGTAACGGTATGGAATGGAGGTACCCCCATTTTAGGAAACACCTGTTTGAGACACGAAGACATTACCATGATGGGTTTTGGAAGAGGGATTATACTACATGGCTTCATTTAAAATAATATAACAGTGAGTGCATATCTACATACATAGCAAAACTTGTGTATGACTAATCATATGTATATTATATATACATGTATTTTTGCAATTACTTTAGCTCATCCGTCACATACTCTCCTTAAACATGATGAAACAACAATATAGTTAATCATTATTTCCCCCAAATCTTCAACACCCCCCGGAAACCATGGTTCAGTATAGGGATTGCCACATATTTAGGACCATAGAATGGGGTGTGTTTTTTTGAGGATCGGTCAACGGGATAAAGATTGTAGAAAAACCGTCTGGCAATGTAACGTAACTATGGAAAAGCACCATGTTTAGTCGCCAAATCATCATCTATTTCTACAGACAAATTTCCCCAGCAAACTGCTAAATGCCCAGAGGGTACGTAAACCACAAGGTGGTGCCCCCCCAGTTCTGTTTGTTGGTTTAGTAAACCCATCATCCATTAATTGTAGTAATATATCTAATGCAAATCATAGAATTCACCTAGGCAATCACCATTAAACCACTATTCAACCACTATTTTCATCACCATAAAACCACTATGTTCATCACCATAAAACCACTATTTTCATCACCATTCAACAACCTTTTTTCATCACCATAAAACCATTATGTTCATCACCATAAAACCACTATTTTCATCACCATAAAACCACTATGTTCATCACCATAAAACCACTATCTTCATCACCATTCAACCACCTTTTTTTCATCACCACAAAACCACTATGTTCATCACCATAAAACCACTATCTTTATCACCATTCAACCACCTTTTTTCATCACCATAAAACCACTATGTTCATCACCATAAAACCACTATGTTCATCACCATTCAACCAACTTTTTTTCATCACCATAAAACCATTATTTTCGTCACCATAAATTTTCATCATCATTCAACCACTTGTTTCACCACTTGTCTTGACCATAACGAAGCGATGTAACGCCAGGACATGGCTTCTCTTGGAGCCCCCTTCGGACGAGGATCGCGCCATTCACTCCTCGGATCAGCTCAACGACTTCAAGGCGCCGCGACGTCGACGGCCCGCCGTCAAGTCATGGGGGTCAAAAAAAAAACTCCGGGGATGGGCCCCCCGTTGGATAGCGTTCAGTTGCCTTACAAGTGGTTGAATTCTATGGTTTATGGTAGATATAACGAACTAGTTAATGATGGTTATAATGGTTTATAAACCAACGGGAATGATGGTTTTACCCTCTGGTAAACAAACATACAATGTGGGGCCCCCGTTTGATAGCTAAGCTGGTTTATAATTAGAATAACTAGGTTGATAATGATAATGATAACTATAGTTACATGGGGTTATAAACCAACTTATAACTAGTGGGCCCCATATTGTAGCTATTTAAAATTGCGATTCAGTTCGTGGATTTACCCATTAAACATGGTGTTTGTTCATAGTTTCTTGTGACAGTTTACCAGAGGGTATATCACCATTGATCACCATAAATTATCATTATTAACCACTATTCATATCTACTCACTATTAAAACATATGATTTTCTTTCCATAGTTATGTAACACTTTACCAGGCCGGGTACCGTTTGAAAAAAGCACCGTGGGTTTCAGCATCAACCTGGGACCGCCGATTCCACTGGAAAAAAATCAGCGGAGAAAACGCCGTTGTTGCCGGTGATTGGCAACAGCGAAGTTCATGGCATTGTAATGGTGATTTAATGGGATTTAATGGGATTTTATGATGGTTTACTGGGATCTAATGGATAATCATGGTGATACATGTCACTGATTTCTAGTGGTTGATATTGGTTAATAACCATTAATGATGGCTTCATAACCACTATTATCAACAGTCAACCATAATAATAACATCATCTATGAACATAACAATAACATAACTATGGAAAATCACCTACTGTTTAATGGGTACATCAACTATAAATCACCATTTTCAATAGCTATGTTTGTTTACCAGGGGGTATTTATAGAATGTGGGGCTCCCAAACGTTATGTGAACGTTGGTTTATAACCCAATCTAACTAGTTCGTTATATATAACCCAATCTAACTATAGCTTATGGCATTGTAATAAGATGATGGAATGATGGAATGAAAAGATAATGGGATATATCAGTGTAATGGGAATCAGTGTAAAAAAATAATGAACTACAATTATATTCATGATCTGAATCATGGAATGATAATGGAATTCCAGTTCATATGGAATTCTAATTGTAATGGGATACATGATCTACCAATTGGTGTAGGACTTCTTCCAGCATGACCTTCCCAGCCGTAACGTGGATGAACAGAACGGGATTTCAAAACATGGGGATTTACCGGATCTGCGCACAAATCTGGGAGAAACCAATAATCAGGGATTGAATCAGAAAGGGTGAAACCTTTAGATAGTTTGATTAACTTTGTCTGATTGTTGGTTTGGAACATGAATTTTATGTTTCCATATATTGGGAATAATAATCTCAACTGACTAATATTTTTCAGAGGGGGTGAAACCACCAACCAGCTTTAGATAGATAGTTTGATGAACTTTTTGTGTTGACACAATTCATCTCTTAAAAAAAAAAACGCCATTCTACAGTACATGTTTTTTTTCCGGATGTGTAAGGTAGGCCTTGATCAATTTCTTATCATTGCTGGGTGTTGCCTAGGCATTTTCTTGGTGATATTCCACATTATTGTTGTTTCATCTGCCATGTTTTTGACTCTGTGAAAGTTGTTTCATTGGATTGTATGTCTCAGATCTACATGTCTGTTGTCATTCTTCTTTTTGTTGATTTAGATCGTGTTTCAGTCGGCTATATACATTCGGATCAGAAAACACACATATATATATGTAGATGTCATGCCATATTTTGTGGCTGGACATGTACTTAAGCAAACTATGTCTTAAATGTTGTTGCTCACGAGGCTACTGTGGGCTTTCGCCCCTGTGATTGGAGGATCCTGCTTAGTAGCTGGGTTCACTCATTTCTATATGGGATAACCAGCTGCGATCCATGATGATCTTCCGTACGTAGAATTTTGACAGTTACGTATACTAGTTTCAAAAAACCCAACAAATAATATCAAAGCATTAAAGAAACAATGTTGTTTTCATGGAAAGCCACTGGTTTTCCATCTGAGTGGCATATGATATCAATGTCAATGTTGGTAAATAAATTTCTGCCAGACATGACATCTGCTCTTCCTTGCTTTAGGAGTTGGTCCATTTCGTGACCAAGTTGCTTGGCATGGAAGCTGGGGGTGGGACTGAGATTCTTGTAACGTTGGTGTATAATATTTGACAAATCCATTAACTATCTATACATGGAGGTTCCTAGGTCCTAAAATGGGGGTACCCCTAAATCATCCATTTACAAATGGATGTTCCATTTTAAACCACCCGGGTTTTCCCTATTTATGGAACCCCCCATATAAATATATTTTTAATTTCACACATATATATATACCATAGTTAGACTAGTGAACTAGAACCAACTTAGCAAAGTATGGGGGGAACACCTGTAACTGGGAAGCAGATGGCAGGCATAATCCAGATGATCAAGATCCATGGACTAGTTTGATGTTCGAAACGATACCTACCCGGCATCACTGTTCTGGTCCATGAGCATGTCACATGATGGGTAAACCTTACTTAGGTAGAGAATTAACACGACTGCAGATAGATGGAGGTTTAAGCAACAAAACGATGCTGCGACCAACACATGACCGGAGAAACAATTGGTGAACGGTAGGGCAATGGACGATTTTTTAGCTGCATGCTGTAAACGAGGAATGGAAAACTCTATGAAACACTCTTTTTTGCAGGCTATCCAGATGGTGTTGTGTCGTGTTTTCTTTGGATGAAGTCTCCCTTGGTGTGCTGGCTACCCAGAAACCGTTGAAAAACGGATACCCATTCCATTATTCCATGTGCGGACCCATAGGATCCATGGTGCTGCTATATATGGTAACATGGATCCCATCAATATACCCTCTTTATGTTAGATACCATACATGGATCCGTCATGGGGGATGTCCTTGAAACGGTTCCCATATTCGATCATTTACAGGGAAACCCTCAAAATTCGGTGGGAAAGATTTGGGTTTTTCCAATGAGATTTCCCCTTAAACAATTGCCGCAAGTGGTGCCCCTTAAACTTAGCTAATTTGGTTTAGTTCACCCGGTGAATTCTTTGGTTTATGGCGACCTTGAGGGCTAGGGTGCCTAATGGGGGTCCTTTGGATACAGCGAACGCCTTGATGTTTAGGACCTTGAGATACACACCCCCTTGTATAGGCGTCCCTCGCGAATGGAACCCACGACGTGGTCTTGTGGGTTTCCGTGGGCCCATGAAAGCCTTGGCGAAACGTGTCCCATTGATTGGTGGATTGGTGCGCACAGTCGGGTGGAAGCCTGGTGAAAAGATCGATGACCGGAAGATGCTTCCCGTTTCCGTGGAAGAACTTGTGGCAACGGCGACCGGAAACGCGCGGAAGAGACTACAACAGGCTCTCACCTTAGATGACAAGGCATCAATATGTCATAACTAGTTCATGGGGGTTGGAAAAAACACATTATAAACAAACAAACATCACTAGGGCCCTTCATAGATCCCAAATAAATTCGATCCGTTATCCCGTGATATCCCCATTAATGTTTGCGTCTGATTAGTGTGAGGGCCCCCCCCCAAACAATTTGAGGATACTCTATAACTCGCACTTTTTTTGCCCCCCCTCAACATTTTTTTGGTCAATCAACTTAAGAAAGGATTTCAATTTACTTTCAATTGATTTCAATTTATTTTCAATTGATTTCAATTTACTTTTAATTAATTAATTTACTTTCAATTGATTTCAATTTACTTTTAATTTACTTTCAATTGATTTCAATTTACTTTCAATTGATTTCAATTTACTTTTAATTTACTTTAATTTACTTTCAATTGATTTCAATTTACTTTCAATTGATTTCAATTTACTTTTAATTTACTTTCAATTTACTTTCAATTTACTTTCAATTTACTTTCAATTGATTTCAATTTACTTTTAATTTACTTTCAATTGATTTCAATTTACTTTCAATTGATTTCAATTTACTTTTAATTTACTTTCAATTTACTTTCAATTTACTTTTAATTTACTTTCAATTTACTTTCAATTTACTTTTAATTTACTTTCAATTGATTTCAATTTACTTTCAATTGATTTCAATTTACTTTTAATTTACTTTCAATTGATTTCAATTTACTTTCAATTGATTTCAATTTACTTTTAATTTACTTTCAATTTACTTTCAATTGATTTCAATTTACTTTTAATTTATTTTTATTTTTTTTTCACTCCCAAAAGTTGGTGCTCACAATAGAGTACCATCCAAACAATTATATTATTGAGTAACTGAGCCACTCATGAGGTACCCCCTTGAAAAATTGTCTGGTGCTGTTTTTTAATAAGGGTTTAATAAGGCATCTAATTATTTGGAAAACCTTGCATTTTAAAGCTTTAGCATAAATATGGCTTTCTAAAGTAAAGGCACCAGCTTTACCCAAAGAAAGGTGGAGAAAGGTTTTTTTTTTCACTCCCAAAAGTTGGTGCTCACAATAGAGTACCATCCAAACAATTATATTATTGAGTAACTGAGCCAATCATGAGGTATCCCCTTGAAAAATTGTCTGGGTGCTGTTTTTTAATAAGGGTTTAATAAGGCATCTAATTATTTGAAAACCTTACATTTTAAAGTTTTAACACAAATATGGCTTTCTAAAGTAAAGGCACCAGATTTACCCAAAGAAAGGTGGAGAAAGGGTTTTTTTTTTTTTTTAAACTCCCAAAAGTTGGTGCTCACAATAGAGTACCATCCAAACAATTATATTATTGAGTAACTGAGCCACTCATGCGGTATCCCCTTGAAAAATTGTCTGGGTGTTGTTTTTTAATAAGGATTTAATAAGGCATCTAATTATTTGGAAAACCTTGCATTTTAAAGCTTTAACATAAATATGGCTTTCTAAAGTAAAGGCATCAGCTTTACCCAAAGAAAGGTGAAGAAAATGTTTTTTTTTTCACTCCCAAAAGTTGGTGCTCACAATAGAGTACCATCCAAACAATTATATTATTGAGTAACTGAGCCACTCATGAGGCACCCCCTTGAAAAATTGTCTGAGTGCTGTTTTTTAATAAGGGTTTAATAAGGCATCTAATTATTTGGAAAACCTTGCATTTTAAAGCTTTAACATAAATTAGTTTTCTAAAGTAAAAGGACCAGCTTTACCCAAAGAAAGGTGGAGAAATGTTTTTTTTCACTCCCAAAAGTTGGTGCTCACAATAGAGTACCATCCAGACAATTATATTATTGAGTAACTGAACCACTCATGAGGTACCCCCTTGAAAAATTGTCTGAGTGCTGTTTTTTAATAAGGGTTTAATAAGGCATCTAATTATTTGGAAAACCTTGCATTTTAAAGCTTTAGCATAAATATGGCTTTCTAAAGTAAAAGGACCAGCTTTACCCAAAGAAAGGTGGAGAAAGGTTTTTTTGTTCACTCCCAAAAGTTGGTGCTCACAATAGAGTACCATCCAAACAATTATATTATTGAGTAACTGAGCCACTCATGAGGTACCCCCTTGAAAAATTGTCTGAGTGCTGTTTTTTAATAAGGGTTTAATAAGGCATCTAATTATTTGGAAAAAATCTGGAAAAAATCTAAAATTGAAAAAATAAAAATTAAAAATAAAAAATAATAATAATAAAAAAATGAAATAATCTGGAAAAATCTAAAATTGAAAAAAATAAAATTAAAAAAAAATGAAAAATAAAAAATAATTAAAAAAAACATGAAAAAACTGAAAAAAAAAATCACAATAGAGTTCCCCCCCCAACAATTAGCATGTGACTGAATTAGGAGCAAGAAATTTCTCACAATAGGGTACCATCTCTTTAATCATTCCCAAACATTAATGTGGTTAATACAATAATTAATAAACCACCCCATTTTTGATGGTTTATACCACCTATTTTTAGTGATTTGGGGGATAGTTTATTAATGTTTTAACCACATTATCCCATTCTACCCCCATCTTGAGCCTACTTACAACTGGGGGGCACCACCGCACAGTAACTCCCTGAGGAAAAACACCTGCCTCTTATCCACCAGCGCTGGTGGGGGTTGGTTGGAAGATCAGCCAGGCCCGGTATGCGGAGGATGAACCATATTCGGAGTCCCCATAGATGAGGATTTCACAATAAAAATGAAGGAAAATGAGGATTTTTCGCTACCAAACATGGTGATTTATTTCATTGATTTGTCTGATTCATAGCTACATTGGTTTGTGACGAGGTTTGTAGCGGTAGATGTATAGTATTATAGTTGGGTTTTGCAAGCCAACTGGGGGACCCCCCGTGTATCCGTGGATGCCTTTTCCAAAAGAATATTTGTAGTTTATTCCCAGTTGCACTCCCTGAAATCTGCGAATTACTTGTGGATCTATGTGGATCCATTGTGTCCTGATATCCTGCCACCAATTCAGCACAAATACTGGTTCATTATTAGTGGTTTGGAACATTTTTTCCATGTATTGGGAATAATAACCCCAACTGACTAATATTTTTCAGAGGGGTTGAAACCACCAACCAGTTATCCTTGCAGGTATATCTTCTGAACTTACTATAATATCTCTGGTCACATTCACGAACCATGCGTCAGGATACTGGTTACCATCTGCCCAAGTAACATGGACTCTGCCAAATTAGAGGTGGGATGAAATTTTTAACAACCATAAGCATTGGCAGCATTGGTATTTTTCAGGATATGGAATCGTTAGGGGTGCTGTAATTGAGGGAATGGACAAACCCAACTGCAATTCCAGTGTTTGAAATGGCTGATGAACTCCCATTCAATACCCATTATATTCCGATTTGTCATGATGAAAGCCCTCTTACTCACTCTCAATTCAACATGAAAATTGGTCAAAAATTGTTTCAACAAAAGCTGTTACGGACGTGGCCATTTGGGGGTCCATGTAACGGACCGCGGATCATCACTATCCACGGAATAGGAATCCTGGGAATCGTATCCCACTGAGTTGCCACGTATCCTTTTCTGGTTTCATAGCGTTCGTAACAATTCAACGACCATGTCACAATGTTACATGGCTTGTTAAGTCCCCATCTTACTATGTTTTTTTTAGGACCATGAAACCAACATGTCGACAGACCATTTCCAACATGTTTAGACCAGTTGTAGCAACCCCGAAATAGATACCCTCTGGTAATTTAAGAGAGCTATGGACAATGGACCATTTATAGATGATTTAGCTATTAAAAGGCTGATTTTCCATAGCTATGTTAGTTTACCAGAGGGTAGACAAGTTGGAAATCTGGAACGTAAATATCATCGAACCACAACTTTTGGCATCTCTCCGGGGATTTCGAAATACTGTTGGCATCGACATGTTGGTTTCTCATACAATGTGGGGCCCTCCAAACGTTATGTTTGTTGGTTTATAACCCCATCTAACTATACATATAACATGTTATAAGTACCATAAAGCCCTGTGAACTTGAAGTTTTTTGGCCCAACTTAGCTATCAAACAGGGGCCCCACATTGTACCCTGAGTTTCATTGCCGTTCTATTTCCCACTTGTAGCCCTTTGGTATCTACGATTTCCCCCCCAGGCATCTCGTTGCTGCGGCCTGTGCCAGAGACACCTGGCGGATCTGGAGATAACCCCAGAAGAAAAATTGGGGTACCCTCTGGTAATTTAACCATGGGAAAACCATGGGAAAACCATGGGGAAATGGTGATTTATATTGAACATAGCCATAGAAATAGTTTATTTTCCCATGGAAAATGGTGGGGTTCCATAGTTTTTTGTATAGTTTACCAGGGGGTAAGTTTATAACGACCGAAGCCCGCGACCGAAGCCTGGATGGTTGGAAAGCACTTAGGATTGGGGTAACTCTCCTAAACTTGAACAAGTAAGCCAACCAATGAGGGAAACTTGGTGATTTTTCTGTGGAAGATGGTGACTTCATGAAGGAACATGGTGACTTAATGGAGGAACATGGTCATGGATGATAGTACTGTAGCTTCCCCAAAAAAATAAGATAGACCCTGAGAATTACAAATTCTTGGTGGAAACTAAACAACCCCCTATTTGGCAGGGCTAATGTTAGTTGGCGGGATGGTAACAGGCGGTGATTTATCTGATGAATCGATATGACTTGTAGATTGCATGGCTTACAACTTGGCAAATTTGTTATGTTCATGGTAGATATATCTACAGGATGGGGCCCCCAAGATAGCTAAGTTGAGATATAAGTGGCTGAATTCTATGGTTTGTGTAGATATAGCTATAGATAACTATAGTTAGTTTAGTTAATGTTAATAACTATAGATTTAGTTAATTTAGTTGTTAATATCTATAGTTAATTTATTTAACCATTTTAACTATAGTTAAACCATATGGTTAATGGGGTTTATAAACCAACAAACATAACTTGGGGGCACCATCCTGTCTAGTTGGACGGGGCCTACGCTGAGTAGGTGATGGGTTATGCCATGGCCCCAGAAGTGACCTTGTTTAAATTGCGGTCATATCCTGAGCTGTATGGAAGACTATGTTCGTAATTAGTAATTAGATGTACCCTCTGGTAAATTAATAGTTTGACCCTAAAAACAACAATTTTTGAGAGGAAACTAATCTTCCAATCCCTATTTGCCAGGGTCTATGTTAATTTACTGGAGGGTATTTAGTGTATTCTGGTTGTATTCCAGATGACCCCTACCCCATGATTTATCCCAGTTCTGCTATGGCTTCCGGGTCAAAGTTTTGAGGCCCCTAAAACAAAAAAAGGTCTTTGCTATGTGGAGGTTTCCATAAATGGTACACCAAAAAGGAAGGTTTATTTCATGGAACATCCGAACATCAAATGGATGATAACTAGGGGTACCCCTATTTCAGGAAACCTCCATGTGGTCTATTTTCAGGTTGGTGGGTTCGTTGGTCATTTGAAAAACTCTACCGATGATCGATGAACTCAATATGTTTCAGCTGGGTTGACCCCGATCCACACAGCGACCGTGTTCATAGGCAGCCATTTAATGGATTGATGACCCTAGATGTCCTTTTCTCATTGGTTGGTTGATTCATAGAGGGGTTTGAAGAAACCTTTTAACAACAGGTAAATGATGATAGGTGGTATACCAAACCGGCCCCTCTATTTTTACCAAAAGGACATTATTGTTAGATAACCAAAACAGGTGGTTAACGTGAAACCGGCCACTTCGATGGGGATATCCGGAAAAGGACCGTTTGACAAAAGCCCAGGGGTGTCACTGACCACGTTGCAACTTCCTCACCATTACACCTTTGGGAAACAGTGGAATTTAGTAGTCAAAAGAAGATAGGGGATGTATAGGGATGTGACAAAGACAAAGATGTGGGTATCACCACCAACTCAAAATCCACACCATTCTTTGACGGGTCCCAAATGGAAATGCTGGTTGGTGGTTTCAAACATTTTTTATGTTTCCATATATTGGGAATAATAATCCCAACTGACTTTCTTATTTTTCAGAGGGGTAGGCTCAACCACCAACCAGGATATTTTTAATCATCATTAACCATATAATAACCATATATTAACCATCATTAACAGTATATTAACCAGATGTTGTTCTATTTTTTCTCTGAAGGTTCAAAACCATATTCTTATTGCCTAGGCTTGATAGGTTGGGCAAGTTGAGCCTTTTTCGACATGTGTCGATGGATTTTCCACATGTGCCTGTCACAATATAGAATCCGTGTGTACGTATATGTATGTATATATATACACAATGTATTTATACAAATACAGAAAATTACAAAATCATATCCCACTTGCAGATTTATAGATAGACAGAAAGAAAGACATTTCTGGATTTGTCCCACAAAAAATCCCCATTGAATCCATGTAGGTCGTGGTAAAAACATCCAAAATTTTCCCGCAGAAAGTCTTGTTGCGTAAAACCTTCTAAAACCACCATGAAAACACAGGGAAAAGCAAACACATATTGCATACATGAAATGTGTTTTTGGTTTATTGCATACATGAAATGTTTTTTTCTTAGATCCCATGTTAAATCCATATATAATCCAACTAAAATCCGTTTAAAATCCAATACCAAAATCCCATATGTTCAACGACTCGCCGAGGAGTCGCTTGCACTGCGCAGCGGCGGAGGCCAACTTCCAGCGGGCTTCAGGCGGCCGACCGATGATTGAACGGTGACCACCGGGAAATCATGGGGAATCCATGGGGAAACCATGGGAAACCTAGGAAAATCATAGGAAAACCATGGGAAAATGGGAAAATCATGGGAAAATCATGGGAAAATCATGAAATTCACAGGAAAGTACTCTGTAAATGTATGTTTCTAGCTGGGATTTAGCCAAGAAAATTTAACTAACCAAAATGGGGATAAACATGGGAGAATATTGGAACATATGTGTTTTTTTGATTTTTAGCGATTTACCCTATGGCTTTTTCACACATGGCAATCGGAAAATACCATATATATATATATAAATGTGTTTTTAACGGCAAAATCACAGCAAAATCATCTACACCTGGAGGATTTTCCATTGCCATGTTTGATTACCGGATGGTTAATTTGATTCAACTAATATTTTGATGGGGGATTGATAGTGGATTTATTCGATTTATCATTGGTTGGTTTTTAAGTAGGTCAACTATTTGATTTCTGGCTGGTGCTTCGTTAGTGTCTGTCAATATGATTCTTATTCTTTGAAATCAACTTACAGCTCTGGCCTGTTAGAGTTTTTTTAGCATAATAGTAAGCATTGTCACCAAAAAAACATCAACCATAACTGGTTGGTGGTTTGGAACATGAATTTTATGACTTTCCATATGTTGGAAATGTCATCATCCCAACTGACGAAGTCCATCATTTTTCAGAGGGGTAGGTCAACCACCAACCAGATAATACATCATGGAACCATCCCCATTGACTATATACAGATGTCAGATGATGTCAGGTGGTTCGCGTAAAAAATGTAACATGACGTCAGATGATTTTTTTTGGCCAGCTCCAGGACTCAGACAACCACTGGGAGCCGGATTTGTTCATGTTGTTTGTTTTGTTTAAATTGTTTATTATATATATATATATATCCACGGATTTATTTATGGATTGCATGGATTGATTTCTGGATTTCCATAGGGTTTTTCTGGATTCGCACGGATTTTGACGATTCTTTAGACGTTGATTTCAATGGATTTTTGTGGATTTCCCTCTTTGCGGCTCGGAGACCTGTGCCAACCATCCCATTAACCAACCACTAGTGTTATGACGCAAAATGCTTCATGTTATTGGAAACCAGCAAATAATAAAAAACAAAAAACAAAACAAAAATAATTAAAAAACAAAACAAACAAAAACGGTTCGACCACTGGTATACCAAATTTTAAAAATAGTGGGGATTGTTGATGATTGGCGTTGCCACAGTATCCACCATTGTTGGACGAAGCCAAACGTTGATGGATTGGGGCTTGGAACGCGAATCTTGATGACAAAACGGGTGGGGCTTGGGATTTGATTTCTGTGATCTTTAATGGGAAGGGGTTGGAATCCAAGATTTGGGAGCCCCCGCCCGGTGATCGGTACCACGGCCTGGTTATCCCATGTTTGATGGTTCAATCCATGGATGTCATTTTCCCATTGGCTGGTTACATAGAGAGGGTTGAACAAACCCCTGAAAAACAACAGGTTTCTATGATGATAGATGGTATACCAGCTCCCGGTCCCTCTATTTTCACCAAAAGGACATTATTGGTTCAATCCCTATGGTAGATAGGGCCTCTTTTTGTATGGCCGGGATATTTTTTGATCAGGATCTAGCACGGCACGTACCCTTCGGCGCAAATCGGGAGTCAAATATGGCAATAGAATATGATCACTTTCATTTAGAGCTTCAACTTATTTTATAGGGACGTGTCTTGATATTCTCATGACATTTCCATTATATTCCAATATTCCCATAAGATCCATGTATGCTATATATGGTAACATTTACCATCAATATACCCCCAATGTTAGCATATATACCATACATGGATCCTATGGGATTGATTTTATGTTGTTGCTGAAATCCCATTATAAAACTCTATAAAAAATAGAGGGAATTCACCAAGATTCCCATGATAGTTGGTCTTTTATTTTGCTGCTTCCTTCTTACATCTCCATGGAAAATCCCATGAAATATCTCAGTAGAACATGCACCTTTCATAGTCTAAATCTCAAGTCTAATTTCTAACCATGATACCCTCCGGTAAGCTAACATAACTATGGAAAATCACCATTTTTTATTGCTAATTCAACGAACTAAATGGCAATTTTCAATAGCTTTTTGTATGATTACCAGAGGGTAACCCATTATTAACCAATCACTATCCCTACTAATAATATCTGCCCGAATTATAACGACGTCACCCGACGTCACCCCAGAAATCGACCTAAGCCACTGAATTAAGGATACTAAGGGTTTTAAAGTGTCCTCATTCACCCGCAATGGAGAGAAGCATGGCTAACTCGCCCTTGCTGAAGGACTTGGGCGGGTAGGATTTCGCAAGACGTCCAATTTGAGCTTTTCAGCCCGCGAAAAGGTCAAATTGGACGTCTTGCGAAACGAGCTGGGGTTCGAACCCTCCCTGGTCTCGGCTCTTGCTCTCTCAAATGTTTCTTTCCATACTTGGTGATATTTCATCCCCTGTGACTCTGTGAGCGTATTCACGATTTTCTGGTAGTCTTCCATTCTATCCTTGCATATCTCGCTACATATGTCAACTATCAAGATGCTGAAGACTCAATAGCTCAGTTGGTAGAGCGTCAGCCTAGCAAGCGGGAGGTAATGAGATCAATTCCCAGAGTGATGTAAAATTATCTGATACATATATGGACCTAGTGTTTATTCCTTCACTTGTCTTTAGCTGTAGCGCATGAGTTGGATGTTCCCGCTCATGTTAGGGGGAGAAGCAAGGCATCCGTCCAACATGCTAGAATATATCTCTGTGGTATATACAAAGCATTTTTATGTCAAGTTCTTCCTGGCAGCATCTATCCCAGATACGTTTGTCAGAGGCCACTGCCCGCCAGGTGGGTGCTATGGAAATGTCACCTATATATATATATCTTGCCCGACGTAAAAACAATTCACTATTTCTTGCGACGTAAACCTTATTTCAATTTTGAAATAAAAAAATCGACCCAACGACCTACGAAATATTATAATTCAGCCAGATAATATGCCCATGATGTTTGATGAAATATCTTTTGTTGTTGGTGAAATCACTCACATATCCTTTTTTTTCTAAAACAAGGTGAGCCCCGACAGTTCCGTTTGTTGATTTATAAACCCAATTCACTGCTTCGATATATCTACCATACACTATAAAGTTCCGCGTTTGTGAACTAAATCAACTTATCTATCATAAATCAGCAACAAAAAACAATTGAATCCCGAATCCCCATGTTTCATCATTTTCTTGACTAAATCAATTCAAATCATTGGTTTAACCAAGAAGAATAATGAAATCCCATCAAGGTGGTGCCCATAGTTAGCTAAGTTGGTTTATAACTCCCATAACTATGGTTTATGGCAAATACAACTATAGTTAATGGGGTTTATAAACCAACAAATATCACTGGGGGACACCATCCTGCATTGAATCCCCATGTTTTCCTATGGTTTCGGCAACTTCTGACACCTTTCCGAAAGGTGGTTCCAGTGTCTTGGCCCTGCGCCATGCAGCCGTGGCACTGGAGTTGTTGAGGACTCGGCAGCCGCCGGAGAAGATGCATGGCCGGTGAAGGGATGCCACGGCATTGGGGGGTTGACCATTAGTTACTTGTGCTTGTATATATATATATACATGTATAAATATTTATATATATATACTGTGAATATGACCCTGGAATCCAAATAGACAGGTAAAATGAAGTTTCCCGGAAACACTAGTCCTTTAGTCCTGGAACCCTGTTCACCACAACCCCGCAGCCCTTTGCTCTGAATGTCCTCTGCCCGCCCACCACTGAAGTGAGCGGCGATGGTCGGCGAACGGCCAAGCAAGATGGAAGCACATGCGGTCATGTTCATGGTCATGCATATGTGGAACATTCGCACTGGTCAAAAATCAAAAACTTTTTAAGCTGGGGTCAGTGACTGCAACCTTCTCAGCATGACCATGTTGATTGATCCATTTCAAACGATCGCGTTTTGAGGCACGCTGCTTCAAGCTCTCCGTTTCATCAAACAGTGAATACCTTCCCGTCCGTAAACACTCTCTTAAAAGACTAGAGTCCATGGTTTTTGTCAGAGCATCAGCAAGCATGGCCTGAGTGCTAATCCATCTCATGGCTATGTTTTCTTGCAATCTCTCTCGAATTAATAAACACTCCAAAGTTGTGCGATATTCGGAGCATGTTGGTGTGGAGGTCTTTGTCGCTATGTCGTAGACCGACTTGCAATCTGTCACTGCGTTGGCCCGCGGTGCCATTTGAAGTATCTTTCCAGGATTGCTCCAGTCTACGCCTGGATTTTTCAGCCACTCCCAACAGACCCTGATATATCCCAACCTGTCGAGAGCACCACTCAGTGCAATTGCTTCTGCACTAAGCGTGGAAGTCACCACACGTGGAATTCGTTTTGAGCTCCAGGCAATTGGACATACCACAGTCCTTTCGTTTTGGGCCAAATTCAGGTCCGTGGAAAAGATCAAAGACCCTTGTCTGGAGGACATGTCCTTTGAGGTTGAAAAAGAGGCATCAGAAAACGAACAAAACGTAACATTGTTTTCAGGAATAGGAACAATCACCAAACACACAGCATGTTTCTTTCCCTCATATAGGACTCGGTTTGCTTCCAGAAGGTGTTGGATCTGACCTTTCGTCACTTTGGACTGGAGATTTCCAACTTTTGCTGCCAAATCGGGTCTGGTATGGACAGCGGCAAATTGTAAACTCCCGCAGAGACGTCTCAAATGCTGAATTTCAGCTGCTGTCCAGTCTGAATTGGGTTCAGCCCTTCTATTTCGGGGAATCTCAATGGGGTCTATCCTCTTGATATATTCTTCTTGGTCCATCTCAATTGTCCCATCATCCCATTGTCTATACCTTACCCCACAAAATTCAAATTCCCCTTCATTATAGGCCCCAAAATCATAGACTTGTTTGAGACGGTTGATGACGGAATGGAAGTATGTGTCTCCACCTCCAATCCCATCATCCACATGTATCCCCAACACTCCTCGGACATGGGGTTTCCCTTGTTTGTCAGAGGTGATTAAACTGAACAGGCAACCATCAAGGGGACAAACAACAAAACCAAAATCTTCGAGGGTTTTTCTAAAAGCCTTGTACCACAAAAACGGAGCATCTATTCTCCCATAGGCCCCACCAGTCAAGGCACACTGGTCCTCCCCTCTCATCCCCAGAGCTGTCCTAAGTTCAGGGGGGGCATGAATCCCTAATGGTCTCCCATCCCCTTGACCCTTCAAAAATGCCGTGGAGATATCGAAATTAATTAAGCGCCACCGTCTTGATGCCACTTGTTGCAACAGCAATTGACGACCATCCTTCGAAAGTGTTGGTGCGTCATTTGGGATCTGTTGCAGATCCGGGTCTTCGAAACCCAGTACCACTAAGCGTGCTTTGGCACGACGCTCGGTGGTTCCAGGAGCTGGTGGCTTCCATGTTAAAATCCAACGGCACCTCATCACCTGTTCAGGACGTAGGGTACCTTTGGTAGCACGCTGGACAGTTCCATGATCAATCCAGGCTTTGATTTCTTTCTTCTTTGCAGCATCAAACAGAGCCTGATCCCCTTCACTCTGCAACCGATAATTTACCTCAACCCTTTTTCGTTTCTCCCCAGTGGTGAGCCAAACCTGTTCAAAAATGCCTGGATGTGCACAGAAAGTTTCAGCTACCTCGGGTTCCCATTCTTCGTTGGTGAAATTTATTTCCCATACACCCCGCTCAGGACTTGATATGGTGACATCATCCCCAAACAGTGAATCTTCCTTATCCGTCTCCCAATCAGGTACCGGAACCTCATGTGGCAAAACTGGTTCGGTGTCATTGGGATTCCCATCCTCGGTGGGTGCATCATTTCGGAAATCTTCCTGTTCAGGCTGACTAGTGTCTCCCGTCGAGTCACGAGGTGTCCCAGGAGAGTACTCATTTTCTTCTAATTCCCCTTCCCTTGGTGGAAAATCTTCGGGGTCCCCACTCAAATCAACAAAACTTCTCCCCTTAGGCTCCTCATTCTTTACTTGATTGTCCTCTCCCCGGGGTAGGTTGATAAATTCACGCAAAGAGGCCGGTCGAATTTGCTCCGGGCTAGCTCTCACTAATCGACCCAGGTGGCTCAGCCAAACAACCCTCTTTTGTTCAACTGCAACAACCTGCGCCGGCCCATACCAGCGACCCCTCTCAATCCTGTTGTTCCCCTTTTGTCTCCTCCAATACAAAACCCAATCACCCTGTTCATACTCAACCTTCCCGGGTCGACTCTGTCGGAGCAAAGCCCGACGGAAAGCTGAGTCATTGTCCGCTTGGACATAGGCTTTTCTAGCCAGTTCTCGCCGCATTAAGTCCTGTCGGAATCTTAGTCCTTCAGGTGTGTCGCTGTCAGCCAATGTATGGCTGCTGGCGTCTGGATCGGACATGATGGATCCAGGGAGATGCCGGGATTTTCCTAACAGGCATTGCTCAGGAGTGAAACCATTTACTCTGGAGAGAGAATTCTTAGCATTGAACACCTGCCTCAAACACCTGGAAAACTCTGCCTCAGTGTCAATGTCACAATCCTTCTCCATTCGAGTTAGCATGGCCTTTACAATTTTTCCATGTGCCTCACTCCTTCCATTTTGCCAGTGTGCTTCCCCAGCCGTCATGGAAACTTTTGTTCCATCACTTTGAAGAGACGCCGCCCATGCATCGTTGACATATTCTCCCGCAGGATCAAGATACAGCAATCGGCTCGGCCCTGCCCATTGTACCCAGATTTCTTGATAGGATTGTATTTGGTTCTCAACCTTTCGTTCACTCAAACCCCCCACATGAAACAAAGTTGACTCATCGATAAAATGCATGAAATGAAAAACCTTCCCACTTTTGTTTCTCCAATACGCTCCATCGGCACCAACAACATCATTAAAATCAAGATGGGGGTGAATCTTTCCAGGTTGAGACAACTTGGGTCCAGTTTTGGTTTCAACACATGTATCACAACACATGTCTTTTGCACCCTCAACAATCTCAGGTTTTGCCCCCCGTTCCGACAAAAATCGACAAAACTTTTCGGGGTCAGGATGTCCCAAGTTCCGATGTAGTCTCATGAGCTCCCCTCTTTCCCCTTTACCCAAACTCATAAACTTTGGACCAGACTTTGGAATGATTTTGGGGGCCCATCCCTCTTCGGGGTTTCTTTGGGGTTCACCTGATCTTGTTGTGGGTTCCATAATAGTGTCACCAACACTTTCATCAACTCCCAGTTTTGATTCCACTTTCTCGGAATCACTGGGCTCATATGGAATACTGTGATCCGCACAGCGTGGAACGATGGCTTGGTCAAGCTTTGGACCCTCGCTAGCGGCTGCACTGGAACTCTCCGCTGACGGTCCGCTCGGAACTCCAAAGATGGACAGTGACATCTTGGCCGGTCCAGTACTTCGAATTTGCTTTAGCCTAGGAAGCTTCAACCACTCTTCTGGGGGCCCAATCTCCTTTACATCCCCACTGTCCCTGCTGATGATGACAGTCTTTCTTAAAGGATACTTATCCCCATTGTGGTCCGTCCCGTCCGTCCGATGTCTGTCCGTTCCTCTACACGAGATGACCAGCTTGACATGAAACTCCGGCACCAATTGTTGAATTAATTTCATCAACACACAGTCCCCTTCAAAACGATGACCCCCTACCCTAGAGGTTTCATATCCGGCAGTGCGGAAGACATCTTTCCATGTTGGTGCTCGGCCATACATCGAGGCCTCCGGCTGTTTCATGTCAACCCTGCGCCGCTTCTGCAACTGGAGCGATTCTTGTGCCATTTCAGGTCTCTCATGTGCCTCCAATCCCAATATGAGTTCTTCTTCTAGAAGAGGTTTCTCCCCCGTTGTTTCCATGAGGGTTCCCACCGTGCGCCGTGCAAATTGTGCCGTGTATGCTTGTGCATATGCTGACAGGGTTTTCCATGTCCCATTTATTTTGATCTTCCCCTTGATGGGTTTATGGACATGTTCCCCGTAACAAAAAGTTTGGTGGATCCTTTCAAAAAGTTTCCGGCTTGTGGTAAAAACTTGAGTCCTCTTCTGAAGATATTCTTTGGAACCTGGCAGTTTGAGATCTCCGACCTGGCACATGTCGAACGTAGCTGGCAGGGTTCCCATGCGAACATCTGTCAATTCCGGCTGCTGAATCATCTCTGATCCTCGAGGTTGTTCCATGTGAAAGTGTCGTCCATGACTGATTTGGTGTAGATAAATCTGATTACACAACGTGAGGTGTGGCTTATCAGACTGTCTCTCTCCTTGGATGGTGTCAAAAAGCTGCATGCTCCTACCCATGTTGTACCGAGCCCAATTTCCCCAATGTTTACATTCCGGGGCTACCCAAATATTTCGGGGTTCATACATTTCGATCCATGTCCACAGTTTATGTCTCCCCTCTTTGGTGGATAGATCCCCATCATCCTTGGTGAATCTTATGGCTCGCCCTCCTCGTTGATTACATACTTTTGTGATTTGAGATTCTTGGTCACAATATACTTCCAAAATGTCCACAGCCCTACCATGAGTTATTCCCCGATATTTCTTGGTTACCCCAGTCCTGAAGGATCTCTTAGGTTCACTGTACTTAGGATCCCATTTGAGCTGATCAAGTCCCTTTTGTATTTGTTGTGAATATCGTTCAACCTCCTTTTGAATGAAATTCACATGTTCCTGGGACAACCCCTTTATGCATCTTCTGGTTGCCATGCTGTCCCGTTCAGCTCGATCTGCAGATCCCTTTGCAGTGTGGCGATCTGTGCCTGCAACTGGGCCACCTTGGTCTCGTTGGGCTGAGTCTCCATGGTGCTGGCTGTTGACGGTAAGCTCCTCTTCGATGTTTTCACTTCTGTCACCTCCACATGTTCCCAGTCCTTGTCCTCCTTCTTGGCCTTCTGGGCATCTCGAACCTTCTTTTGCTCGATCAACTGAGCATTGGTCCGTGGAGTCAACCATGGTGCTCCCCCGGCTCGGATGAGTGAAGCCACCTCGGGAGTCATGTGAGGTGAGATAGGCATCTGAAGTCCCTGATTGATGGTGTCCTCCTTCTGTTTCTCGATGCTGGCTTCTCGTCGGTGGCGGCAATATAGTTGGAAACTTCGGGCCCAAGGAGCTACTGCTCGCCTGTTCCACATCTGGCTCACGTACTTGCGGTCGGTCTCGTAAATCACCGCATAGGTCTTCTGATGATGCTTCCCTGATGGTGCTATCACTGATCCCCATTCCTCCAAGTTGGCCACCCCCGGAGGACGAGAAAGGCTTTGGGGAAGCTCCTGATAGGTCGCATTCCCGTGCAGTGAAGGATCCACCGGTGACGTGAGGCTCTTCTGCAGGTAGTTCACGGTACCCTCCGTGGCCATGATGCGAATCAGACAAACACGCTGATTGACTTCCACCTGTGACGACTTCCTTTTTGCTGAGCAGTGATGCTGCAGGATCACTTGAATTGTTGGCATGGAGTGTGGGAAAAACACTTTCCTTTGAAAACGTGTCATTCAAAATTTGAATTCCTACATGTTTTTCATGTGTTTCTTCATGCAAGTGGGCATCATGGGCATGAACCTGCCTTTCATGGTCTCTTTTGATCACCTCCTGTGTGCATAAGATGTGTGTTTGTGTGCGCGCGCACGCAGTTTTGGGGTCTTCACCAACAGATCCAACACCTTAACGCCTAGGAGATTCTTTCGGACTTCAAACAAAGGAATCCACTCATCACATCCCTTAAACCCCAACCGTCTCTCAGCAACATCAACAATCCCTTGCAATTTTCCTAGGACTGCATTTGAAATAAGGAATGGAGTGTGACCTGGCACCACCTCGACACGAAGCCAGTCCTTTTGAGCCCTCGGAAGCAGTACCGCAAATTCAGATGACAACCGGCCAGCGTTCCCAAATTTGAAAACAATTCCATCAGTGGGTACTCTCATGATTTTATCTCGAACTTCAGGGGGAAAGCTACGTACCATCCTTTCCAAACGGGCTCGTCCTATGACTGCCCGGCTGGCACCTGTGTCAATGATCGCTTCGTCATCGGCTTCCTCAGTATTAAAAATCTCAGCTCCACCTGCTTCTGAGTTCATTTGACTCTGCAGAAAAGTGGATCCCGAGAGAACCGGCTGATCTGGCTCGTGCACGACAGTTGCTGAAGCGGACTTTCGATCAGTATTCCTACAACATTTGGTCAAGTTGCGGGTCAAACTGATCTGCAAAGGAAAAATTTTTTGACTAGTCTCAGCCATTAAGACATCATCCCCACCATTGAAAACCGGTTCAATCTCGTTGGATGACTTTTGACCCCCCTTTTGACCTTGATCAGTTTGTGGAAAAGTTGAAAACTTGTGTTGTCCCTCCCCGCGCCTCCAAACCAGTGACATAGTAAGGCTGCGCATCCTCCGGAAGCGCATGGATCACCGTCTCAGAGCTGCCCTGGTTGTCCCGCACCATGTGGAACTCCTCAATCATCATTCCCGTGAAGGACTCCCCCTCATTGTTCTTCTTCACATTCTCGATCTGATTGTTGGCCATCGGACATTCTCTCTTCCAGTGACCCGGCCTGCCACACCTACGGCATGTGGAGTTGGCAATTCGGTCGGCCAGTGTTTTGCGACGACCCATCATACTGGTGCCCCCGCTCAGCATTGGCCCTTTTCCCATGCTATAGCCTTTGCCCTTTCCAGTGAACCCTTTTCCTTTTCCACGGCCCTTGGATCCACTCAATGGCCAGAAGCCACGCGTCCTGGCTTTCTCACGAAGGCGTGATCGTGCCTCCTGATAAGCCGTGAAGCAGCTTGCCAATTCGCTCGATTCTTGGCATGCCACCAGGATCTGCTCTTCAAAGTCATTGACAAAGGCCGCATCCTCATCGCCTTCCTCGGCCATAGCGACCATGATGTTCTCTTCATCATAGTCCTCCTCCTCATGGAAGTAGGCGTTTTCATCGTCCACATAGTTGACATCATAGGTCTTCAGTTTGGTTGGTCGTCCACCCGTGCCCCCTTGGAGATCCTGAAAGAATCGTGACCCCAGGAGGCGGATGTGTTTCCGGGCTCCCTCATAGGTCAACTTCCCCTCATTCTCCATGATCACTCGTTTGCGATCCTCTGCTGGGAGCATCGACTGCCTCAACAGCACATAGGCTCGCACCTCCTGCAGGTCTACCTTCTTGCCAATGAGGTCTTCAAACGCCGCATCATGCCTGGCCATGTAGCTGTCATTGGTTTCATCAGCTCGTTGATTCACCTGGTATAAGGCCTTTTCGAAAAGGTCATACTTTTCTTCGGCATCCAAGCGTCCACATTGACCCCCCAATGCCTGTACCAAGTAGGCAACTCCATCAGGTTCACGGAGCTTTGCAGGGTCGAGTCTGGAGACCTTCTGAAAAGCCACTCCTTCAACGGCTAAAGCCGCACGAGGCCCAAGGTGTTCAAGGTGTTCCTTTGGCCACAGCTGTTGTAGAAACTCCAGCTTCCGGGAATACGTTCTAACATCCGTTTCTCCCGGAATGAACTTCGGAATCTGATTCCAGGGAACAGCTGAAGGATAGGCCCCAGATCCCGCTGCTGACGCAGGTCCATCTTCTGCTGCCATGGCTCAGTCGGTCCGGCTTGACTTCAGGTGTCAATGCCAATTAGGAAAAAGCTTGAGTGATTTTGAATTTAAGGACCCCGAATGCCGTGATCCCTACGGGCAAACCCTTCCTAAGTCCTGGAAGCCTGTTGCAATAGGGGAAATCACAGGGGAGCAAAATTTTGCAGTAGCCAAAACCCGCGGCAGCCCAGTGCTCCGCTACCAATGTGAATATGACCCTGGAATCCAAATAGACAGGTAAAATGAAGTTTCCCGGAAACACTAGTCCTTTAGTCCTGGAACCCTGTTCACCACAACCCCGCAGCCCTTTGCTCTGAATGTCCTCTGCCCGCCCACCACTGAAGTGAGCGGCGATGGTCGGCGAACGGCCAAGCAAGATGGAAGCACATGCGGTCATGTTCATGGTCATGCATATGTGGAACATTCGCAATATACATGTATAAATATATATTTATATATACATGTATAAATATAAATATATATATGGTGAATTAGTCGGGATTTAGCCCGAAAAAATGGTGAATGATTGAGATTGTACATCTGATTTATATCTGATTAGTCGGGAATTTTCCGGAATGATCCATAGTTAGACAGTATTTGTACTTAATAGATCTTAATTCATGCTTCTAGTATCTATAGTTAGATATAGTTAATCTGGTCGGTGGTTTGGAACATGAGTTTTATTTTCCCATATATTGGAAATGTCATCATCCCAACTGATGAACTCATATTTTTCAAAGGGGTAGGTATACCACCAACCAGATTACTTACTTGTGCTTAGTAGGGAATTTAAGGGAATGATCCACTGGCTAACTATCAATAATAATCCCAGCAAACCCCATTCCCATCCATTCCCTACTAAGCACCAGTGAGATTAAACATTACCTATTTTTCGTGGAAACGAATCTTTCAACCCCTATCTGGCAGGGTCGAACTGTTCATTGACTGGAGGGTAAACTTGATGGTGTAACCATAACTAGAGGGTAATTGGAAATCTATAATGGTTAATAATGATTAAATATGATCAATAGTTGATAATAATGATAATTCATGGTGGTCGATGATGATCAATGGTGATATACTGGGGATATTGATCACCAATAATTGGGGATATTCATGGGATATATGGAATATATACTGGGGATATCGTGATATAATTGATATATCCTCTGGTAAACTAACATAAGAAACATCCAATAAGTGGAGGGTAATTGATAAAAAGTATTGAGGGGGACACTACCCCCCAGGAAATTAACATGACGGCCCTGCCATTCAGGGTTGGAAGATGAGTGAAACCACGAAGTAAATGGCTTATTTTCAGCGTCTATGGATGATATACCCTCTGGTAAACTAACATGTTGCTAAGGAAAAAACGCTATGTTTAATGGGTAAATCAACGAACTAAACGGCAATTTTCAATAGCTATGTTAGTTTACCAGAGGACAACTGGGGATATTAATGATGATATACGGGGAATGAACCATGAAAATTCTTTTAAGATGGGATATAAGGGACGGGAGATGCACCAAGGGCGTAGAGGAACTATTCTACTGTAATCGATATAGTGGATTAATGGCGGTTAATCGAGATTTTATGTTGGTTGGTGGTTTGGAACAGTTTCTATGTTTCCATATATTGGGAATAATCCCAACTGACGAACTCATATTATTCAGAAGGGTTGAAACCACCAACCAGTTATAGTATTTTTCAAAAAAATGTGACGTAAGCCATCAAGATGGTGATATAACTGTGATATGATGGAGAGATCGTGGGGATATGAATGAGGTACATCAGATGATATGTGGGTATATTCGACTGTAACAATATGGTGATTGAACCATCAAAATATGAGGTATGATTGGGATACAATGGAATATAGTGGGACAAACCATGAAAATTGGGACCTAAACCATGAAAAGCAGGGATCTAGTTGCAAATCCGGTAGTTGTGTGGGTGAATAGGTACATAGTCACCAATAGAACTGAGAAAAATTGAAAGGGGGATAATGGATGTAAGCAACAAGAACAGGATTAAACCGTCAAACTATGATGTCAATGGTTCAAACAAGATTGGCTTTACCAACACAAATGGAGGGTAAACAATGGTAGTCTCGCAGGTTATATGCGGGCATCGGCAGCCGACCAAACCATACATGGCTGCTGAAATTGATGGATTGATTCAATATTCCTGCACCAGCTAGTTGTCTCAAGAATTCTTGAAACTCACTGGTCCATTCCTGAATTGTGCATGTCCTTATTGCCTCAGGTTTGGGAACGTTTGTCATTTGACCGGATGGTTACATATGTATGTATATACTTGTATTATATATATATAATTTTAAATATATATATATATATATGATTAATTATATATACATATATATATATATATGGGGAATACTGAGAGAGAGAGAGAGAGAGCGAGAGAGAGAGAGGAAACATCTACAATCCCATCCCCAGTTCACAGTTCACAGTTCACAGTTCACATTAGTTACACAGCCTGGGTGCAATCACATTCTTGAGGCCCGATGGGGATGGGATTTCTTTACCACCCACTTATTTGACTTTCAGGCTATCTAAGATTGGCCATAAAATCTGTAATTTCAAGACCCCAACAAGAAATTCCACGTGTATATATATATATATATCCCCATTATATCCCAAAATGATATCCCCATTATGGCTGGGTAAGTCGTACCCTCCGGTAAATTAACATAGACCCTGGCAGATAGGGCTTGGAAGACTAGTTTCCACTAAAGATGGGAGAATTTTCACGGTCAAACTATTAATTTACCAGAGGGTATCATATTCACCATCGTTCAATGGTTACAAGGTGGTGCCCCATAGTTAGCTAAGTTGGCTTATAACTCCCATAACTATGGTTTATGGCAGATGTAACTATAGTTAATGGGGTTTACAAACCAACAAACATCACTGGGGGGCACCATCATGTAATCCCATCATCAAAAAACACATGCTCAAGGAATTGGATCAACAAGCCGGTGGGCTTCGTCATTCCAGAGGCCAAAGAAAGTTCCCTGGCACGGCAAAAAGGACGGCCGTTGTTTCACCGGGAAATCATGGGGAAATCATGGGAAAACAATGGGAAAACCATGGGAAAATCAAGAAATTCAGAGGAGAGTACCCTGTAAATGGAAGTTTCTAGCTGGGATTTAACCAACAAACATGATGATGTTTTAATGGGATTTCACATGATTTAACTATGTAACCAACATGGGGATGATCATGAGATAATAATGGAGGCTTCACCAACAATAGCGCTTGCGGCGTAAGAACGTTTTACTTTTCGGGAATCATGGAACAACCGTGGGAAAGTTGTATAGTTACCTTATTGATAGTTTAACTAGATACTCAGATAATTAAACCATATATGGATACTATGAATTCTATAGTCGGCTTAGTATATATGTATAGTATAGTTTGTATACCACATAGCTCATATTTATATATTTATATTTAGCCGGAATGGAATAATTGTAGTAGGGGATTTTTTTATGTTCCGTCTTATCACATACCTGTAAAACAATGGAAAGCTGCGTTCATACTTGCCCGCAACTGCGCGTTCAAGACATTGTAATTTTCTCATATGTTCAACCTTGTGCGGGACGATTTTTCCCGTCGCCCATTCATATTCAAGAACCCCATAGCTAATGGTCCCGAAGATGTCACATCTACATCCACCTGGGAGGTCTATGACAGGCTTCTTGAATGATGGGACTCCCATTCCCATACCGCCCCCAGATTCCCAAAAGAAAGCTCAATAAACAGGGAAGATTATGGGACTGGTTTTCGCATATTTCTTGTAATCATCCATATTAAACAGCCAAAACTGGGGACTTTGGATACCAGGTTTTGAATAGTTTTGGCCCATACAATGTGGGGCCCCCAAGATAGCTAAGCTGTTTTATAGATTACAATAATTAGGGTTTATTCGAGTTATAACGTTAGATGGGGTTGTAAACCCACAAACATAACTAACTACAAGGTGGTGCCCCCCCAGTTATAAGGTGGTTTATAAAGCATAGGAAGTATAGATATATCTACCATAAACGCATCCATAAACCATAGTGAGATTGGAGTTACTTGGCCCAACTTAGCTAAGTACAGGACACCACCTTGTGGCGGGCTTGACACCCTCGGATGGTCGAAGGGCTGCACCATGAAAAAATGGATGGTTTGAAGCCTGAAATATAAGGAGTTTATGGTTGGTTTATGATAGATATACGTACTCTGGTAGACCCAAGATCACGATGTTTTGGAGGGAATGGTATTGAAGACTTTATTAAGTCGAACCCTTCTTCGTTTGTGAAATGTCATTACATGCGTTTTTTTCTTTCAACTGTACCGTGGCCCGACTGTAGAATTTCCAGGGTGTTCCTGCTGCCGTAGGTGACACGCTTTGGCTAACCTGGTTTCCAGACATTGACTGCCTTGACAACTGCCTTGATTTGCTTCATGGATGTCTTTTTTGTGTTTTCCCGTACAATGTGGGGCCTGCAAACGTTATGTTTGTTGGTTTTGTAACCCCATCTAACTATAGTTTGTTATAACTACCATACACCCTAGTGAAATTGCAATTATTTGGCCCAACTGAACGCTAGCGTGGCCGGGGGCCCCACATTGTATTGGTTCATTCGGTTGCGCAGCGCCGAGGTGGCGCGGTTTTGCCATTGGTGCCTCTCAAATGTGGCAACTTGGCGTTATGTCTCTTGGGATTTCATCACCATTCCCCAGTCAGAAAAGCATTTTTATAGGTTGCATATATAAACCATTCCCAAATTGGTGGTTTATGACATTGTTTTAACCACATTATATATATATATATATGTGTGTGTGTATACTGTGAAGAATTTTATGGGAATTCATAAGGATTACATGAATGGGCATTGGGTTACGACATGAAATATGGGATGTACTGTTGTAACTTTGAGGGCTACATGGAACTCTGATGCTCTGAGTGTGTATTTTCTTTATTTAAAAACTAAGCCATGTGTTGTCTTTGGATACCTGTTCGAACTCTGACAAGCTTGGGGAAAGGAACTATGGTAGATTTTGGTGATATTAGGGTCGTAACATCACAGCAGTTTTGGAGGTATTAACCCTTGCATGGATCATATCGGTATTACATCCAGTTAGGACCCTACTTAGGAAGAGCATTAAAATGGGATATGACCCTATATGGAGGTACCAATGAGGATCTTAATTATAGGATCGTAACATCAAAGCTAAAAAAAGTCAATTGATAGGGCGTTTGTTTGATGCACGTCGAAAAAAAGTTAGATTATGAACCTACAAGTATCTTCCTGTAACCGAACAATAGCTTTGGAAAGTCACCATTTTAATGGGAAAATCATCGAGCTAAATGGGCCATGGCTTCCATAGCAGCAACCTGTTAGTTTACCAGAGGGTATGTATTATGATCAACATTGATCAACCATTTATATTTATATAGTGTATAATACATATATATATATGTTCATATTCATATAGTTTGGATGATATTGGGACCATTCTAATATACAAATACATTGACTTCAGGAATCATACGGGTGCGTCTGAGAATGGAGTTCGCTGACAGCATTGGCAGCTTCGACCGGATTGTGGTCGGATTCACCGGACCAATCTGCGCGAGAAACTTTCGGTTGGTGCAATTCAGTTTCGGCTGGTGTCACCGCGTGCAGACGCACTCGCTGCTCTGCACGTTCTCAAGGAGTGCTCGCAGGACGGAACTCTCCGAAAGGCAAAGCCACTCCTGAGATGAGGCAGGCAGCTCAGGATGCTATAAATCAAAGATTGGCTGAGCAGGAAGAGGAATGTGCTAGGGCAAAGGTAAAGGTTAAACCTATGCCTAAGCCTAGGCCTGTTTATCGTCCAGAGCATGACCTTGCGTATTTTCCACAGTCAGTGTGGAGGAAGTTTCTGAGGAGTCAGAAATGCCATATCAACAGGTGGCAATTCCAACTTGATATCAGGACAGGAGCTTTCTGGCGCTTGGTGTGGGGGCGAAGTGCTCCCACCTCATGCTCAGTGGAGGCCTGGCTTCCGGCAGCACAATTTCTGGGTCACATGTGGCAGCTGGATGCAGCTGGCAGGCGGGAGAGACATGGCTGAGTCCTTCAGTGTGGGCTCAGTCGGCGGACAAGAAAACGAGTTGAAGAAAGCTTGCAGGGTCACAGGCAGGCTCCTTGCCTCGCAACGAGGCGCCTCCAGGGACTTCGGGTGCACGAGGGCCTCTGCTCCGCTCATGTGACCCCAAGCGGTACAATGCTTTGCATTCAAATGCAATCTTATGATATTCTTATGTTTCATTCCAATTTCCGGGACGACATTTCGTAGCACAGGGTAATACTTTCATGAAGGGCCGTCCTGTACCCACAGTGCGCCGATTTCATCTGACGCGTGGCACTCTAAGTGTTATGCTTTTGATCTTGTCATTACATGCACAGGAATTATGGACAAATGACGTAACCCAGGTCTCCCATTGGCACTTTTCATTCAGACCGGTGGTGCAGACTGATTTGGGTGGATAAAACCCTCTCCACACAAAATCTCTGAGCACCCCATCATATATTCATTAGTGGGAGCAGGGGGAGGAGGCGGGACAGCTGACATAGAATCTAACAACCTCACCTGACAGGTGGGGAAAAAGCCTGTTATATCCCATTTAATTCAATTTAAAACTTATTAAATCCCATGAAAAATCCCAAATCCTATTTAAATGATACCCTCATTCCTAATTACTCTTTATGAACCATGACCATCCCCAGACTTCTCCGATCCATCGGTGACGACCGATCCGAGGCGTTCTGAGACCCCGGTCCCCCGAGGAAGCTCCGCCCTGGCCGCAGTTTGTGCAGGCGGGGAACCCCAGGTTGGAACCACCACAGTTATGGCCCTTAACAGATATTTTTAACGAGTTTATTTCACTATATATAACCTTAGTTATAGGAGTTACAATTCCATGTATATTTTTTGTTGGGCCATGTTGCATGGGATGTGCCACCCAAAAACGAGGATGTTACCATTAAACGTGGGGAGAGAGAGTTATTATCTAATTGGCACTTAAAATGGTGATACAGCAGATACATAGTTGATTTCTTTGATTTAATTTGCGGTATAGGTGTATATAAGTAGGTGATGAGTATATGGTTATTCATCATAAATCCCTCTTTCTTATTATAGGTAAACTTCTCGGTATAGTGGATTTATGATGAATAAGTAGGTGAACTATAGGATTTAATTTGTGGTATATAGCTAGCAATACCCTCCAGCATCGGGAGTTCACCATCAAAGATGTTGGAAAATAATGGAACATGAGGATTCAGGAGCAAACACATTGGGATCTATAGCTGATAAATACATATATATATATATAAATATATCCACTATATGAATCATGATGGCCAAGTTGGTTGATAGGTGGGTGAACTAGGACGCATCGTTGCTATATCTCTTAATAAATTGGCTAGAATTCGACAGTTTACTAGGGGGAAGCAGTTGAAAATAACGAAAATTATAATCACCCAGTTCCCTAATATTCCATGGTTAAATCCAATTTTAGATCCGTCGTAAACTAGGTCAGAACGACTTTAGTCAAAACCAAGCGAGGGACCTTCCAAAAAATCCATGTTTGCATAGGAGGGTTTCCGAAAATGGACCCCCAAATCATCCATTTCAATTGGAGTTTTAACCATAAACCATCCATAAACCATCCAGCTATTCGGGTAAGCCCAAGACTATGGAAATCCCCATGTTTTGCCCATGTTTTCCCCCCACTTTAGACTGGTGAACTCCCACGGCCAGGCCTTGGAAGATCGTCCGGACTCGCGCTGGGCGGAGTCTCCTTCCGATGCCAGGCCTGTAAAAAAGCCCTATAAACCTCCAAAAAAACTGGGGATATTGCATGGTTTTACTGGGGATATAATATAAGATGGTCAGTAGCAAAGATGCTGAGAACTGGTGATTTAACAAGCAGACATGGTGAGTTAAATGAGGATTTTCGCCAGGAGAAATGGTGCAAAAGGGAAACCGATGATTCCCTGCTCACTTTAAGCTTCAGCATCGTATCCCGTCAAGTGTGAGGGATTCGTAGCGAGAATGCGGACACTGTCTACAAAATAATGGTGAAGACGAGGCAAGTGAGGGGTAAACCGCGGTGAATCTTTGTCAGGGGGTTGCTCCGTTGCTTAGCGGCTTTGCCAGAGATGAGACCAAGTAAACGTGTGATTCTTGTCAAATGAGCCGGCAACATTGTGTTTTTGCTCAGCTCCCTCGCGTGATTTCAAGCATTTCAATCTCCACGGTGGCGTTTCCTGCAACCCCGACATGGACCTGGAAGCCCAGAGCCTTCCGGTGATCGAGAGAACGCGAAGCACTGGCAATGTACTGGGTAGCGTCAGATGTCCCCCCCGAAAAATGAGAGAACAACCCTTCCACTTTCCCATTACTACCAGGTCTGTGGCGCTTGAGTGAGGGCGTGGTTCAAACATGATTGAAAGATTCTGGTCTAAAATGAGACTTGAAAGATCACAGGAAATGGAGACCGTTTTTCAAGTTCTCAACTTTAGGGGGACCTGTCTTTTGTTGGCGAACCACCATTGCGATCCACTGCAGTGATGCATATTGCAAGCTAAGGAACAAACCAACAACATTAAATCAGGTTTCCTCTCTGGCAGTTTAACATGACTATGCCCAGTGATAATTTACCATGATTTACCAAATGAGCACAGTGATTTTCTATACTTAGCTATGTTTTATAGTTTATTGGAGGGTTACCCCTCATAAACCGCCACAAAAAATGATGATGTTCACTGTGAAATGTTATGACTGGCCAATCCCAGGTCAGCGCAACAGACCATTAGAACTATTTTACTTCCTCTACAGTGGCGTATTGGGAGAATGACCTCCCACACGCCCATCTCGATGAGAGTAGCGATTTCCTCCTTACCAAGTAGCGATGTCTCAAACATCTCAACTATTCGGGATTCAAGTGGAGGTGTGCGTTGGATATATCATAGATCCACCAAAAATGTGGAGTCCCCAAAAATCCCAAGATAGGTTCCTTTGGTTTTGGAAGTATACAGTACCTGTTTGATTTACACTGGATATAACGAGCGTTGAATCTCTAAAACTCAACTAACTTGTAACTATAAGGGGCCCCCCATGGTAAGAGTGAATAGTGAAGGTTGCATCATGAGTATCATGGGTGATACTGGAGCACATACATTTTGAATGCCAATACATGACCTTCCATAATTAAACACTCTATTGAGAAACATACTTTGTTAGGGCATTGGTCAAAGAGCCGGCAGTCAAACATGGGAGGTGGTTTACAAATAGATGAACTATGGTTTATGGTAGATCTTTCCATACTTAATAGGGTTTATAGACCAGCGTATAACTGGGAGAGCGCCACTGTTGAGTAGCGGCTGACATGACTGTTTGGGATCTTCAATGAACCCCATTGAGTAAAAATCCGCCATTGACATGATTGATGCATAGCTCATGGTTTCTCAAAGTTGGGATACTTCGGGGCCATTGGATATCATTGGTTTCCCCATCAAACACGACCCATTTTCGATCATGTTGGGAAGCCCATAATTTGAAGATTCTGTAAACCAACTAATAAAGGGGCCGCCCATTGCCGCCGACCCCATAGGCTGGGGATGGATGATTTTGTCACACCTGGGGCCGGCAGCTGGGCGTGCCTAACGCCGCTTTCTGAAGCCACAATCCAAAATTACTGCCCAGGCTTCCAAAACGGACCCCCTCGCCACATTGAAACACCACATGAAGGACGGATGGCGCCTGCGGCCTGCAGCTGGTCGTGCCTAACGTCGCTTTCTGAAACCACAAGAAACTAGCTCCAAAATGACTGCCCAGGCTTCCAAACCGGAACCCCTCACCACACTGAAACACCATGGCAGTGAAGGACAGATGGTGCCTGCGCGTGCCTAACGTTGCTTTCTGAATCCACAAGAAACTAGCTCCAAAGTGACTACCCAGGCTTCCAAAACGGACCCCTTCACCACACCGAAACACCATGGCAGTGAAGGGCGGATGTCTTGCTTCCTTGCTCTTACACCTGGTGTTTTCTTCCTTGTTTCTTGCTCTTGAAACTTGCTTCTGTCTGTCGGCTTGCTTTCGTCTCCCTTATCTCTTTTGCTTCCGCCTTGCTCGCTTGCATTGCTCCTTGCTTTCTTCTTTTGTCTGCTTCCCTCTCTCTGGCTCTTGCAGTTTGCTCTCATCATTTCTTGCCCCCCGCTGATTGTATTGTCTTCGCTGACGTGCTTCCCCTTGCCGTCGGCGGGGTCGGCGGATAATGTTGTTTTTGAAACCAAAAAGAGGGTGAACCAACAAACACTGGGTGTGATGTTTGTGGGCAAACCAATCTAGTTGCAAAGCCAGTCCAGTCGAAGTATGGCACTAGTTTTGATCTAACCCTTGGGAGTTATTGAAACGTACTATTTCATGAGAATGGGTCAAAAATTTATGACTTAGCAAAAAACATGGGATGAGAACATACCTAAGTTAGATTAATGACAATTTAATGATTATAACAATCTCCCAAAAAATGCCGAAAGAAACAAAATCCGAATTCAAAATAGTGATAAATTGAACCAACTTCGCTATTATAGATCACCAAGAAAAATCCTATCAAATCGCCATGTTTGCTGGTTGAATCACAATGGTTCTATGGTTTCGTTTGGGGGGCACAACCTTAATGAATTGTTGGGGATTGTTTTTTCACAGTTATCCCAAAATGATCGTCCTTAGTATATCCCAGTGCCAATGCTAGACCAATTTTTACCATGTTATCCTCTGGTAAATTAACATAGGCCCTGCCAGATAGGGATTGGAAGATTAGTTGACACTAAAAAATTGGTATCTCACCATTCATCGACATTGATCACCATGAATTTTCATTCTTAAAAATGATTCATCATTTAAAAAACATTATTAACCATTCTAGATTTTTCCAATTACCTCTAGTTGTGGTTACGGCATCAAATTTACCCTCCAGTCAATTAACAGTTCGAATCATTTTTCATTAAATAACCAATATAGAGTTCCAATTACCCTGTGGGGTCCCCAAACGATAGGTAAGTTGGTTTATAACTAGGCCAAGTTTTGTTTTTAATGGAATATAGATATATCTAAATGGGGTTTATAAACCAACTTAACTACCTTGGGGGGTCCACATTGTAGTAACCATTATAGACTTATAGATTATAATCATTATTAACCACTCTTAAACATGACTATCCATTATAGACTTCCAACTACCCTCTTTAATCATGATGAACCATGAACTAATTGAACAATTAACCATGATAGTTATGGTTACCCCATGAAGTCTGAGGTTCGAAAACGGCGGCGCCAGGACTTTATCGCCTCGCCCCACCACCCGCGGCACCAGCGTCGGCTCCCGCGCCATGTCCACCACTCCACGGCCTGGCACAGGAGCAGGGTGGGTGGTTTTGAGGGGTTCAAACGGTGGATTCCAATGGGAGTTTAGATGATTTTTAATGGAATTCAATGGCCTGGGTAAATTAGAGCCACTTCACTACGACCGAGTCCTGGAATCATGGTGAATGTATAGGGGAATCATGCCCAAATAGCCTTATTTCAGGTTAGTGACATATTATAATTTCATTGGAATGGTGATTTGATGCTATTTGATGCGAGATCATCCAAGCATGGGACGACGGCAGCTGGACATGGTATTTTTGTTGGGACATGGTGAAAGGTGAAAGTTGCCCAGGTGCCCAGTGATAATAAAGTTGCTTTATAACCCCCATTGGCTATAGGTATGTCTGCCATAAACCATATATATATATATATACATGTCTGGTTGGTGGTTTGGATTTTTTCATACATTGGGAATAGTCATCCCACCTGACATTCATATTTTTCAGAGGGGTAGGTCAACCACCAGCCAGATATTATAAACCAACTTAGCTAGTGGGACCCACCTGTTCGTTGGAGAACCAGAATTTGCAAGATTTCGCGCTGTTGAAGCCCAGATGTACTGTACATTCCCGAGGAAACCCATGGGCCGGTTTTCTGACGGAGATTGGGCACAGGTTGAACATGTTGAAGCAAATTCAAACATCATATGACTCAAGAAGACCTGCAAAATGAGGGGTCAATATGGGTTGGTTGATATTTTACTGGACAGTGGAATTTATCACAGGGGTTGATGAATGGAACTTGAACCAGCCAAAGTGATAGATCCAATTTGAAACTGCAGTACAATATTGGTGGAGTTTACAAGGACCCCCAATGATGGAACCCCAATTCCGATACTACTCCCATAAAAATGGGTGTGCCATCTTGGGGGGTTCCTTTTTTCATCCCATGGACAGACAACGAGGATTTTGACAGCCCACAAGCATTTTGACAGTATCACTCTCCCATCTAATGAAACACTCGTTGCTTAGTAAAATTCCCATTGAAATGGAACAGTTCATCTTCCCCAAGAAGCCAGGTAGTTTAACTCCAGGTTATTTTAAATGGATCAGCTATTGCTACATAGGGATGTTGCCATAAGGCTGCGCCCCCAGCAGTTGATGATTTATAAAACCCAGAAAAACTAGTTCGATATATCTACCAAAAAGCATAGGTAAGCTAGCTGTAAACCAACTTAGCTATCATAAATCAGTTACAATCCCATTGAATCCCATTTTCGTTGGCTTAAACCACCATTTTCCTATGGGTTTTCGTAAACGGGAGCAGCAAGTTCGCTGCGCAGCTTGCGATGAATCGAGGAGAGTCGGCGGCAAGATCTGCACGGGTCGAGGTGCCTGGGCTGTGGCTGAGTGAGGAGGACCTTGACCAGGGATCCATCAAGGAGGTTATAATGGGAAAATATGGTTTGAGTATGTTTTAGTGTTTCCATATACCCTTTGGAAATTTAACATAACTATTGAAAATGGCCATTTAGTTCGTGGATTTACCTATTAAAAATGGGGATTTCCCATAGTTATGTTAGTTTACCAGAGGGTATTTGTTTCCAGTTAAAACATTGAGTTAACCATTAAAATTTGAATAATGTGGGGATGTAAGTGGATATAATTGAGTAAAAATTGTTGGTATGAGAATATCATGGTAATACAATGCATATAGTTAATATATATGTATATATATATATACTGGGGATTGGCATATGTAGAGATTGGGAAGACTCACAGATGGTCTTCAAAGCCGCCCTTAGTTGATGATTGTACGCGCCTTAACTGAACTGGGAACGAGCCAAGCAGCACAAAGAAATGGGATGACAGGGTGTTGAACATTGTCTAAATGATATACCATGCAGTGCCACTTATGAATACATCATCCAGAGTCATGCGACGTATTATCGCCAGCTAGTATACTAGATTCTTACTAGATCATCTAATTAGCAATGGATATCTCTGGATCCAAGCTTCTATATGTATATACATTTTTTTCCGTAGTATACATCGTAGTATATGTTTAACCATGTTTATCAGGATGTTTATGTATATCAACATATATTTTCACATAAACCACTTACATATATCATATAACTATACTGGTACCCGCATATGTAAAACTATAAGCATACAATCTGTAATCAAATGTGGCAATCGAAAACCCATCATCTAGTTCTATGGTTTTCCCCCTTTATTAAAACCTCCATCTATTTCAGGGATTTACCGGCTAGCCACCTTTGAAGACACCGGACATTAAATCACAGTATTATCCCATTATCCCAATTGCTGTGTACCTTCCCAAAAAGTCCCAATTGTTGTTGGTGAAACCTCTTTTATCTCCATGATAATCGAAGGAAATTGCCATTTTCTCCTGTATCCCCAGGATACCCTTTGGTAATTCAACATAACTATTGAAAATTGCCATTTATAGTGGATTTACCCATCAAAATTGGTGATTTTCCATAGCTATGTTAGTTTACCAGAGGGTATTGGTTAAATCACCATTTTCCCCATATATCTCCACAGATAATCCTACCCCTGCCGCCATGTCAAGGCCCTGGTCACCAGTCGGGTCTTGGTGGCCGAACGCTGCGCGGAGTCAGCCAGGCCGCTGTTGTGGGACTTCACCATGGAAACGATGGGGAAAATGGCGAGTGAACCAAGAAAGTCTTGGTGGAATCTGGGGATTGAACTACCAAAAGTGACCATGAGTTGGGATATATATATATTGCTTGGTGGTTTCAAACATGTTTTATTTTCCATAATATATGGGATAATCCTCCCCATTGACTACCAAAATGGTGATTGAACTACCAAAAAAATGATGGAATGGTGGAGATGTATGGGGAAAATGGTGATTTACCCTTTGGTAAAGTAACATAGCTATTGAAAATGGCCATAGAAAGTTCGTTGATTTAGCCATTGAAAATTTGTGATTTTCCATACTTATGTTAGTTTACCAGAGGGTAACTACCAAGTGACCGTGAGTTGGGATATCTATGAAAAATGAATCTTTGGCAGGAAATCGTTGGCTGCCCTTAGCGAAATTGAGGGATTTTGGGGCATCAAAAATGGTGAACTTGGGGATCTAGCTACCAAACATGGGGCATTGATTCGTGGGTCTGTCTAATTTATGTCAGCTAACTTGGTATATCAGTAGATTAAGCGTTGGGTCTATGGCAGGTATAGCGTATACCCTCTGGTAAAGTGTCACATAACTATGGAACATCACCATTTTTATTGGGTAAATCAACGAACTAAATGGCAAATTTACATAGCTATGTTAGTTTACCAGAGGGTAAATTTCATATAAATGACGAGAAATCCATATAGATTGTAAATCAACGATTTCAAAATGGCCATTTTCAATAGCTATGTAACACATTACCAGAGGGTATCTATACTTAATGTTGTCTATAAACCAGTCTAATGGAATAATCACTGGAGAATGGACTTATCAGACATGGGGATTCAACCCACACAAATAGTGCAAGGTGGTTCCCCAGCTGGCTGAGCTGGTTTTAGTTCATTAGTATTTCAAGTTTCACTACAGGATGGGGCCCCCCCAGTGATGTTTGTTGGTTTGTAAACACCATTAACTATAGTTATATCTGCCATAAACCATAGTGAAATGGGAGTTATAAACCAACTTAGCTAACTATGGGGCACCACCTTGTAGGGTTTATGGTAGAAAGACTGAACTAGTTAATGTTGTTGAGAAACTCATGTCCGCATAACTACAACTATCTATGGATTTGCAACGACGACCAACATTGGTTTTTGGCCATCAGAATTTGACAAATTGACCCCCGAAAAGATCTTTGCAGAGCTTCCGCGCAGGCAGTGGCAAGAAAGTTGCTACAAGAAGGCACCTGAGCCGCAAACCATTCAGATCCATAGTCAATGGGAATTTCAGGATCCCAAAATGGAGGTACGTTAGTACCATATTTCTGGCCATATTTTGTGGGGATATTACCTGAAATTTAGGCCTAAAAAATAGGCCATTGACATAGCCCAACTCCAACAATCCACCGACCATGGGCGATTTAGGGGCGGCCCATCCCGAAACCGTTGATGCTCAGTGAACCAATGTTGAACGTATGAGGACTGGATCTAAGGGTTGCCCCATGGAGTCCCTTTTGCAGAAAACAATGCCAAAAATGTGTGGCTTTGTTTGTTCTGAACATTTTAAGTGGTGCGGTGTTCCTTCCGTTTATTTCGGTTTATCTTCATTTACCAGTCCAATCTATTTGGCAGAACTTGGTTTGACAAGGAAAGAAACAAATCCCATAAACCAAGCCATTCATACCCACTGCAGCAAAGACCGTTTCTGGTGCCGGCTTTCAGTTCCTAGTCTTACATACATACATTAATCATGATGTAAAGAGATTTATGCATTTCATGATGTATTTGGAAAAAGGGTCAGAAGACACGGGTACTAACTGTGGATGGTACTACTGGTTGGTGGTTCAAAAGATTTTTTATTTTCCATAATATATGGGATAATCCTTCCCATTGACTAATATTTTTCAGAGGGGTTGAAACCACCAACCAGTATAAATTGGAAATTGCCCATAGCTATGTTAAAATAAGATAAAATAAGCAGAGGGTCATAGAGGAATCCCTCATGATGGTGGGATGACCCAATCTACATCAATCTACCATGTTTGATTAGGGATAGAAGCAGGAAAGCTCCGTAGTCAAATTACGTGGGCAGATTTTTTGTCACCTCTCTGGCTTGGCCCTGCATGATGGATTTGTGACTTACCAGATCCCCAGTTAAGGAGCTAAGTGGGTTTTTCAGTGGCTTAACTTATTTATATATATATATATAACATTATATAACTAGTTATGGTATGAGAGAAAACAGAAAAAACAGGTTGGTTTTATGGTTTTACCATGTTTTACCCATACACTGCCTGCCACAAGTTGGATTCATGGTAGATACATCGAACTTGGGCCGAGCTGTTGGAGGGTAGTGCCTGGTTGTGTCGTTCCATGGCCGGCTAGTTACAACCCGGATATTGATAATTATATATAGCGGTTATGTTTAGGGATAGATATATATATATATATACATACATATAGATGGTTAATGGATTGTTTATTCCCCCATATATGGCAACAATAGGTTTTGACCCATCCCCATATAGAGTATATATATAGATATACCTGGCTGGTGGTTTGGATTTTTTTAATTTTTCCATATATTGGGAATGATCATCCCAACTGACCAACTCATATTTTTCAGAGGGGTAGGTATACCACCATCCAGATACATTTAAATACTATACATATGTCTGGGTAATCCACACAATATTTCACTAACCTGAAACTTGCGGCTATCTTGGGGATGATTCCCCTTACTAACTATGATTGTAGTGAGGGAGAACAGTGAGGTCGTTACAATTTACCCAGATATGTTAAATCAAGTACCTTCTACAAGCCACTACAACCTCCAGGGAGGAACCAAAAAAAATCCCGCAAGGTGATGCCTTTGGGTTTGTGACATATCGAAGAGATCGTCAAGATTCGCCCAGTTATTACCCTCGGGTAAACATACCAAAAACGATGGAAAGATCCACCATTTTTTATAGGTCAATCAACGAACTTTCTATGGCCATGTTCAATAGCTTTTTGTTAAATTACCAGAGGGTAAATTCCATTATAAATGATGAGAAATTCATATAGATGGTAAATCAACTAAAACTAAATGGCAATTTTCAATAGCTTTTTGTAACAAATTACCAGAGAGTATCTGTACTTAATGTTGTCTATAAACCAGTCTAATGGAATAATCACTGGATAATGCATTTAACAGACGAAACATGGGGATTCAACCCACCAAAAAAAAACCATGGATTTGGGTCACCTTGGACTCCTCCGGATGACACCATTCCCGCCGAGGATTTGGACACTGAAGAGGAGGAGAGGCGCTTCCCACACGGACAGTCCGTCCCTAGGCGAAGACAGCGAAGTGCCCAGCAGTTCCATTGCTTCAACAGGCGTTAAAGGTGTCCATGTTCATGCGAAAATTACAGGAACTGGTTGGTGGTTTGGAACATGTTTTATTTTTCCATATATTGAGAATAATAATCCCAACTGACTATATAATATGTTTCAGAGGGGTTGAAACCACCAACCAGGGAAGTTATTTATCAATAGCTTCATTTGAAGTTCTATAAACTCCGTTTAGAGTTGTTTTTTTCAGAGTTTGATTTTGGTTTTGAAACTCTGAGAATAAATCATAGCACCATCAGGGTAAACTTCATCAATAAATCCAGAATTCACCCAGCATCATCTCATGTCTTTACGGGTCACTCCATGGCCGGGTCATTAAAGAGTGTATAGCATATACCGGTAATTTAAGATAGCGAAAATGAAGCATTTATAGATGGTTTGCCTCTTGAAATTGCAACTTTCCATAGCTATGTTAGATTACCAGAGGGTACTACCTACCGTATTGCGGATTATGGTTATGGTATCCCAGAAGTAGCAGGGTTCCTTTTAACCAAAAAGTATAGTAGGATAGGTATATTGTTCATGGCTCAATTTGCTTGAACTGGCTGGTGGCTTAAGCCTTTAGGGAATGCATTGATGGTCCATATCCCTGTTGTTAGTGGGTATGTGACCAACAGATTTACTGCCGTAATTGTGGTTTGTTACAGCCCCATGATCAATAAGTGGTTGATTCTCAACAATAGAAACGGGAACACCTTAGAATGGATTTGGAGACGTTGTTGACCCAATGATTTCTTACGACGTATCTTGGGCAAAAATAATGTGCCTGAAAATAGGTACCCCCTAATTTCCTGCTTCATATATCACTTTCCCTTTAAAAAAAGAGCCATTTTGGTGGTATATGTACCAAATTCTGGGACATACTACAGTAACTGCAAACATATTCCTATTCTATCCCTATGAGATCGCCATCTTTGATGGTAAGATCCCCATGATGATAAAATTAATGTGGTCTATGATGAGCATTTGGAACACCCACTCGAAAAACATCCACTGGGTGGTGCTTCAGTGAGCTACATCGCTAAATTGGTTTAGTTCACTAAGACTTCAACAGGGTTTATCAATCAACAAGACGTAACTTGAGAGTGCAGAAGAGTGTATATATATATACTGTATATATTATGTGTATATATATATATACACATGTATATGGCAAGTAGGATGTACTAGACTAGTATATCTATGCTATTCTGTACTTCATGGGTTTTTTCAATCAACAGACGTAACTTGGGCATCACCTTGCACAGTTTTTTCCCCATCCCTTATTGCATCCATGCTCTATCCGTTCTGCATCATGAGGTCGATTTTGAGCTCATCATTGGTAATGTCTTCCTATATCATCTTATACATACATACACAGACATACATTTACATACATGCATGCATGCACGCACGCATGCATGCATACATCTATACACACGTACATACATACATACATACATACATACATACATACATACATACATACATACATACATACATACATACATACATACATACATACATACATACATACATACATACATACATACATACATACATACATACATACATACATACTACATACATACATACATACATACATACATACATACATACATACATACATACATACATACATACATACATACATACATACATGCATACATACACACTACATACACTACATACACTACATACACTACATACATACATACATACATACATACATACATACATACATACATACATACATACATACATACATACATACATACATACATACATACATACATACATACATACATACATACATACATACATACATACATACATACATACATACATTGCATGCATTATATACATTACATACAGTACATACAGTACATACAGTACATAGATTACATACATTACATTCATTACATTCATTACATTCCATTACATTCATTACATAATAGTACATGCATTACATTACATTACATTACATTTCGTTACCTTGCATTACATTTACACCTACATTTACATGCACAATTACATTTACATTATAAACATACATAGATACATACATACATGCATGCATGCATACATACATACATACACATTTACATACATACATACATACATACATACATACATACATACATACATACATACATGCATGTAACATATATGTTCAATTTATGCCTATCAGTTTTTGAGTAACCAACAAAATTAGTGGAAGACTAAAGCAGTAGGGAGTGGACCTGGGACGTTCATTTTTTTTTGAAACCCTTCACAACTCAAAGGGGACCACCCACTTTGGCCATGTCCATTGCGAGTAGTAATTTTGTCTGGCACTTACATATATATATACATATATACAATTATATACATATCATATTAATAAGTAGCATATCATATGATGTCATGGTTCTGTTATTATTGTTATTATTATATATTATTTTAGTAAACAACATGTTATGAACTGTAAATGTTTATATTAATTATATGTTTTCTTTTTATTCTAGTATTATCTATAATATATCTTTGTTGCATTTTGTTTTATTTATATATAATTATATATACCTTATTTCTTTTGTTTTACTATTTTATATGCTTTGATATTGTATTGTATTACAATAATATCATGGCATATGGTATTTTATTCTTTTGTATTTTATTATATGTTCATTGTTTTTTATTATTTATATATGTTGTTGTGTGTTCACGATGTGTATTTAAATATATACTTAATGTATATACATATTGTTGGTATTGTATTGTATTACATTACATGTAAACTAGCAACTAGATGCATTCAAATCATCTGTACATGACATGCATACATATTTACATTTCGCCTGCTGCTTCTTCTGGGCCGTCGTGGTGCGCAGGGTGTTGACCAAGGTGGCAAGCCCGGACGATGCCTACAGGCCGAGAAAGGACGAGCTGGGCCGAATCCCTCACCTCTGTGTTTCGGAGAAGCAGTTTGCCTCCCACCATGCCAAAGTCAGACTACCTCGCGAGCTCCAGATACACCACTCAAACATGAAAAGCGTCTGCCAAGGAGCAAGGCAATCTGCTTGCACACCTGTACCCTACCCATACAATGCATTGGTGGCCCATTGTGGAAGACGTTTTCATGTCTTCAGCCATTTGGTCCTTACGCAGTAGCCTTGCGCAAGCTTACAAGCGCAACACGGAGTACCTGTGTGTGTTGCAGCATATGTATACAGAAAAAGATATATATATATTGTACAATGTGTTAGCAAGTTGGTTTTTAACCCATCTAACTATAGAACTATATATAGTTATAAGTTATAACTACCATAAACCCTACTTATTGTGGTTGTTTGGCCCGAGTCATCGCCATTTTTGCGGGGGTCCCACTGGCTGATCCTTTCCCAGGTGATGCAGAAGGGTTTCCATGCGCTGATGGAGTTTTTGGACTTCACCAATCGATGCTTGTTTGTCTGGTTGGTGGCTTGGAACATGTTTTTTTATTATTATTTTTTAAATTCAGATGGTGGAATACGGTAACCCAATATATGGAAATTATTGGAACATGATTTTTATGACTTTCCATATATAGGGAATAATACTCCCAACTGACGAACTCATATTTTTCAGAGGGGTAGGTCAACCACCAACCACTTGTGGATTGAACCGATTTAACCATCAAATATGGGCAAAAATGGGGATTTTACTCACAAACCTCGGGATGAAGTGATTTATCCGATTTATGCTGGTTGTTTGTTGGTTTATTTGCCTAGGTTAACTTCTGGGTTTTTGGCAGGTTTTTCGGTTTATCTGTAATTAGTGGAGATTAAAAACCAACCAACATCACTGGGGGGCACCACCTTACAGCAAACTCAAGCCTATCTTGTGAATGGAGAAATGTGTGTTTTTTCTCCCATACTCTTTTAACTGGTATAGGAATTGGATGTTCCGAAAATAATTTAGCTGCAAGTGCTTGCGGGTGATTCTGAATTTTGGGATGTGGAAGCGCGATGGATTTAAAACCTTTTAGATGTTTGAGACCCTTGCTGAACTTGGCATGTTTCACCCATACCCAAACAGAAGATTTTAGGTTACTCATACTTATTTGTATAATTACTCGTTCCTCTGCAACAACTAGCTGGATGAGGCAAAGAAAAAGGGAAGGTGAGCCGTCGATACGCTCCCAGTGTCCACAGGGTTCGAGTTTTAGTTGTTTGTTTCTTTGGAATACTCTCTGGTAATCAAACATGGCAATTGAAAATCCCCCATAAAGAAACATAAAAGAGTTTTGATGAGAAGATAATCTATAAATGGTGGATTTGTCATCCCCACGTTTGATTACCGGAGGCTATTTGGAATACATACGAGTTGCTGTTCTAAAGCCTAAATTGCTGAAATCCTACTTGGTGGTTCATCAACGCTTACTAAGTTATTTCCCTAGTTATAAACTAGTAACTACTTACGATTCGTGGGATGAGCCACCAAGTAGGGTTTTAACAATCTAGTACCTCCTAGAGTTCAATGAGTTCAACCGCCAAGAAATGCGGCCCACAAGTGGCGCTGTTTTTGTTGAGCATGCCGGTGAGTTTCCCGCTAAAAAATGGTCCAAGTTGAAAAACACTAGGTGAACTGCTCTGTGGTACATCTAATAAGCATAAAAAACATATTAAAACCATAACTGCCATAAACCAACCAACCATTGTTTATGGTTTATGGTAGGTTTATGGTAGATATACTTACCATAAAACCAACTAATGGTGCTTATAAACCAACAAACATCCCGCGGGAACCCACCTTGCTGGAATTCCAAAACATTCTTTAAACACACATCTCCCGTGTTTGAATTCTTGAATTCCCACGTTTTTCTGGACGAAATTGGTTTCTGGAAATGCCACTGTTCCTCTCATGTCTCTTGACGTTTGGTGAAAATGCAGCGTTCATCATGGAATCCCCATGGCTCTCTGACAGTTGGACTTTTTGCCCAGGAAGATTTGGAAACCCGGCAAGGACTGTGAAGTGCTGGGCGGTGAACTATGGTATTGGAAATTCGCACCACACGTAGCTAAGTTAGTTTACAAGCAGGTTACCAGGTAAACTGGTTGGTGGTGTGGAACATGAGTTTTATTTGTCCATATATTGGGAATGTCATCATCCCAACTGACGTTCATATTTTTCAGAGGGGTTGAAACCACCAACTAGTAAACTATGGTGTATGTATGGGGTTTCTCTATAGGTGCCCTCTGGCTATTCAACATAATTATGGAACAGTCACTTTAAGTGGAGCTTTGTAGCTGGGAAAATGGGGCATGTTCCAGCCAAGTATGATTACCAGAGGGTAACTATTAGTTATGGGATAATATTGCAAATAATCCATATAGTTAGCATTGGATGTTGTGCAACTATCCCATGGTTACCAATTATTGAATCAAGCTTACAACCATGAAATATTTAATGTACTTCAATGCAACAAAGCTGCGGAGTGGGGCCCGCAAGATAGCTAAGTTGGTTTTATAACTACAATGTTACTAGGGTTTATGGTAGTTATAACTTATAACTATAGTTAGATTGGGTTATAAGCAACTTATAACGTTTGGGGGCTCCACATTGTATTTTTTGAAATTATGGCTTTATGAACTTGGATCGAGGCTGAGCCTCATACTTGGGAGTGCAGGCCCCACGGCTCGCAAGTGGAGAATAGTTATATACCATGGTTGCAATATGTGGGGAATATATGGGGAATTATCCCCTTGGAATCATGGTTTATATATATATATAGGGAATGATCCCCTTTTATGGTCTTATTTCAGCTTTGGTGAAATATTATAATTTAGTCAGATATATATATATATATAATGTTATATAGTATACCCACACCACTATGGTAAAGAATATTCCCAGTTATTTAATATACACCAGTTATGGCATTCTATTCTATACACCAGTTATATAATATACCACTATGGTTATAGAGATAGAATATTACCAGTTATATATGGATTATAAACAATTTACGAACTGAAGTCGCATCCAGGCATCAAATGGTGTTGGTTTCATCTCGATGTTGATTCCCCGACGACTGGCTATAACTCTTCTATATGTTTTATGTTTTCACTCCAGCATTGTTGATATTAACGGCATGGTTATTTAGTACTGACCTCGTTCTGTTTGTTGCAACACAACACCAATGGTTTTGCTCATATCCCTTTTTTTGTTTGTACAGTAAATGTCAGTATATTCCCATGTTTGATGATGTTTCTTGCATTTGGTGATGTTTGATTCTACCACACGAGGTAAATTTATCGCAGTATTCACACCCCATGTGGGTTGATGATTCCAGGTTTTTTTTCTACCCTGTACTGGTTGGTGGTTTGGAACATGAATTTTATGTTTACATATATTGGGAATGTCATCATCCCAACTGACCAACCCCATCATTGTTCAGAGGGGTAGGCTCAACCACCAACCAGATGATATATAGTTATTTTAACCATGATATAACACCATTATATAACTACAATAAGCAATGGTCATATGTTTATATAACCAACCATTGGAACGTTGCAGGTTGGGCAAGCGGTTGTATATCTGGGAGATTGTCATCACTCATGACCTTACAATCCCGAACCTGCTTCTGGAGTCGATGTGGCAAAGCAGATGAGAACGCCCTTTTTCCGGCGGATGAAGATTTTTCAGAAGCTTCTCGTCCCCCGTGCCGCAAGACGAGGCTTCGCCTTGTCGTTTGGCATCAATCACTGAGAATGAGACCAACAACCATGAGACCAACCCTGCCGATAACGATGGTGCAGATGGTGCGGGGACACCTTCACACACCCTCCGGCCTTCGCGAATCACACAAAAGACTGCAGAGCCTTGGAAGTGAGTTGGGTATGGTGGGGGAAACTGCAGGAGAACACCGATGACCAGTGAATGATTGCTTTAGCATTGGCATTTCCAAGAAGTGCTTTGGGAGAGATGTGTGAACACCGACTCGCTTCCAATGGCCACCTATGTGGAGGCCCTGCTTGCAGCGAGAGATGGCCTTCACAGGTCGCGTTTAGATTGTTAATTAGATGGTTGATGATAAGTATGCTCAATCTTTGCTGGTTAAGCTATGAACGTTTAGTTCATGATATGATAAATGATGATACAATCCCTATCCCTATAACCTTAATTGGTTTTGAACTTTGCTTGCCTGACTCTGTTGTTGTTTTTTGCGTGCAATGGCAGGACCTGGTTTAAGCTCGATGCCGAAGCCAATATGAGGTGCCTGGTGGCCGGTTCAAACCTTGTGCATGCGCTGGCCTTGTACTTCCACTGTTTTCACGGGGCAAAGATGTCCTCTGGCTACCTTAGAATGCGCCGAAGAAATGGATTTTATACAATAAATGCTTTATAATAATTTATAGTTTTATTACCTCATGAATGCGATTATGGATGATTATACAGGCACTGGGCCATAGTAAATTCTGGTACATCCTTCAAAATTACAAAGGCACTAAAAAACGGTTGCTCTGAGATGTTTGTTTCGATATGTCGATATCCCATGCAGATCCCCATTACCATTGTTTCATTGGAACGTTGGTTTGGAACATGAGTTCTAGTTTTACGCCTGAATTTTATAATCCCCAATTAATCCCCTATAGTCCCATATAATCCCCACTAATTAATAACCATTGATATGGTTATATAACCAACCATTGGAACGTTGCAGGTTGGGCAAGCGGCAGTTCGAACGCCGCTGTATGGACCGAATCTGTGAGAATCCGTGTGTTTTCCCGTCATAGTAATGTGCATCCCAGTTGGTATATGGCTAATAAGCATGGTCAAGCATGGTATAAATTGATTTAATAGTTTTGTGTTTATGTCACTGTCAGACATATATATATATATAATTATATATATTATTTATATATATTATAGAGTTGCTTATTGAGCATTTACTAAGTTGAGTGTGTCGTTTGATTTTTCCTACTGTGCTGGGATCCACGATTCAAAAAGTTGTTTCAACTAGACTCGCACAGTTTGGAGTGGTGGCTTGGAATCCTGGAAAAATTGGATCCTGCCATTTCAAACAGCCAGAGCAGCAAAGCCGTGCTCCTAGCGGTCCTAGCCTATCCAAATCTATGCATCATGTGCTCCTCCCCACTTGAAGTTGGTTCAGAAACCCCATTGGATATAGTGTCTATGTATTAAAAAAATATTATAAACCATAGTTATTGGAGTTACGTTCACCAACTTAGCTACCATAAATCAGCTATAAATCCTAATGTTGGCTGCCTAATAGTAATTACCCCCCCTAAATTTTATTTTTTTGAAAAATATTTTAGGGGGGGGGTCAACCTTCCTATAATAATTTGTGGGAATAATAGAGTTGGCAAGGCGGAAGTGGACATGGAAGTGGGGGCAGAGGTGGTGGAGGCGAAGGAGGAGGACGAGGAGGAGAAGAAGGAGAAGAAGGAGAACGAGAAGGAGGACAACAAAATTGGAGTTGCGGAAAAAAGTTTCCACTATTGCCATGCCTGGTGCAGGTTTGTTATTGCTATTCTGGGGTTTGCAAAGGGGGTACCCTTTGTGGACCTGTTTTTTTGCTTTTTTTAAAAAGGGTTTTATAAGGAAATCAGCTGTTTGGTAATTGGATCAGATTTCTGGAATCTAAGCTTTTGCTAATCAAAAGTGAAGGCTGCTTTGAAAAGGATTTGCTTTACTTGACTCTTTTGGCAATAGTAAAAGTAAATGGAGCTAATTGACTTTTAGTATTGGAGAAAAAATTGGAGTTGGAAAAAAAATTCTACTATTGCCATGTTGGGTCCACTATTGGCCATGCCCTCTGGACAAGGTCTGAACATGACTCTTTTGGCAATACTAAAAGTAAATAGAGCTAATTGACTTTTAGTATTGGAGATAAAACTGGAGTTGCGGAAAAATGTTTCTACTATTGACAAGATATCACTATTGGTCAGACAACATTATGAAAAATATCCATTTTTCTTGGCTAAATCATTATTTTCCTATTGCTTGGGGGCCCATTGTTTTTCGAAAGATCTTTCATGCATTCAATGTCCAGGACATTGGCTTCCGAGGGAACATCCCAGCGCTGTGGCATCTCGGCGTTTTTTTTTGGATCTTTCTGAGATATTTCAATAGATGACAATGGATAGGTGAAGTCCATAATATATCAATGTCCATATCTATCCTATATACATGTTTATATCTATCCATCTACCCATACATAGATTTCAATAGATTAAAGGATAGGTAAACTCCAATCCGGGAAAAAAAACAACTATAAACATATGTATAAATCCGGGCCGTTTCGGGAATGTTATCCTATTAATTGGGTCGACCTTGGTTAGATACTAACTTTGTACTTTGACATGTTGCTATCAATGGTAAAATTTACATTAGCCAGATGAAAATGAGTTCTTTGGGCAGGTACAGTATCTCAGATTCACCATGTTCAATACATAATAGCTGTGCCTGAGAATGGGACATACCCACCAACTGGCAATTTTATAAAGGAAAATGACAATTATCCAATGGGTTTAGGGGTCCTATTTCCAGACAAACCCGATGATGTTCAAACAAAAGAAATGGAAGTTGGGATTTCAGTTACAACGAAAAATATTATTGTATCTACAGGCTGGTACCCCTTAGGTTATGTTTGTCGGTTTATATCGTCCGGGGGGTCAAAAAAAGTACTGCAAAAATCCCCAATTTATAGATCTTTGTAGATGAGGTTCCCATTAAAACCTGGCGTTTTTTGATGGATTTTCAATTGCTAGGTTTGCCAGGGGATCAACCAAATTCACCAGTCCAATATGGGGGTTTCCTAAAATAGGGGTACCCCTAGTTATCATCCATGTTACCCTCTGGTAACTTAACATAGGTATTGAAAATGGTCATAGAAATAGTGGGTTTACCCATTGAAAATGGTGGATCTTTCCAAAGTTCTGTAACAGTTTACCAGAGGCTAGATTGGGATTTCCCCTTCTGAATCATCCAGCGATAACAGGGTACCCCCATGACTATGGAAAGCTCCATATATCTACCGTAAAGCTGAGTTCAGAGTTGCATCAGTTCCCATCCAACTCAGGGGCACGGAGGCCAACTTCCATAACTATTTGGTCCCATAGATGGCAGATCAAGGGTGTCAAAGCCAGTCTGGTTGGTGGTTTGGAACATGGCTTTTATTTTCCATTTCATATATGGGATAATCCTTCACATTGACGTTCATATTTGTCAAGATGGTTATTGCACCACCAACCAGCAGTTATTTTTCTCAGAACTTCGGTTCTCTCTGGTAATGTAAGATAGCCATAGAAACCATATAGAATCATATAGTTCGATGATTAATTTACTTATTGAAGATGCACATTTTCCATTGCTACCTTTGATTACAGGAAAATCCAAGCATCCACCTTTGTTGTCCCTCGATACAGTAACTGCTTAAGAACATGTGAGCCACTGTGGAAATCATGTGTTGCTTATATATTCCGAAATTCCTGACTACCAACTACAACATGTTCCAGTCATGGAGGCTTGATACAGATGGGTTTGTAGGAAACAAGGTACCCCCAAACGCATTGCCATTTTGGGCCACCGTCAGACACACCCATATCTGAGTTCCACTCCAGACTTGGCACATGCGGCATATGCCGAAGAAACAATTTTGAAATCACGCCCAGTAGGCTTCCATATTTGTTAAGTTGCCATGTATCCTGCTCATGTGGATGATGAACATGCATCATCTCGAATTTCATTCGACTGTAAGCATCCCACGTGAAAACAGGGATTTGCCATTGCCACGTTGAATTTCCAGAAGGTGAGTGGATGATGATCATGATCGGTAGAGCCTCGATTCCAGTCAATCTGTATTTTAGACCATCGACGGATATAAATCACAAGCAGACCACGAATGCAGACTCTTTGATGCGTTAAAAATCAAAATTATGTATGGGTTCGTCTGAAATCTGAAAATTTGTTGAGTCCGGATCACAATTTATCCCTTGGAGATCTCGTTGATCATTGATCCAACATGGCCATGGCTGAGAGACCCCCATCCCCAACAAAATCCAGGAAGTACATGGACAAGCGCAACCAAGGGGTCGTTCCTTGGCTGCTCATCCCTACAGGTTCATCTCATGGAACTTCCTGGTAACGAGTCTCTCTTCAATCCATCGACAACCAAGCACTTCAATCGAAGGATGTTGTTGTTGTTCCCGGAAAGACATATGTGTAAAACATCGGAAGTGAAAATGTTAAAGCTCTCTTCAATTAGAAATTCAAAAATCTGAAATTCAATTGGATAAAGCGCCATTCTGAAGTTGAACTAACCTCTGGTTTTGTTTCCCAATCACTTCCAAACACCGAAGGAATCTTGACTTGGACGAAAAACACCCATTGCCAAAGACTTGAAAATGGGTGGTGAGGTTCACTACCATCTCCAGTTATGTTTATTTGTTTTAATGGTGGGTGTACCCGATATAAGTATATAAGTATATTATGTACATATATTGTATATATGATGGTTTCCATACATGACGGGACCCCAAATCATCCATTTTAATGTTTGTTTTGTTCATCATAAACCATCCAGCTACTGGGGTACTGTCATTTATGGAAACCCCTATATAATATATATAATATATTAATATATTATTTATCTATTATTATAATATATATATATATGTATACAAAGTGGCGCCCCCCGGTTATAAGTTGGCTTATAAACCCAATCAACTATAGTTATAAGTATCATAAACCATAGTTATTGAACTTATAAACTAACTTAGCTATTTACTGCTATCTATGGGGCACCACATTGTATGTATATATATACATCAATAGCAATGATTTCTATCCCATAGATGGATCATTCCGGGTGATCTCATCATACTTTTTAGCAGCACCTGAGGTGAGTCTACTTGAGCTTCACACGGTCACAGCCACTCAGTCGCACTGGATTTCTGCATCACATTTGCATGTGGCTGTGTCTGGAAATAGGCTATACCATGGTATACTCCCAATTTCATAGCAATTTCATAGGGGAATATTTGGGAAAATGCTGATTTCCCATTGAGTTAAGGGGTACACTATGTTCAGACAAACCCGTGTGGCGAATAAGGAAGGCATTTCTCTTCTAATTCACTGATGGTATGACCACCCGCCATATTATTTTTCATATGGGATTATGTGGGGCTTGTTGACCATCTACGAAAAGTGGGATGCACATCCAAGTATTGTGACTCTGGCGCTATCAGTGAATTCGTGTAGTGATCAACTCGATCGACTTGTGCTGGGGCTGAGTCGGAGATAATTCGTGTATCTCCCAATTGGTTCTACTTTTATAAACACCGTTAATTATAGAAAGTGAGTGGGATTTTCCATGGGATTTGGGTGGCTGATGTATGGCTAAGTTGGGGCTACCTCCATGTTCTTTTGGGGCCACCTTGCAGGGAACTCAGTCCTGACTCCGAGCGGTGATATGATGAATCAGGGGAATCATCCCCTTTTATGACCTTATTTCAGGCTGGTGAATGAGTGTAATTTACCCAGATCCCGATGTGTCGGTTATTGAAATCCAATTCTTTTGTTGGTTTCAACCTGTAAAACCCACTCATTTTGGCTGGTTAAACCACCGAGTGTTGGTTGATGTAGCACCAATTTCTGTCGGTCTAAGCATCTGTCAACCTTTTTTTGGACAACATCATGTTTGCTGATTACGTAAATCAAAAATCATGTAGGTTAATTCACGGTGTTTTCTGTTGCAATCCCAATTCTTCGACATGTTGGTAGCTTAAATGCAATCGTTTGGCATATTCAATTCCAATGGTTCACCATGTTTCATAATGGGGTTCTCATGTTCAATCATGGTTGATGGCCTAATAAATGATATGTCAACCATTTCTGCTGGTTAATTTAATGTCCCATGTTTCTTGTTAAGATCCTAATTTTCCCACACTTTGGGCCGGTCAAATGCACCATTTCTGCCGGTGAACCCCTGATGTGTTCCTCATCTTAGCACCTTCAACCGATCTTTGACCAAGGCAATGGAACTGGCGCGCTTCAAGCTGCTGATCCGTGAGCGCTTCAGGTGGTTTCGTGCCAGACATGGATGAACCTGGTGATTTCATGGGGATTTCATGGGATTAACGATGGGAAAAATCCAGAAAAATCGTGGGAGAAGAGCGATTTTGGACATGGTTTCGATGGGTTGGCTTCAAATCACAAGTTTGACCCACATCAAGAATCATAACTGAAACCATATCAGAATCATATCTAAAACCGTATCAACATCTTAACTGCAAAACCACGCCAGAAACAATTCATAACAACAAATCATATCTGAAACGTATCAAAAATATTAAAATTAATATGTTGAAAAACCTTCATCCTAGAGACTTCGGATGTTATAAGATTTGGGATTCAAGATGGAGATTCATGGGGAAAATCATGGGTCCGGGGATTCTTTTTTCGCAGGGGATTTCTAGTTGATTTATCTGATTTATGTCGGCTAAAGGAGACATGTAGTTAGCGCAATACCATGCAATAGCATTCTCGTGCCCCCGTTTGATAGCTAAGTTGGGTCAGATAACTACAATTTTCAATTTCACTAGGGTTGGTGATAGTTACAACTGTAGTTAGACGGGGTTATAAACCCACAAACATAGCTAGCGGGCCCCACATTGTAACAAATCTGGCATTGGCTCAACTGTTCCGCTGCGCACTTTCACAAGTCCGGCGAGATGGCATGCTATGTCAAGAACAGGTGCTCAACACATGCGCGAATGTCTACAAAACTCCGCTAGCAATGTGCTTCCAAACGTTGGGATCAGGTATTTGCGGCCGAAGCCTCCTGGTTATGGGATCAGGAAGCCATGACAGTGACCGCACCCTTCTCATCATGTCGACTTTATGCAAGTTAGAAATCTGTTCTCTCAGCGCAATTTTAAAAAGGATGAATGAACGCTCAGATTTCCGGAGCTAGAGTACATCAAAGCTCAGCAACCCGATTCTGATGCCGTCTGCGACTCCATGATCCTTATTAGCATTTGCCACGGCAGCAAACCATAGTTTGCCAGGAGCGCTAGCGCCATGGGTGGGTTGGCTCAGCATTCGATATTGAAATTATCTTGAACGGAACCAGAGCGGAAGTATTGTTGCTGACAATACGGGACTGCTTGCAGTTTCCGAAGACTGGATGGGGCCCCCGGGCCCCGATTTAACCCACAAAAATGGTGAATCTGTGGGATTACATCTGATTTATATCTGATTGTAATAAGTGGGTAAACCTAGGCAAATTCTATCTGGTTGGTGGTTTGGAACATGTTTTATTGTTCTATATATTGGGAATTCCATAATCCCAACTGACTTTCAGATTTTTCAGAGGGGTCGAAACCACCAACCAGCTATGGTTTATGCATGTTTATGGTATCTTATGGTAGATATGACTAGACCTCGCTGGGCCTCACCTGGTTCTTGGACTGGCTGAGCTATAACTCGGCCAGCAGTAATGGGTAATGGCGATGAGTATGGTATGGTATATGAATGCATGGCAATGTATGGCAATGTATGGTAATTTTAATGTATTACTATAATTAAGCCAAAGATATGTTGTGAAAGCAAAAATGCTGTGACATACGGTTTTATGCTGACCCAGAACAATAAATTCTTGGCTGGCTAGTGCTGGGACATGAATGCCAACAGCGGTCCCCATGTCTTTGTTACCGCAGTGTAGAGCTGATCGATATGGGCACCCAAAGATGTTTTGCTACTACAGCGAGGGACCCTACTAGTGTGAGTGTATAGACCTCAAGCATAGACGATCTGAGATATAATATGCAAATTTATCCCAGTAAATGCGTGTATAATTTTTATATCATGTACCTCCTACAACTTGGTTCAATGATTGTATCCACGGCAAGTAGCAACAAATATCTTCAATGATTGTATCCACTGCAAGTAGCCCACAATTTCAAGATCTCCTAGGCTTGAAGGGAAGAAATTACAGGGTTCACCATCATCGTTGGTGGGAATCATGCTTTGAACCTTGAATGTCATTGGGAGGGCCACCTGACTGAGGCAGATTTACCCACAAAAATTGATTGTATCCCGTGATATAGACGTTTTCTGGGCGGTGTTTTGGAACATGTTTTATTGTTCTATATATTGTGAAATTCATAATCCCAACTGACTTTCAGATTTTTCAGAGGGGTAGGTCAACCACCAACCAGATGATTATTGTTGCTTTGCGTTGATGACCTTCTGATATTAGATATTATTCTTGTTTGTTTACGTAAAGGTTATAACAAATACAAAGATATGTTGTGAAAATTATGGTTTGATATTAGATATTAAAATATTAGATATTAACCATGATTTTCTTGGTTTACATTGGTGATACCTTCTGACACTCAAACATCTTCAAGTTGAAATCCCCAGTCGGTTACCGTTACCGGTCATCCCGATCCTGGTCCCGATGCCACCATGTGGGGCTCCCAAACGTTATTTTTGTTGGTCTATAACCCAATCTAACTAGTTCGTTATAACTACCAAAAACCCTAGTGAAATTGTAGTTATGATCACCAACTTAGCTATCACATCTCAGCCATATATCCCAATAAATCACAATTTTTCATGGTGAAACCACCATTTTCCCTATGGTTTTCCCAACTTAGCTATCAAACGGGGGGCCCGCCAATGCCAGGGATAACGCCAGCGAAGTCTTTCGTTTCCTGGACGACAATCGCAGTGGCCGCGTGAACCGGGTGACCTTCGCTGCGCGTTTGCAGACCTTGCACTATGCAGGTGGATCATCCCGCTGGTTTCGATAGGGTTTTTAGATACCTATAATCTATAGTTATATAATGTTATATATATATATATATCATGGTATAATTTATGGTATAGTTATATTTATAACTATAGTATAGTTAATAGATCTGGGTAAATTATAACGACCTCACTGTTCTCCCTCACTGGAATCATAGTTAGTAAGGGGAATCATCCCAATATGGCCTTATTTCAGGGGTATGCTTGACCTTTGGCGAAAGATCGCGGTAGTGCAACATGGGATTTTCAATGTGGAGACAGACCGCTTGCTCCTCGACGAATGTTGCTTCTTGCCGGCGTTTAGGAGCAATCCTGCCGCCCTCGTCAAGGTGAAGCTGAGATCTTGCATGAACTACAATCAGGCAGCAGCAGTTCGTCCAGAGACTGAGTGGCTTGGCCAATCGTACGGTCGTGTCATGATCAGCAACCAGGCAAGAACAGCTGCAGTGTCTGAGGTGTCCAGCTACGTGGCAGTGCCATCAAGGTTTTCACCAGCAAACATCAGGATTACAGATGAGAATTTAACTTTTTTGGTCAAGAAACCATTGCAAAATATGTGGCCGACCACTAAATTAAGAGTTTGACCCTGAAAATGACAAATTTAGAGTGGAAACTAGTCTCCCAACCCCTATCTGGCAGGGTCTATGTTAATTTACTGGAGGGTAATTAGGGGGTACTCCTCCAATGTAGTGATTTCATCTGATACTTTTTTATGGTACCATCCCTTTTTTCAACAGCCGTAAAAGGGGTTTATTCATCCAGGCTTGACATCCTTAGTACATGGGATATCTATGGTACACTGGAAGTTTTTTTTAAGCGCAAACGGCGATTTAACCAAATGATATTGGTTTGGGATTAATATCCAAAAATAGGAGGACATGGGGATCGAATTAGCAAAAATGTTTCAGTAGTTGATGAAATTTGATTGAATACTGATTGGTGGTTTGGAACATATTTTTTTTTTTCCATATATTGGGAATAAGAAGCCCAACTGACTTCATATGTTTCAGAGAGGTTGAAACCACAAACCAGAATATATAACCAACAATTGTGGTTTCTCTTTTGGACAATAATTGGATTTATGGGTCTCCAATGCGAAAAAAAATCAGCCTTAACCGCTGTAATTGGGGTATAATTGGGATGTAATGCTATAGATGAGCATCAAAAGTGGGGATTTGGGCAACAGAATCGTATACTGTGATGTCTGGTTGGTGATTTCAAACATGGCTTTTATTTTCCATTTCATAAAAAAGGGATGTCATCCTTCCCATTGACGAACTCCATCACTTTTCAAGATGGCTAAAACGCACCACCAACCAGATTCGGTGAATCTAATTGGTGATAATCTAGGTACAGTACTGTAAATGTATGCAAATGTTATTTTTCGCTCCGCCTGCTGATTGGTGGAACTTATTGTGGTAAACTTTTCAGTCGTCTTGACCGCTAGGAGAGATGCGGATGGGTGAAATGGTGTACCCTCTGGTTATGTCAAAATAGCTATTGAAAATAGCCATTTATAGTTGATTTACACACAAAAAAATGTGATTTTCCATAGTTATGTTAGTTTACCAGAGGGTAACTTGAGAATGACAAAGCCTGTTCGTTCTTTCTTGCAGCGCATCTAATTTTAATGCATTTCTGGTGTACTCCATGTTGGGCCACTGTTGAATTTCAACAAATATATTTGGGCCTTTCATCCAACGGGGCAGCAATTAGCTGCAAGTTGAATGGGAACATGACGGATATCAAAATATGGCGGTGTGTTCTTGCACAGGCAAATCCAACAAGCTTTTTGACTACTTGGATCGGCAAGGCATGGTGGGTGGTAGATGGTTGGGCCGAAGAATTTCTGAGTGTTTATTGGTGGTCAATGAAGAACTTGTGGTTGATGAACGTCAAGCCGGGATTAATAACTCCCTAAGGCCGCTAAATGTGAAAAAATGAAGCGTGGTGGAGAGAAACTGCTTGTGGATATATAAGCCAGATATATGGGATAACCCTGCTGAATGGGGACTTCCGGACTGGTAACCACTTGCCCAGTGGGTGACTAATGGTGGATGACTATGGATATATAAAGAAAGATCTGGATGGGAAATGAGCAGTTTTATGTCGACCAATTTGTACTTGGGGAAACATGACCATTTACTCAATGGCCATGTCAGGAACCGATTTATTGGAGGTACCTACCATATATAAGGCCTATTTTTTAGGCCTAAATTTCAGGGAATATCCCCACAAAATATGGCCTTATATGGTACAGTACCTCCATTTTGGGATCCTGAAATTCCCATTGATTTACTGGACTTGTTGGTTGATTCTAAGTTTATTGTGTTAATCATTGTATATTCCATGTTGGACATACCTCAGTCACCTAAAAGCTACCCTCTGGTAATTTAAAATAGCTATTGAAAATGGCCATTTATAGTAGTTTTACCCATTAAAAATGGTGATTTTCCATCGTTTTTCGTATGTTTACCAGAGGCTACAGGACTCCTTTCCGTTTCGGACGGACACTCCGACGCCCCCGCATCGCCCCCGCATCGGCATTGGTAGGTTTGGGTGTGCTGACCGTTCACAGCTTGACCTTCCTGGATCGATGGTCGCTGCCGCCCTACATGTGCCGCAGGGATGGGATCAGACTTTGGGGATGGAAGATACCCGGCCTGGTAAACCTCGAAAAAACGATGGAAAGATCCACCATTTTTTTATAGGTAAATCAACGATTTCGACTGGGCCATTTTCAATAGTTTTTCTATGTTTACCAGAGGGTACTTGGTGATTTATCCCGCATGGCCACCATGTTGTAGGGCTCCATTGGACTTATACAATGTGGGGCTTGCGTTTGCACGCAATGTTTGTTGGTTAAGCCCATCGAACTAGTTCGATATAACTACCATAAACCCAAACGTGAAATTGTAGTTATAAACGGCCCAACTTAGCTATCATGGAGGCCCCACATTGTTGATTTGAACATCAATCTGAAGGTGCTATCTGGCAACTGTCAGGAGGTGTCATCTCTGTCATGGGAGACCATAGGGATGACAGCGATGCATTCTCCCCTCATCTGACCCGCCAATTCGGAGAAGAAAACATATGTCTGGTTGGTGGTTTGGAACCATGGAATTTTATGACTTTCCAGAAACAGTTGGGAATGTCATCTTCCCAACACTTCCCAACTCCATCATTTTTCAGAGGGATAGGCCAACCACCAACCAGAGATGATTGTATCAGCCAGAATATCGGAGATGTTTCAGCCAGGATGTTCACAGCAACATGTCAGAGAAAGTAATGACAACAATGATATAACAATGATATCCACTATGACATATCGATGATTACAACAGAAACATCTCAAACAAAAAGTGACGACATCTTGACACATTGCCAAGAACTTTGAGCCAGGTACTATCAACCCGACACGAAGGGCATGCGCACGGTGAAGGACGGGTCATCCCAGCAATGGTGGCTTAGTTCACCATTCAACTTGTGGGATAGTTCACCATTCAGTTAGTAGGGTTGCAAGCTGGAAAAAAAACCGGGGGTACTTTTATGACTGAGGAAACTGCAGAAAAAGCCCTTTTTAGGTGGTGGTTCATCCGACTAGGTTTGTTCACCCCAGTTATAAGTGGATTAATCCCACTTAGTGGGATGAGACACCAAGTATAGAGGGATATTTATGGTACACTGGTGAGATTTATGGTACAGCGGTGATTCAACCAACAAATGATGATATCATAGGGATATAACCATCCAAACATGAAAAACAACATGGCTAGGTCGGGGATTCTCCAGCCACATTTGAATACCGGAGGGTATCTAGTTGGAGTTGGACTGCTCGAAGTTAATGATTCGAAGGAATGTTCCAACCTGGCCTTTGTCTTCCTCTTTGCTTCCTTGCGTCACCACGAACAGAAATTGAGTTAGGCGATGTTGAGAGGCGAGAGGCTTAAAAGTAGAGGTCATGAACCAATCCGCTGTTTGATGGTGGTCCCCACTGAAACTTGTGGCTTTTTCATTAGCCAGATTAGCCAGATATAGAAGATTATAAAACTGGTTGGTGGTTTGGAACATTTGTTATTTTCCATATATTGGGAAGAATCATCCCCACTAACTTTCATATTTTCCAGAGGATTTGCAACCACCAACCATTGAAGCGCACCATGACAAAAACGAGCTCCCAATGCGCGCGGATCGTCCCCTCAATTGACGGCAGCCACTGTAGAACTCTTCTAGTTCATCAAATTACAGCAACCCCATAAAACATAGAAAAGCGTTTCCAGGATATTACAGATTATATCTACTTCATATTTCCAGTGTTCTCACTTTTTTTTAACTTTGAAGGAATCACTATAATGTTTGTTTGTTCAACCGCTTAAATAGTTTGAAAAAGATCATTGATTGCATTGCATAGCCCAGCGGAGCTTGCATGTCACCAGACCTGTCCAGTTCCAGCTTCCCACTGTCCAAGCAAATTTGTAAATTTGGGTTTCCTAAAATGGAGGTGTTCCACACCTTCGCCCTTGGCCACAGGGTCCCTTCCATCACGACCACCATGGTTTTGTGGAATGATGATGGGCTGCTGGGCAACACGACCTACTGGCCGTGAGGAAACTGGATGGAGTCCTATATGGGCTGGCTATGGATGTCAGCACGACCTTCTGGAGGCCGTGAACAAGTTCCACTGGCATTTTCTGCTGGCCCTCGTCTACACGAATGCCAAGCTTAATGATCTGAAAGCCCGTGTTGCTGTTGGTGCTCCCTGCAAGTTGGGATATGTTCACCTTTTGGGTCTGGAAGAGGTGTGGATGGCAGTTTTGATTTGCATTCTACAAACTTTGCATGCAGCTTTTCTGGAATTGTTTACATTGGACAAGCGTATTAAAACGGGTGATTTGGGGGTACCCCATGGTAATTTGTTACATAGCTATTGAAAATGACCCATAGAAATAGTTGATTTACCTATTAAAGATGGTGATTTTCCATAGCAACATGTTAGTTTACCAGAGGTTACCCCTATTTTAGGAAACCCCCAAATTTGTGCATACGAAGTGTTGCTCTGCCTGGAAGATCCAGTTGTCTTTGTAAGATCGAATGGTTTACCAAGTCGCGGTATCCTTTAAGACAGGCAAGCAAAAGCCAACTCAAGTGGACATTTCATGACATTTATGATAATTTATGATATTTTTTGATAATATATGGTGATTTATGATAATATATGATTATATATGATAATATATGATAATTTATGATAATTTGTGATAATTTGTGATAATTTATGATAATTTATGATAATTTATGGTGATTAATGGACATTTACCCTCTGGTTATGACTAACATAGCGAACTGGAAAGATCCACCATCTTTAATAGGTAAATCAACTATTTGTATGGGTCATTTTCAATAGCTATGTAACAAATTACCAGAGGGTAATGACATTTACAGTTCTACATGTTTGTGAGTTCCACAGTTCTTCTGAGAATTCCTGATATGTTCACATCGTCAATATCTACGCCCTGTGTTTGGGGCAATGGTTTGTTCGGCCCCTATTCAGCAACACCTTGCCTCAGTACAATCTATCAGGGGGTCCCAACCACGAAACATCACCACCAAAAAGCGGTTGAGAGTTCCGGGTTATGCTACCCGCTGCTACCCAACAAAAATCGGCTGGTGGTTTGGAACATGAATTTTATTATCACATATTTTGGGAATACTGATCCCAACTGACTTTCATATTTTTCAGAGTGTTGAAACCACCAACCAGATTAATTTGGAATCCGGTTCTTATCCAATATTTGTCCATAAGCCGTAAACCCTAGTTTTTAGAGGAGAAGCTGATCGACATGCACATGCACCCCCTGATTGCGTGGCGGAAGATCGACAAGGAGGGGCAACTCGTAACTGACCAGATTCAGTTGAGTTCAGACTGGCAGCTACTCCTCACTAATATTACCCCTGGTAATTTAACATAGCTATTGAAAATGGCCATTTATTTCTTTGATTTACCCATTAAAAATAGTGATTTTCAATAGTTATGTGACAGTTTACCAGAGGGTACCCCAAAAAAACTGGGTTTCACCAAAAACATCAAGTGATATCATGGGATATAATGGGGATATCATGGAGATAACTATCAACCCAACTACCAACGTGGGGCCCCTTTGATAGCTAAGCTTGGGGAAAACCATAGGGAAACCATAGGGAAAATGGTGGTTTCACCATGAAAAATGGTGATTTATGGGGATTTATGGCATGTGATAGCTAAGTTGGTGAACATCACTAGAATTTCACGTTTGGGTTTATGGTAGTGATAACGAACTAGTTAGATGGGCTTATAAACCAACAAACATAGCGTGCTAGCGGGCCCCACATTGTATGGGCTATCCGAATTTCAGGATGGTGAAACAACTACAATGTGGGGCCCCCAAGATAGCTAAGTTGGTTTATAACTACAATAACTAGGGTTTATGGTAATGATAACTATAGTTAGATTGGGTTATAAACCAACTCATAACTAGGGGGCCCACATTGTATGAATCCCCTGTTGGATGCTAGGACGGCAGCATGCGCATCTCCTACGACGAGTTTCGCTTCTACCTCTACGACATGCTCAGCGCCAACAAGGTCGACATGGGACATGGCCCAGCATGGGGATGATTTTCCCACGCAACTGAGCACCAAAAGACGGTGCTTAAAGGATCATCCCACTTGTCTAGATCAATCGACTGGTGGGTAGAAACTTGGCAAAAACCAATCCTAACTTGTTTTTTGGTAATGGGATTATCTACGTTCAGCAGCTAAGATGTTTCTATTTTTTTGCAGGGTATCTGGCTGAGCCATGTTGATCTTGGTAAGAAAAGCCGTAGTTCTTTGCGGGATGAGCCAGCAAGATCAAGTAGTAGAATTTGCGAGATCAACAATGGTCATTTGGTTGGATAACAACAATGGTCATTTGATGAAAATGTTAATGGTCATTTACGATGTTAATGGTATTTTGCAAATCCAATCCTTTTGGATGTTTGAATAGTTCTTGGTTGTTCAGCATATTTGGGATGATTGGTTGAGATGAAATCATGTTCAACCAGCATTATTAATTGATACTATTAATGGGGTTAAAACAAGAATAAACCATCCCCCAGTCATCACCATAGATAGGTGGAATCTTTACCATTCCCAAACATTCTTTTAACCACAGTATTCTTAATGGCTCAACTGGGGATCTGATTCTCAAAGTCTGGCGTTTTCTGTCCCATGAAAACGGGTTAAAACTGCTGTGGCTTCTACTGTAGATGATTTAGTGGTGGTACCCTCTGGTAAACTAACATAGCTACTGAAAATCACCATTTATAGTGGATTTTCCCATTGAAAATGGTGATTTTCCATAGCTATGTTAGTTTACCAGAGGGTAATTATAACCGCAATGTCAAATCCGGATTGATAAACCTGGTTGATTGACTAGAGGGGCGGCCCACAAAGAGTGATTTCATTTTGCCACTAAAATGGGACCATCCAGGAATCAAGAGCTGAAGGCTTGGAACAAATCCATAATCCGGTGTCGGCATCGCCCAAATATGCCGAAGCTATAGTTAGTTGAAACCCATAATCCCTATCTTGTTGTAACTGACCCGTCAAAGCGAACAAAAATTAAGCCCATTCTGACTGGTGTGTTAAACCTCATATTTTGCCCATTGTTTGGTGTTGTTACCCCTTGGTTCAAAAAAAACACAGAGTGCTTTGAAGATCTTGTCATTTTATGAGGTAAACAATCTATACTCATAGTCTGATTTTCTATGTATGATTTTCTATGTATGATTTTCTATGTCTGATTTTCTATGGCTATGTTAGTTTATTGGATGATTTCAACCACCAACCACTTCAATTGGTCATGGTGCTTTAACCAACCAAGTCATTGGTGATGGCTCAGCAATGGATCTGTTGTTGGGACCCACTAAGACTCGAACTGGGTGAAGAGAAATCCTGTGGCCCAGCGGCCCAGGTACTTTATCTATGTGAGCAATGTTCAAAAAAAATCCCCATGAATGTTGGGGATATTTCATGGACATTATATGAGATTATCTTGGGATTATATATATGGAGATTATTAATGGGGATTAAAAATAACTCTATCATTCTGTTTTACTGGTTACTGGCAATTCCCATTATGGATTGTGATTACTAATGATAATCCCCTGACAGTATTGGTTTGTATCGCCGAAACCATCAACCAGCGGGGATTTAGCAGCCACTGCTCTTGTTGATCCTGATTTTCTTCATGTCTCAGCATTTTATGGGTAATTATATGATCCACCCTCTGGTAAACTAACATAACTATGGAAAATCACCATTTTTAATGGGAAAATCCACTATAAATAGCCATTTTCAATAGCTATGTTAAATTACCAGAGGGCAATCATCAAATCCCAAAAAGTTTCCCAAACAAACTGATCCCACTTTGCTCCTTGGGGGTGCAGGCCAAGGGTTATGGTCATATAACCATGCTAGTAGCACCCATAAGTTGGGAAGTAGGCCTAAATAACTTAGAACTATGGTTTTATGTCCATGCATAAGTGGTTAATGTCATGACAACAGAGATATTCAACAGATCTTTATCCCAGTTAACAGATATAACTACCATCTACAACAGATATTTCAAAGATATCACACTGATTTTTAACATTTAATACTGATTGGTGGTTTGGAACATTTGTATTTTTCCATATATTGGGATTAATAATCCTAACTGACTTTCATATTTTTCAAGATGGTCAAAACCACCAACCAGAATAGATATCCATTCATATACAGATATAACAACAGTGATATTCCGAGGTTTTTCCACCATCCCACACTGGGCAAAACGACCAGATACGACCAGGCGATGTGTGTGGCCACATCCAGCTTTCCCAAAACTGAGCCGGAGCGGGGACGTTTTGCCGAAAACACGGCGGTTTTTTCGTTGGAGATTAGCGATTTTTCTAAGGGTGATATATGATATAACCAAAATAGAGCATAGTTTGGATATCTGTATGTGATGGGATTTTCAAAAAAAGTCACGTATACCCTGCCAGACTCCGCAGTTTAGATTCGATGAGTCCACTAAACATGGGCTATGGATTCAGGGTCGAATTTGGCGGAGGATTCTTTCTATGTAAAAGAATCGTTTATATCTCTCGATGTTTTGTGAGATGTAAAATCTAACCATCAAAACTGACGGTTTCAACCAACAATGATAATTAATTAGTTTTACAATGGGATATGATGGGGATAAATACAAATTAGTGTACATTGGGGTAGACTGAGGTAATCCCCATCAATAATTAAATACTATACAATTACCCTCATTATATCGCCATAATAATACAAAGTGGGGCCCCCAAGATAGCTAAGTTGGTTTATAATTAAAATTTCACGTTTGGGTTTATGGTAGTTATAACTTAAACTAGTTAGATTGGGTTATAAACTCAGAAAAATAACGTTTGGGGGCCCCACATTGTAATAATAAACCAGCAATAATGAGGCTAAAAAAATCTGGATAAATTTGATCACGATGATCACGACCTCATGTCGGTGGCTGTAGGAGTAACTATCTCAGACTGGCCGAACATTTTCCGTTGGTGGGCTGCCGTACTTGATCCAGATTGAATATTGAGAATGCTTAGCAATGAAGATGTCCCAGCCTAGCACTTTTTTCCGGGCCTTGACCAGACATGGGGAGAATTTGGGGATCCCGTTTTCGATCGCGTTCAGTTGGTAATTTTTTGCCGAGCGGTTTTGGCTTATGGTAGATATATCATGATATAATATATCTATAGTATTCATGGAGTTTATAAACCAACTTAGCTATCGTTTGGAGGCCCTCAATGGCTTGTACCAAAATGGCTGGTTTTGCACCTTCAAAACCAGTTGATATGGTCACCTCGAGTCATTACAGGGATGAGTCTAACATTTGCCATACCACGATCCTGTGGTGGCACGTAACCCATGTTGCTTCCGGAAAAAAGTTTGACCAACTGCCAGTAGTACTCTCGATTTTCGTCGTGTTTAGATGAACACTGAGTAAACTTCGGCGAACCGTTGATGAAGCGGCGAAACATCCTTTTAGTCATGGCCTTTTGGAGATGCAATTTGTTCTCCTACACTGAGACTGGGCACGTGTTTGAAACTTATGTGCCCTAGAATTTCAAGGTTGATGATATTTTTTTCGTCTAAATTTCCATCTTGTAGTATCCACCTTTTTGGACACAACCCATTGGTAAAATTCAATGTTTTTTTGCTGAAATCTACCATGCCCAGGTCCCAACATTCCCTGAAAACTCAGAAAAAACAATTCCATGCACTGAAGTTTGTTATCATGTTCATTATTCAAACGATTGCAAGTATTGCCATGTTGTAATATACCATATATACATATATATATATATACACCATCTATCCCATGTTCCGACATACACCGCCGTTGTTACGCTGCCGAAAGTGGTGCAGGATATTGCTGCCGTTTGGCGAGCTATGGATAAGGAGCTGCCTGGGAATGGAATCGAAATGTTGCCCACTGTCCAGACATGTCGATATACCCTCTGGTGAACTAACATAGCAATTGAAAATGGCCATTTATAGTGGATTTTCCGATTAAAAATGGTGATTTTCCATTGCTATGTTAGTTCACCAGAGGGTATTTCGATATCCACATGGCTCGCTTCCCTTACAAAAGTATTGGCAAATCCTGAGGTTGGATGTTTGAACCTTTTTTGTGGAATCGAATGGTATAACTTGAGGTTAAAAATGGCCCACATGAACATTCCCGAGAAAAACCAGCGGTTTTGCTGGTAAAATCATCGAAGTAAAGATTTGCCATTGCCAAGATTGACTACCAGAGGGTAGCTATCAAAAGTAGTGAGATATATCATAGGTCTGTCCAGACATGGGGTGTGACAATAACTTCCAGTATACCCGAATGTATGCAATTTTACTTGGCAAAAATATGCTACTATAGGTTTTGGGTGTAAAGAAAACATCGGACAAACCCACATTTAGTTCTTATCCAAAGGTGCTGAGAATGTATCCTTGTTTTCATTTTCCAATTGATTCAATCAAGGCAAGCATCAGCCTCGACCCTACACCCAGATGGTTTGAATGTTTGGAGTTTCAGCCATAAAACCTTGCGGTTGTGTTTCTTGACGGAGCCTTGCACTTGTGCGAAGCTTGAGCTGAATCACCGTTCACACTTCCTCAGATCCACAACAAGCTGAACGCATGGCTTTGGGGTATCCGGTCTTCGTCTTCGTTGCACTTAAATGGAACTGGACACCTAACATTCAACACCATTAATGTAGTAAACCTAACAATAAACCATCCGAAATTTAAGGTTTCTTATACTTTCTTACTTGTTCACCACGAATCCGGGCAAATTCTAGTGACCTCGGTGTGACCTCACTGGAATCAAGGTTAGTAGGTGGAATTATCCCAATATAGTTTCACTTCAGATGGGTGAATTATTACAATCTGCCCAGATGTATGATATTTTATTTGTTTATGTTTTTACTTTATTCATATAATTAATGTTGATTGAAGGAAATCAAGACCAAGACCAGATTTCTTAGTCGGTCTTATGATTGAAATCAATAATCAAATTTCCAAATATAGTTAGTATATCTGTTTCTTACTGAGGCTAAACGCAGGGAATTTTCGGGAATGATCCACTGGCTAACTATCAATAATCATCCCAGCAACCCCCAGCAACCCATCCATTCCCTGCGTAAAACGCACCAGTAAGTACTACAGTATATCTCTTTGAAATCAATCCCAAATAATTGATTTACCCATTAAAAATGGTGATTTGTTGACTACTTATGTAACAGTTTCTATATCTCAAAGAGAAATCCCCAAATCATGGGCCGCCCACATTTGGGATCTCCCGCCAGGAGTGCACAGGTTCCTTGGTGGCACTGGTGATGGTCCAGTGGTGGCTGGATGGGCCATGCAACGGGTGAAGCGATTTTTTTTGGAGGTACCTACCATATATAAGGCCTAATGTCAACCCTGGATTCATAAACCCTTAGGCTGGTTGATTGGGTACCATTTAAGTATTGGATTATGACTATTGGACGAGTACCCCCTAATTAATAAAGCATGGTTTATTAATCCGGGGTTAACATTATATAAGGCCTATGTAAGGGAATATCCCAGCAAAATATGGCCAGAAATATGGTACTAACGTACTTCCATGTATTGGATCCTGAAGATCTCCCATTGAGTGCATTGCAAGTGGATAGTAAATGGATAGTAAGATAATCTACAGACAAATCACCATTTATATCATTTATATCCATAACATAACCATTATTAGTTGATATCCAAGTGGACAATCTACAGTTGATAGCAGGTAGATAGTGGATATAACACAATAATGTCAGTAAAACAATGTCATAAACCAATATTTTGATGGTTTATAGCAGCCATTGATGGTGATTGTGGGGATGGTTTATTAAGTGGATATAAGATAATCTACAGAAAAATCACAATTTATATCATTTATATCCATAACATAACCATTATTAGTTGATATCCAAGTGGATAATCTACAGTTGATAGTAAGTAGAAAGTGGATATAAGATAATCTGGTAAACAAACATAACTATGGAAAATCACCATTTGTTGATGGATAAATCAACAGATGGATCTACCATCAATCCCACATCTGGTTGGTGGTTTTTCCACCGCATGGAATTCCGAGTGAAAACTGGAAGCTGGATAGACCAGTGTCTCAGTTTATCCATAGTGCCTGGTAACCGGAATACAACTGGTTATCCTCTGGTAAACTGTTGCATAGCTATTGATAATTGCCATCTAGTTTGTTGAATTAACCATAAAAAATGGTGATTGTCCATAGGTATGTTAGTTTACCGGAGGGTATTTTTTTTCGGTGATATCGCTGCTAAACAGCCATTTGACCATTTAGATAACCAGTAATTATACAAATAGTCAATCGACTGGATGGGTAGAAACTAATCCCAACCAGTTTTTTGGGTATCAATGGGATTATCTACGCCAACATGTGGGTGTGTCTGAAAATAGTGTACCCCTAGACCCACTGGTTAATGATCATTATCCCTATGAAAAATTGCTATTTCATTGGGAATATTAACCCAACATTTTCAGACAAACCCATGTCACTCTGCTTCTCGAAATTTAAGAGCGACATTGGTGACGACCAGTCTGTTCCCAGTCGCCATGAGTTGCAGGCCCAAAAATTGCGTCTAGACGAGCAAAGGGGAGGGCTGATCTTGCTGTGCGCTGATCTTGTCGTCATCAAGCGCAACAATTTGGGTATGTCTGAAAATGTTGGGTATATTCCCAATGAAATAGCCATTTAGTAGGGATAATGATCAGCAAAACCATTGGGTACAATGGGGTACACTATTTTCAGACAAACCCATTTGAGCTGATTTCCAGAAAATATGTTGCGAGAATACACAATGCCATGAAGAGCAATTTTGCCACTAGACATCTTGAACGCTTGGCACTGCAATGGTTCGCGGCCCCGATTGGTCGACCCATTGCTTTCTGGGCGCATGTCAATCATGTTGCAAAGCAACTGGGAGCTTCAGAGGGATTGGGTCCGCTTCATGCCAAGTTGAGACTCAAAACGGACCCATCGAGATTGATACTTTGGCTTCTCAAACAGCACATCCACCCACTCTGGTTTCATACTTTGGGTTTGATGTCGCCATGGAACTCATGCTACTGCGTGATGAATGTTCAGCAGCTAAGATTTTTTATTTTTTGCAGGGTATGTGGCCATGAAATATGTGGAAATCTGTGCAGCTAAACATGAGACGTTCAGCCGAGCAAGATAAAATCAAATTCCGATCACCAGCAATTTGATCTGAAACAAATGCACAACACCTATCCGACACTAAGATCATATACAATATGGGTCTGTTTGATAATGAGGTATGCTATTTCAATGGGGAATATGAGGATAAAGCATTGAATGAGTGAAACGGAGGTAGCCAGGTAGCCAGTTTTCAGAAAGACGCCCAGCAGTGGGATTTTGCAAAGGCCAAGAGGCAAGGTGGCGGCTTATTGCTGCCTCACCCTTCATCGTTCCTGAGGGGCAGCTTTCGGCAATCTGTGCCATGCAAGGTGCTGGCACCCGCTGTGATCCTCCGAATCGTGCACCAGATGTTTCCCCGCTCAACTGCAGCACGATGCGAACAGTCCCGCAAAAAGCGATAGGTAGATAGATAGATAGATAGATAGATAGATAGATAGATAGATAGATAGATAGATAGATAGATAGATAGATAGATAATGATAGATAGACAGATAGATAGATAGATAGAGAGATAGAGAGAAATACGAGATACATATATCATATATGTATGTAATTGTATGTACTACCACTAGGCTTAAGTCGTATCAATCGACCTGAAGTCGTATCACACCTGCGTGCGCGCAGTGTTTCGTATAGATTTTGATAGTTCTTTATTTGATGGGTTATTGATTCGAACACTTTTTCATCGCTGTGCGCAATGTTTTGTTGACATGATTCTATTTGACCCTACTAGCCCTAGCGTTAAGTCGTATCAGCTCGTAGAAGTTGTATCGGGAGGCCGTGTGCCTGGAAAAAGTTCAAGTTTGGCATCACCACAACTTTTAGTAATTGGACGATTTCATTGTTTTGGGGCCGTGCGCCTAGAAAAAGTTCAATTTTTGTATTGCGTTGATTTATAAAACTTATACCATATTTCATTATTCTTTCAACGGGGCAAACGCTGGTTGCTGCTTTCTGCTTGCTTTCTGCTTGCTTTCTGCTTGCTTGCTGCTTGCTTGCTGCTCCTTGCTGCTGCCTCCTGCTGCTGCTGTTGCTGCTGCTGTTGCTGCAGCTGTTGCTGCTGTTGCTGCTGCCTCCTGCTGCTGTTGCTGCTGCCTCCTGCTGCTGCTGCGGCTGCGGCTTCCTTCTGCTGCTGCTGCTGCCTCCTGCTGCTGCCTCCTGCTGCTGCCTCCTGCTGCTGCTGCTGCTGCCTCCTGCTGCTTCCGCCTGCTGCTGCTGCTGCTTTCTCCTGCTGCTGCTGCTGCTGCTGCTCCTGCTGCTGCTGCTGCTGCTGCCTCCTGCTGCTGCTGCTGCCTCCTGCTGCTGCTTCCTCCTCCTCCTCCTGCTGCTGCTTCCTCCTGCTGCTGCTGCCGCTGGTGCAAACATTTTGCCGAAAAAGAAAATTACAGTCTCGGTCGCCTTGTTTGGCGCTGGCGGGAGATACGGGCGGGAGACGCCAGCAGAGAGACGGAATGTTTACAGAAGGCAGAACTTATGAAACATTCAAGCGGAAGCGGATGTTGACAGCGGTGTGCCACTGGGTTTTCAGATTTTAACGTTGTTGATATGATGATGTTGCCCATAGCTATTACATGGAAATCTATGTTTGTTGGGAAACAAAGTTAAAGATCTGGGAGGCCGTGTGCCATGGTGATTCCTAAATATATCCTTTGAAAACATAGTTTAAACATATGTGAATACCTCAGTGTGCGCAATGTTTTCTTCATTTTTGGAGATATAACAACATTCCTTGAAAGCTGGTGTGCCATTGGGATTTTGATATTTTGATGTGACTTTTGCCCAGTTGATGTGACTTTCTTCCAACTCGCTGTTACATGGGGTTGATGTGACTTCTGCCCAACTGATGTGCTTTAAACCCTTCGGTAGTATGTATAATATATATATATGTGTGTGTATATAGATTTGTGTATATGTAGAAGTATATGGAAGCAATATCCCCACTTAGACTGATGGACTATGGTCACCACTTACACTGCGTGGGACGTGCCATGTTCGACTTGGATGTGCCAGTTACACATAGCTGGGGATATTATTTAAGGATACTAGTACCTGGATTCGCAGTTGTTGTAGTTTTGTCATCTGCGGCCTACAAGGCTACAGAGTGGTGGCCCACATACTTAGCTAAGTTGGTTTATAGGTAGATATGTCAAGCTAGTCAGTGTTGTTTTTGCAAATCAACAAGCATAACCAGGGGTTCACTTCGTATATCCTATATCCCATTATTTTCCATCACATCCCAGTATATTTCAATATATCACCCTTAAATTGCCATGAAATCACGTAAAATACCACAACATCCCACATTATCGGACATTACCCTCTGGTAAACTAACAGTTTGCTATTGAAAATGGCCCAGTCGAAATAGTGGATTTTCCCATAAAAAATCGGGATCTTTCCATAGTTTTGTACCAGTCTACCAGAGGGTATCCCCTTAAAGAAATCTCCATGATATCCCAATGAAAACAGCCCCGGGATATCGCCGAGGATACATCGAGCTGCGTGACTGGGACATTAAGAGCCACGAACATCTGGCGGAGTTCAAGACCTGGGCCGACAGGAGGGGCGGCGTACCCGGGCAGCTGGGCAAGTCCTTGGTTTTTTTTGGAGCGATGACCTGGGCCAAGCAAAAGACACATGGACCATTACCCTCTGGTAAACTGGTACAAAACTATGGAAAGATCCGGCATGTTTAATGGGAAAATCCACTATTTCGACTGGGCCATGTTCAATAGCAAACTGTTTGTTTACCAGAGGGTAAGCGTGTCTATTTAAGATGTTGCTAGCATATCCTACTAAATATGTTATGTTCTTTTGGTGGAGGTCTTACTAAAACAAAATTTAAGATCACCCAGCTTCCCTATCGGGTGAGGACGTCAGCATGCATCTATCCAGGCGCCCACCATGATGTTTCCATGATGACTCCTGGAACATGTCCCTTACCCTTTGGTAAACTAACAGTTGAAAATGACCATTTACTTGAGTTACGTATTAAATTACTTTACTTCGTGTGATCCCCACCATGACATTTATAGATTTTCTTACTGGCAAATCTTCTGGCATTCTATCTGGCATATCTTCTGGCATATATTCTGACATATCTTCTGGCATTCTATCTGGCATTCTATCTGGCATATCTTCTGGCATATCTTCTGGCATTCTATCTGGCGAATCTGATGCATTCTATCTGGCATATCTTCTGGCATTCTATCTGACATATCTTCTGGCATTCTATCTGGCATTCTATCTGGCATATCTTCTGGCATGCTATCTGACATATCTTCTGGCATATCTTCTGGCATTCTATCTGGCAAATCTGATGCATTCTATCTGGCATATCTTCTGGCATTCTATCTGACATATCTTCTGGCATTCTATCTGGTATTCTATCTGGCATATCTTCTGGCATATATTCTGACATATCTTCTGGCATTCTATCTGGCATTCTATCTGGCATATCTTCTGACATTCTTTCTAACTTTCTTCTGCGCATTCTTTGTCCCATATCTTCCTACATGAGGTCCGGCAGGGAACACTTGGCGTGGATACTCGCGGTTAAGGTCCGGCAGGGAACACTGGGCGTGGATGGCCGTGGTTGAGGTCCGGCAGGGACCACTGGGCGTGGATGGCCGTGGTTGAGGTCCGGCAGGGAACACTGGGCGTGGATGGTCGTGGTTGAGGTCCGGCAGGGAACACTGGGCGTGGATGGTCGTGGTTGAGGTCCGGCAGCGAACACTGTGGATCGCGGGTCGCAGTTGGACGAGGACGACGAGGACGACAAGGACGACAAGGAGGACGAGGAGGAGGCAGGAGGCAGGAGGCGGCAGGAGGAGGAGGCAACTGACATAAAATCTAACAACCCTCACCTGGCAGGTGGGGAAAAAGATGATTGTCCATAGCTAGTTTAGTTTACCAGAGGGTAAACTTTACACCACCACATGTTCAGTCATTCCTTCCCCCCTACCGAGAGCCAGGGGAAATGAGATGAACGGTGTTTCATGAGAAAGATCAATTTCGCGTATCTTCATGCCAAGTAAAGAGCACATGTAAAAAACATATGATCATTGTATTATCAGAATAGCAAACTTACCCATGAATCATACAGAAAGACGTACCTCTTGTTTATTGATATCAACAATCACCAGCATCCTCGTTGCTATCAATGATTAATCCATGGTTAAGTCATGATTCACACATGGTTTAACTGAAAATAAGGTGTCCCCAGTTCCAATGAAATATCATCATCTTTCCTGCTTGCACCGGCTGTTTTTTGGCCAACTTGAAGTTGTTGCAGTGGAATATGCAGAGAGATGCCACCAATATGACTTGAGGTGCACCCATTGCTGGTGAAACATGGCAAAACCTCCAGTTGTTTAACAGGTGAACCTGCGCAGGTGTTTAACCCCATCAAAGAGCCCGTCTAATGATGTTATAACTAGTTATAACCCCTATAACCCCCTTTTTCTGACTGGGGATATTTCTTGGTGAAACACCCATCTCACTGGTGCTTAGTAGGGAATGGGGGGAATGGGATGATTATCAATAGTTGTTATAGATCATTCCCCCATTCCCTACAATGTGAGGCCCCCCAGTGATGTTTGTTCGTTTATAAACACCATCTAACTAGTTCGTTATATCTGCCATAAACCATAGTGAAATGGGAGTTATTTGCACCAACTTAGCGATTCCGAACTGGGGCACCACCTTGTACTAAGCACCAGTAAGCCATGAAAGAGCCCATAAAACGACTGGTTCAATCCCTTGATTTTTGAACGAGGACGCATGGCTCTGCCACGGCAGCTTTCAGGGCCTTGGACACGGGGGCCAGTGGACAAACCTCCAACTGCACCTGGGCGTAGAATGGAGAAATCCATAGAAATCCATAGGAGATATGGAGGTTTAGTCATGGGGGTACCCCAAAAAAGATGGTTTATAATGGAAAATCGCATTAACATGGATGATAACTGGGGGTACCCCATTTCAGGAAGCGTCCATATGTGTGTGCATACATCTATACATTGTGTTTATATGATTATATTTGTATATTTTTGTACATTTCATAATGTATATGTCTTAATAGCTTTATATGTATATGCATAAATATGTATCTCTATATATATATATTTATATATATATGGTAACGACATTTAAATATGTGGAGGGCGGGCCAAACGGCAAGGCCCCGGAGGTAGTATGAAATACCAGTTCGTATATTTAAATGTAGTCGCAGTATGTTTAAATGAATTGGATTCCGTATGTTTAAATGGCTGGGCGGGCCAAGGAAAACCTTCCCGGAGGTAGTCTAAAATACCTAATGCCAACACCGGATTAATAAACCCCCCCCCCAGAAGGTAGGGGGGGTACCTTCTGACTGGTTTTCTTGACCACCCCTTAATAAGAAGCAACTCTGAACCATAAAACTTTGGATATGGCTTACGTCAATTAGATCTTAATATAATTCCATTGGATTTGTTAAAATCTCATGGATCAGAAAGGTGGTTGATTAATCAGGGGCAAACCCTGGTTATTATTAATGGGGGACATGGGCTCATGGGGGGTACCCTTTGGGAGCTATCCAAACTGATGATTTATTTTATCAAGATTTTAATTAAAAATCGATCATTTGGGGAATAGTTGTTTTTTGAAATTTTCAATGATCAACTTAAACCTTAAGTATAACTACTTTACTTCGTGTGATCCCCACCATGACATTTATAGATTTTCTTACTGGCAATCTTCTGGCATATCTATCTGGCATATCTATCTGGCATTCTATCTGGCATATCTCTGGCATTCTTCTGGCATGGCATTCTATCTGGCATATCTTCTGGCATTCTATCTGACATATCTTCTGGCATTCTATCTGACATATCTTCTGGCATTCTATCTGGCATATCTTCTGGCATATATTCTGACATATCTTCTGGCATTCTATCTGGCATTCTATCTGGCATATGTTCTGGCATATATTCTGACATATCTCTGGCATTCTATCTGGCAAATCTTCTGGCATTCTATCTGGCAAATCTTCTGGCATTCTATCTGGCATATCTTCTGGCATATCTTCTGGCATACTATTCTATCTGGCATATCTTCTATCTGGCATATCTTCTGGCATATACATATCTTCTGGCATTCTATCTGGCATATCTTCTGGCATATATTCTGACATATCTTCTGGCATTCTATCTGACATATCTTCTGGCATATATTCTGACATATCTTCTGGCATATCTTCTGGCATATCTTCTGGCATATCTTCTGACATATCTTTCTGCCTTATCTTCTGCACATTCCTTTGTCCCATATCGTCCTACACGAGTCCGGCAGGGAACACTTGGCGTGGATACTCGCTGTTGAGGTCCGGCAGGGAACACTGGGCGTGGATGGTCGTGGTTGAGGTCCGGCAGGGAACACTGGGCGGGGATGGTCGTGGTTGAGGTCCGGCAGGGAACACTGGGCGTGGCTGGTCGTGGTTGAGGTCCGGCAGGGAACACTGGGCGTGGATGGTCGTGGTTGAGGTCCGGCAGAGAACACTGTGGATCGCGGGTCGCAGTTGGACGAGGACGACGAGGACGACGAGGACGACGAGGACGACGAGGACGACAAGGACGACAAGGAGGACGAGGAGGAGGCAGGAGGCAGGAGGCGGCAGGAGGAGGAGGCAACTGACATAAAATCTAACAACCCTCACCTGGCAGGTGGGGAAAAATGTAAAAAATAAATGGAAATAAATAGAATTGGAAATAATAATTGTTGGATAAAAAATTGATTTCAGCACTGGAGGTTTTTTAATCGGGGGTGTTTATTAATCCTGGGGGACCACCTGTTTTTTAATTGCATTTTTTTTGCGAGGAGGAGGTTGATTAATAACGGGATGTTGATTAATCCTGACTTGGCATTATTCGTATATTTAAAAAGCCGTATATTTAAATGTAGTTACCGTAGATATATATATATATACATAGTATCTAACTATAGATATGTTTTCCTATTATGGACTAGCAAATATGAATGTAGCCTAAATCATATGTATGCAAGTATTATATATGTAGATGTGGAGCGACAGGGGGCTATACATTGAAGTGTTTTGACATGTTTTTGGTGGGAGTCTCAACTTTCCAGTGCAGCCAAGATGACTACTGTGGCTTGAAACCCGAAGTATATTTGATGAATTGGATGAAGGAAACATTTACAGGACACCGTTTCTTGTCGGAGTGTGAAAACGCTGGTTTCCTGCATTGGTCTCCCTGAAATCAATCCATTGATTTATGGAACCCAAGAAATGATCGGATGTCTTTAAAGCATCCGTTGCTTATTTTTTTTTATGATGGCCGATGGGGATCAAACACGCAGCTAAGTGCATAGATGAAGCAGTGGAGGGTATGAAGTTTTGTGTTGACCTCGTTAAGTTTGTTGGTTGCAGACATCTGCTCCAAACACCATCAAAAACCCAGTCCGTCCAGTTCTTCAAGAGAAGAGTTTAATCAATTTATGTCCAATATCAAAGGTTCCAAAAGTCAACAGCTCTTCAATTACATTTAACACATTCTTAGAATAATTCTTCCAATAAGAATGTGTAACCGTATTGGATTATAAAATAATAACATCTTCCAATAGTTATTTAATTTCTTCAATTGCATTCAAAAATTATAACATCTTCCTAACTCAGTGGGTGATTTTCTTTGTGTTGATCCAGTCCTGAGGCAAGCTCTCCAGAAAGGAACTGGAGCGTTGCACGAAAGGTGAGGATTCTTGTAAGGCGCGCCGCCATATCGAGGGACCGCGAAGTTCACCTTTGGGAAAACGCTGCTGTTGGTTGTATGAAGTATATGAATAACTATGGTTTATAAATAAGTTGGTGGTTTGGAACGGTTTATAATGGTGAATATTAGTGGGTAATGATGGTTAATAATATTGGTTTATAACTGGTTGGTGGTGACTGGAACCATGGAATTTTATGAATTTCCGTATATTGGGAATGTCATCATCCGAACTGACTTTCATATTTCTCAGAGGGGTTGAAACCACCAGCCAGCATAAGTTGGTTTTTGTATGTCTAGTTAAATCTGAATAACTTTGGTTTATGACTAGAAAGGGTAAACTACTTATATAAGCTGGTTTATGTTTACCTCATTGAATAGTTCGATGTACCATGCATAAACATGCATACAGAGAATTTATCTGAACCAACTACATGGCAATTGTCATTTCAGACGTGAGAGATTTGTTTCTCTGCGAAGCTCCTGTTTGCAAAGACAGTTTGGGTGTTATGTTGCAACACAAGGAGGGGAAACCATTTCATTTGCTCAAAACCCAATTTTGTTTTCTGAATTCTGAATCACTGACTTCTGGACTGCACATTGTCATGAGTAGTTTTCGCCTTGATCCTGTGTAGTTGCGAATTGAAATCAAAGACGCAAAGACTGAATGAGAAAACGCCATTCGATGGTGTGGTAGTCAGAAGGATAACACAATCAAAATGAAGACCTCCAAATAGATCTCAAATACTCTAATGATTAAGTGTCAAAAGTTGAGTGTCTCCTACTTCAGTGTCCAGCCAACTCAGTAGGTGGCTGCGAATCATTTTTCTAAACAAGTGGCTAAGGCTACTACCATTGGAATCAGGCACCTCGAAATCATGCGTCATGCAAATACTTGTTTGTCATCGTTTCATGGTGTCATGAGTTCCTATCTTCTTACTAGCTCAATCGACTGGATGGGTAGAAATTACTCCTTCAGTTTTTTGGTATCAATGGGATTATCTACGTTCACCAGCTAGGAATATATTTGTTTGGCCATGATAAGCATCCTAAAATGGAGGTACTGCACCATATAAGACCAGATTTTGTGGGGATATTCCCTTATATAGGCCTTATATAAGCCTTATATATAAGTGATTGGTGGTTTCAAACATTTTTTCCATTTCATATATGGGATGTCATCCTTCCCATTGACTTTCATATTTTTCAAGATGGTTAAAAACCACCAACCAGACAATCATTAACCGTCATTGGATCATTGATTAACCATCAGAATGGGAATGTAGTATTATTGATAATGATGATTATATATTATACCAATGATGGTTAATAGTAATATACCAATAATGATTATAATAAACCTTCAATCAATAAATCGGTTCCTGTTGCATGGCCATGAGCTGATGATAGCTGATGCCAGGCAGAGATTGAGTTCCTCTTCGACGGCCTTGATGTAAATCAAATTGATTACTTGTACGAGGCGGAAGGGAAAACGCCGCAACTTCGAGTGGTAAATCTGAAGCTATGCCGTATATATATATATGTATATTTATTTATAAATATATATATATACATATATATATATATATATCAAAGACACCGGATGAGGAAGGTTGTGGAGTTAATTTTCGCTTTTTTAGCCCAACGGATCTCAGAATTTCACCGATTTTTTGGGTGGTAGAAACCCATCAACATATGGCTGGTTTACCCTCTGGTAAACTAACATAACTATGTAAAATCACCATTTTCAACGGGTAAATCCACTATTTCTATGGCAATTTTCAATAGCTCTGTTTGTTTACCAGAGGGTATGGCATTCAATGGATTGGTTTTGTTGGGAAAAACGTCTGGAAACCATAGATTTTCCAATGAAATAGGGGATTTTCCTGCATTTTTTCCCTTAAACCAATCCATTGAGACATTGCTTTACTAACATTAGTTGGTTTATGTTTGTTTATGATCCCATGAGCTAGAGTTGAAGGGTACCATAAGCCTTAGTTAACCAAGTTTCAGGGGCCCACCCACCTATGTTTGTCGCTTGATGTTCACACATGAAACTATAGCCATAGACAAACCACAAACCATAGCTAGCCAAGTTCAAAACCAAATTATCTTTAATAAATCACAGATATAATCATATATGATCATATATAATCATATATAATCATATATAACCATATATAATCAAATACAATCATATACAATCATATATAGTCATATGTACAATCATATATACAATCACATATACAATGATATATATATATATACAATAATATATATTCATATATAATCATATATATATAATCATGTATAATCATGTATAATCATATATATATACTCATATATTATCATATTTAATCATAGATAATCAGGCATAATCATATATACTCATATATAATCATATATAATCATATATACTCCTATATAATCATATATAATCATATATAATCATATATAATCATATATAATCATATATAATCATATATAATCATATATAATCATATATAATCATATATAATCAAATAAGATCATATATAATCATGTTGGATCATATTTGATCATATATAATCATGTTGGATCATATTTGATCATATATAATCATATTTGATCATATTTGATCATATATAATCATAAATCATCATATACAATATTTAATGATATGTAATCATATTTGATCATATTTGATCATATATACTCATATATACTCATATATACTCATATATACTCATCGAAGGAAGTTTAGAAGTCAAACTTCCGACAATATGGACAGATGAAAAGCAGAGCAGGGAAGAGGCAGAGAGAAGAGGAAGATTAGAAGAAAGAAGAGTAGAAGAGAAAGAGTAAGAAGAAAGAAGATGCAGATGCGCGAAAAGGTAGGAAAGTCGCGAAACACTGTGTTTTTCAAATGATTTGTGGCTCCGGAGGGTCGAAAAGTAGGCTCGCTAATGTAATTTAGTGTAGTGGAGCGTAGTGGAGTGTAGTGGAGTGTAGTTGTAGTTGTAGTTGTAGTGTAGTGGAGTGTAGAGTAGTGTAATGTAGTGAAGTGTAGTGGAACGTAGTGTAGTGTAGTGTAATGTACTGTGGTGTAGTGGAGTGTAGTGTAATGTAGTGTAATGTAGTGTAGTGTAGTGTAATTTAGTGTAGTGGAGTGTAGTGGAGTGTAGTGGAGTGTAGCTGTGTAGTTCCACTACACTGCATTACACTACACTACGTTACATTGAATGACACTGCACCACAGATAGACAGGTAGACAGATAGACAGATAGATAGATAGATAGACAGATAGACAGCTAGACAGATAGACAGATGAAAGAGAGAGAGAGAGAGATAGATAGATAGCTAGATAGATAGATGGATGGATAGATAGATAGGTAATTAGATGAAAGAGAGAGAGAGATAGATCGATAGATAGATAGATACATAGAAGATAGATGGGTAGGTAGGTAGATAGTCAGAGAAAGAGAGAGAAAGAGAGGAGACCTCAAGCACCTTTCGGTCCATCAGTGGATTCGCATTGCCATCCCTGATTCACGACAACCAACCTCTCCTATAGGTTTCCTATTTTTGAAACTTCCGCCACCGCCTTGTGCGGTACTACTGGTATATACTCATATATACTCATATATACTCATATATACTCATATGTACTCATATTTACATAAGTACAATTCCCATGTTCGGCCGTTAAATCTCCAGTTGTTCCCATGTTTCATGGTCAATTTTCAATTATTCATATTGAAATTCCATTTTTCCCCAAGCTGTCATAGTTAAAAGTAACTGTTATTGAATGTGTGGTAAAGTCACCAACTCATTTTTTTTGGTGCAATCACACTGATAATTCAACTATGAATTCCTAGGTTTTCTGGTTTCATCTCCATTTCTAGTGATCAAATCTACACGTTTCCCAAGTGTTTGATGGTTAGAAACGGTTCCCGAATTTCTGATGGTTAGATGATCTTAAACCATCAAAAATGGAGCTTGATGATCTTAAATTTATGATTTTTGATAGTAAAGCTCCATTTTTGGTATGAAAAAACTCGTCGCCCATGAAACGACTGACTCCACCCCCGGCGCTTGGCGGCCGTCCACCAGCTGCAAGAGCCGCAGGCAGATGTGAAGTTCTTAGACGGTTGGGATCTGGCGTGGGACTCTTGGACGATATGGATCTAAATGGTATTAAAATCAGAGATGTTATGGATATTAAAAACGACATGGATCTAAATAGTTCATCTTAATTCTTGGGACTTTGGGATGAATTTGGAGGATTTATGGAATTAAATGGATAGTTTTTGGTGATAACCAAAGTTCAAAGTGGAATTAAATTACATTTTCCAAAGAATGGATAATTATGGAATTACATGGTATCCAAAGTGGAATTGGTATTTTTTAGAGATGAACTTGCAGATGAAATGGTGACTTTTTGGTGATTTAAAGAAACCTATATAAATGGACTCTTAGACTATTGGATTTTATGTGCATTTTTTGGAAGACCCTATGGGTGATAACTTGTGGGATTTCGATTTGATAATTACATATCAATGGGGGTGACATCCCTCAAGCAACCAACAGAATAGATAGAACTTCGCTCCCTTAGAGCCTATGAAAATTGAAAAAATGAATCGAAAAACATATCTTAACATACCGGGAATGGTTTGGTGTGGGCCCGAAAAAAACGTGTTCGCTGTTCTTGCCCATGGCTATCTTGACATCAATAGATAAAGTTGGAAACATTGAAATTAAGGTGAAGATATCATCTACTTCATAATCTGAAACACGTTTAGAAAATCTTTTTTGGGACATTTTGGGACCCCTCTATCGTAATCCCCAAATCAGGACAGACCATTATCTATGACACTGGTTCGTGGTTTCAAACATGAATTTCATTTTCCATTTCATATATGGCATAATTATCCTAACTGACTTTCGCTCCATCATTTTTCAGAAATGTTATGGAATTACATGGATAGTGTTTGGTGATTCCATAACATCTCTAAAGGAAAAGTGAAAAATATGTAAATGGATATCACATCTAAATGGATGGTTTTTGGTGATTCATTTAAATGGATAGTTTTTCCTTCATAATTTCCAGGTGTCCAAATTGTTCATCCCTGAGGAAGAGTGGCAGGCTGAAGCCGAAAAGAAGTGGAGCGAGCAGGGATGAGTTGACCGGAGAGAAACTCTCTGCAGCGGTTTTTTTTCGGTGGTTTTTCTCCGGGGAAGTGGGGGTCGAAGATAGCAAAGTGGGGTGTTCCCCTGTATTTTGAAAGTTGATTTTAGAAATCCATCTAACTATATTTATATTTTTCATAAAGCCCAGTTACCCGAGTTACCGGCACAGAAACCTGGTTAAGTGATGTTAAGTAGGTCTGTCTCAAAATCGGTTATCACCAAGGTTGACGGTGTTGATCATGGTTGCTTTCCTTCAATTATGGAAATTGTGGAGATGCAGTTACCACCATGTTGATATTTCGCAGCAAGCCCAAACGTATCCTACTGTGCATGGATTCTATGGGTAAGGGGCCCAAGCGTATCTCACTTAGCTGGGTGATTTGTGCGTCCCATTTCGCTCCCACTTGGGACCCTCCCCGGTGATCTCTGCTGCTTTCCAAACCCATTTAACATGGATTCGCATAATTCTTACAGATGGATCTACCATAAATCCCGCTTCTGGTTGGTGGTTTTGAACAATTTTTATTTTTATTTGTTCATTCAGTTCGGAATTTCATCATCCCAACTGACTTTCACTCCATCGTTTTTCAGAGGGGTAGGTCAACGACCAACCAGCACTCAGTCTAGGTACCCTCTGGTAAACTAACATAACTATGGAAAATCACCAGTTTGAATGGGTAAATCAACTATAAATAACCATTTTCAATAGCTATTTTGACATAACCAGAGGGTATAACTCGGTATAACCCACCTGACCATCGAGGTGCCCAGTCCTGGAAAAATCGCGGCTGGATTTCTGCAGACGCACCGGAAGACCTGGTGCCTGGAGAATTGTCAGTGGATGATCCAACAGCACAGAGTCCAACATGGGAATACCCCAGCAGCTGGATGGTGTGTAGTGGAAAATCCATGGAAGATCCTATTTTTTCATACCTGGCCTGGTTATTTGTTACATAGCCATGGTATAGATGGCCCATAGAAATAGATGGTTTACCGTTCTTAATAGCATGGTGGATCTTTCCATGGCGAACTGTTAAATAACCAGATGGTATATATATATATATAATTATATATACATATTCATATATATTCATACATTTTCCTTGTATAGATGGAATAGAATATTTTCCACAGGATATGTAGACATGTATATTATCTACATATCATTGCCCCTGCATGTTGATGGAATATGTATAGATAGAGTAGAGTTTCAATATGTTTTAATGTATAGATGAATGTGTACATGTATCCGTATATGATACATATCTAATCATGTAAATGTGCTAGCTCCCAAGAAGCCTGGTACACCAGAAGTGTTTGTATGCTATACAATCAATGGCCATTCCAGGAACCCAAATTGGAGGTACCTACCATATATAAGGCCTATTTTTTAGGGCTAAATTTCAGGGGATATACCCAAAAATTATGGCCAAAAATATGACCTCCATTTTAGGATACTGGAATTCCCATGGATGCAAGCTACAGTTACTTTTGATGGTGGCACATCCGCAAGAATCCCACACGCAACCTGAAGACCGAATGTATGTAATGTAACATTGATACCCCGCCTCACTAATTCAGGAAAGCAGTTTTCAAGTATGATAACTTCCATTTGGAGTCTGTTTCAAGGTTTCCAACACGTTTCATCCATGTACTGGAAAAATGAAAGCCATAATAAGTATATCGTAGTATATCAGTATATCTATGAACCGACTTTGTTGCCTCATGTGTGGCTTTCTTAATGGATCCATTTTGAACCCTTGGTGTTTCAGGTGTTTTAGGAGGAAATGACTTCGCAGCCTTCATCAGCCAACAGTTGGATTGCTCCATGACTGCCAGTGGTTGAAACCACCTGTACATCGAGCCGTGCGCTCCAGGGAGCGCCCGGGAAGAACGTGACACGGGAGGAGTTTTTGTTGCGACTGTTAAATGCCCAAATGAGGACTCCACTTAACTTTGTCTGTCTGTTTTTTTTTTTAACGATGTTTACCATCTGGTTATTTAACAGTTCCCCATGGAAAGATCCACCATGCTTTTAAGAACGTTAAACCATCTATTTCTATGGGCCGTCCATACCATGGCTATGTAACCAATAACAAGAGGGTATATAATCATATTTGGGATGATGCTGACTGATATGTTTCAGATGGGATGGCACCAAAAAAACAGTTAAATTATATGAGAGATATATGACTGATATGAGAAATCATCATGTCATGTCCTTAGATTAAATCAGATTTGGGATTGAATATAATAATTGTTTCAAAGAAATGGGCTGTCAATATACGTTCCAGTAAACAAACACCATGTAATGTCGATACTTTAATGTTTTCATACACCGTGAAGTCATGAAGCATAGAAATTTAACCACAACCAAGGTCAAATTGTTACCCTCTATCAAATTAGCATAGACCCTGAAAATAGACGATGATTACTGTAGGTGTAAATGTGCCTTCTAACCCGCCAAGTACCAGGGTCTATGTGAATTTGCTGAAGCATGATATCTTAATATGAATCATATCCCATAGATTCCCATGGTACTTCCGTATGTTCCAAAGCGGGAAACAACCACAGACTTCCAGGTGTACCCTTCACAGCCGTGCAACCGTAACGCGAATTCTTCCCAGCACCCTCCCTTGCAGCGTCCTGATCGCTGGATGATGGTCCTAAAGGGACCATTGTCGGCAGCATCTACTGGCCGTTTGGGGCGAAGTCGTTTGATACGTTTGGGGTGATAAGAATTGCTACTTAGATGGGCCACAAGACTAACAAATGTTAAAAGAATATGACCAGATGGTGAAAAAATGGCTACTTGTATGGGCCATAAGATTAGTTAACTGGTGAGTAACTCAGTTGCAACTCGATATAGTGGCATAAATAACCAATTTGCGAAGCTGTTAGCTGATCCCACGGTTTATCTACGCTTCCAAGCTGAGATGGCTGGAGACGACTATCACAGCCGTCAATAGTTGGATTGTCCATGATAGGGAATGCTCATCAATCCATTAATGGTTTGTGTTTGGAACATGAATTTTATATTTCCATTCAGTTGGGAATATTCATCCCAACTGACAATATATTTTTCAGAGGGATTGAAACCACCAACCAAATTAATAGGTATATATATATACATACATATATATATATATATATACATATATATATATATTTATACATATATACATATACATACATATATATATATACATATATACATATACATACATATGTATATATATAGCCATTATAAGGATTCTCATTGTGGGATGGATGACTGTAAACCATGTACCATGTTTTGACCTTTGCACAAACATGGCTTTGTCTGAAAACACAGGATACCCCCAGTTACGGCCGTTTTAGTAAGGACAGTTAGGAGAATCCGTTGGAATTGCTGGGGGGGGTTCTCCAAAATTTTCAGAACGCATATGTATTGTTTATATCTAGGACTCGTGTGGTTCGTGGACTTGAAGCCGATATTCTTGAAAGTTGTTGAAACCACAAATCGCAATTGCTACAGAACGTGTAAGGGAACTTTCCGCTCCACCGATTTACATATGTTGAATTGCAACGGTTTCCTGATATAACCCATGGATACTCATGGTAGATCGGGAAGTGAACACACAATCTCTTGACTATCTGGAATGGAAAGAATCCAGTTTTCTGAGAATGGTTGACTTCATATTATTTTATTCACTTGGCTGATTTGCTTTAAGAGTCAAACCCCTGAGGATTCTCGTCCATTGAGCTCATGTTGTGCTTTGAACATGAGAATGATGATCATGATCATGATCATGATCATGATGGTGGTGATTGTGATGGTGATGCTTTATGCCCCTACTGTTGAGTGTATGTGGTTACCCACTATGTCATTACATACCCGGATTGAGAAGCTGAAACCGTTCTAAAGCTGAAAACACTCAGCCTATTTTGACTTTGTTTACTACACACTGTTAAAAGAGAGATTTAATCAATGTGGGTGTGTCTGAAATTGATGATGGCTGAAAAAGGGTCCTTTACTGGGAAGGTGAAGATAAACAATAGTTTCTTGGGGTACCATATTTTCAGACTCAGGGTCACGTTTTCAATAACTATGACTACCTCATTTATGACTTCAGGGTCGCGCCAGCAATATCTTAATGCCACAACATTTGTTGGATCGGTCAGTGGAATGGCATTTGTGCCACTCAGGGCTTTGCAGCTGCAAGTTGTGAAGACCACAGCGATGGAGAAAAAGGCGAAAAATGTTACTTGTAATGGTTAGTACTACATACAAAATCCAATGGTTTATGATAATTTTCCCATTTTAAAGGACGATTTTGGGGTATACCCTCTGGGAATTTGTTACATAGCTATTGAAAATGGCATATTTAATTCGTTGATTTAGATATTGAAGATTGTTATTTTCCATACCAAACTGTTAGTTTACCAGAGGCGTAGTACTACCCACAAATATTTAGAGATGGTGTCACGATATGGTATCAATTTGGCAAATTATAATGAGATTGATGATAATATAAACACCTAAATCCAATGGTTTTATGATGATTTTCCCATTTTAAAGGGCTATTTTGGGGTATACCCTCTGGAGGTTGATGATAAACACATTTTTAAAAAATGTCAACCACCAACATGTAAATCATGGCAAACTGATCACAAACTTTGGATGCAAGCAGTGGCTACCAGGTATAGTGGTTGCTTTTGTGTTGTATCGATTGCTATAAATGAGCGCTTGAAAAATGGTAGTCAATGGGAAGGATGACATCCCATATTATGGAAAATTGCCAATGTTTGGATTCTTTGGGCCTAAAACCGCATTGACTGGTTGTTGATTCTACTATTCTACTGTTGTTTCAAACGTATGGGCCATTATGAAAAATTGGATTGCAAATCCATTTTTTTGGGATGGTCGTCAAACCGGAGGGAAGGGTACACCGCCTGCTAGGTTTGGCCCAAGTTACAGCGGCGGCAAAGATTCGACGTCTCGCCAGACTAAAAGATATACTATATAACCAAGTGACAGCAGTTACCTACCAAAAAACCAGAGACTATGACATGTCATGACTTCAGTTTTGTGAGGATAGATGTAGGTAGATACAAGGAATGAAGCAGGGATTGTTTGGAACATCTTGAAGGCAAACCCCACTCAGAGGCTTCAGGATACAGCGGCGCTTGAAAATCGCATCAGATGCGGCTGGAACTCAGTTCATAAGATTGATTTGAAGCATCAACCAACAGATCCACTGAAATTACATGTCTTTTTCTTAGAAGTTGAATAAGTGAAGTATCTCTTAGTCTAACTCAATCAACTTGAGATGATGAGAATCTCCAACCTCAGACTTTGGCAGGTAACGTTTCATCACACGTCAGCGTGTTTTTGCCCACGACCCACCATGGCTGCAGCGGAGGGTGCGCCTGCGGCAGCGGGAGAGGCACAGATGGAACGTGGGAGCTACTGCGGATGGTCCAGCGAAATCCGAATCACCAGCTGATAGGTGGTAAACATCCCATCATTTACAGGGTTTCAACATGTTTCAACCACCCTTTTGGTGGTGAAGGGGTTTCGCAACCATCCACAGTATCACACAGGATTTACTATGGGATGTAAATAGCAGGTGTAAAACCAACCATAAATCAATTTGGCTATCAAAATGAGATTTTATCAGCGAGGATAGGGATATATCCTCTGAGTAATTATTTAACATAGCTATGGAAACCACACCCCCAGTTAGTTCAATGATTTATGATTTAAAAGTATGATTTTCCAAAACCTCCATTTAGAATGGATTTTCCATGGCTATGTTAAATAACCAGATGGTACACAAACCTTTGGGGGGATGAATATCCATCAAAAATGAAGGAACGTTCGGTTGTGGCCTGAAGAGATAAATCATCAACGGTCAATATCATATTTGTGCTTACAATATTTTTCCCCCCTTTTTTGGTTTATGCTCACCCACCCAACTATAGATTGATATATATATAGTTTAAGATACCAGAAACCAGCATAAACCATAGAATTTACCTCGTGAAATCAGCTACCATCTCTTTCACTTGGGAACCGCTTGTCCTGCTACAAAATGGGAGATGAGCGGTCCCAAGCACGGGTGGCTTCAGTTGCTTCAACTTTAGGCATCCTGACACTGGGAAAAAAAAAACAAACATATTACCCTCTGGTTATTTAACGTAGCTATGGAAAATGGCACATTTATAGATGATTTACCCATTAAAATTGTGGAAGAAATACTGCACCAGTCGGTAGATGACTGGTTATATGGTTAATAACCATGGTTTACTAGTGGGTTATTGATGATTAATGGTTATAATAATGGGTTGGCTGTTCAGATTCTATAACCTGTGTCTTTTTCGGGTGTTTGTCCCTGGGTGAAGAGGATGTGGTAGTGCAATCAGTAATCTGCTCGTTGATGCAATCACCAACACTGTTTCCCAGATTTGGCTTCATGAGACATGTAAAGGAAAACCATCCAATGAACGGTGAAATCTCTGTTTCCTGCAACTTTCTTGTCAAATGGTGATGATGGTAAATCCAACATGCTGAAATTTACTGTAAAATTATGATGGTAAATCCACATGTAATACCAATATTGGCAAATCCTTTGTTAAACTTTCATTTATATAAATCAATTCAATGACGTTTATGGATGTTTGTGTAAATTTCTTTCCGTGTGCCATTGATTTCCTTCCGCTTTGTCCTGCCGATTCGCCAGTCATGTGACCCCGGGGCGCATCAAGCACCAACATCCAACAATGATAAGGGCCAAACTATCTCTTTTTTGGTGCTGAATTTTGGGGTTGGTTGAATCTCCATGAGACTGGGATCCCTTGAATGTTGGGTAGTCGTTCGATCTCTGTAGCCGACAGAAGGTTTTCTGGGGCTACTAAACTTAGAATGTACCTTATCTGGTTGGTGGTTTGGAACCATGGAATTTTATGACTTTCCATTCAGTTGGGAATGTCATCATCCCAACTGACTTTCACTCCATCATTTTTCAGAGGGGTGGGCTCAACCACCAACCAGTTATTTACCATGATCCCGGAGAGGATGATTTGACCATATTTACCTTTTGAGAACAGATCGGCAATATCTTGGCATTTCAATCAGATGATGAATTTGAATGTGGAGCTTCACCAGTTGTGGATTGTACTCTAGGATTTATGGACCGGATAGGAATTTGTCGATATTCACGCAGAGAAATTTCTTTGAAATTGATATACACCAGACTAACCACTAATAAAAAGACGTATAAGAAATCGTTTTGGAAGATGATGTATCTATTGAACATGTCATAAGTTTCTGTTTTCCAATAGACACATGCTTGTATACCCAAAAGAATGAGTCCCATAAGTTTCTCTGGATTGGTTTGGGTGAAAAGTTACAGGAAACAGTCTATAGGACCTATATTTCAATGGAAAATCGATGGTTTCCAGTAGATGTTCCCAGCCAATCCATTGAAACTGATGGGAGTTGTCATTGCTAGGCCGCGGAAGTGTCGAAGGAAAGCAACGCCGAGGCGATGATTCATGGGTTGGAAAATCTTGGAGAATGAGGATATTGGGAAATCTTACAATGGGCCCCCCGAACGTTGTAAGTTGGTTTATAAAGCCCATTAACTATAGTTATATCTACCATAAACCATAGTTATGGGAGTTAGAAACCAACTTAACCATCAGAAATCAGCTATAAATATCAGTAACCATATAGACAACCCCATCCAACTATAGTCAATTATATCAGTATTATATAGTATATCTACCATAAAGCATAGAATTCAGCCACTTGTACCAGCCAGTATTACCAATTATATCAATTCAGCCATTAACTATAGATATAACTACGGTAGCGACATTTAAATATGTGGAGGGCGGGCCAGACTGCGAGGCCCCGGAGGTAGTATGAAACACCAGTTCGTATATTTAAATGTAGCTGCCATATATGTTTAAATGACTTGGATTCCGTATGTTTAAATGGCCGGGCGGGCCAAGGAAAACCTACCCGGAGGTAGTCCAAAATACCTGTTCGTATATTTAAAAGTTCGTATATTTAAATGTAGTTACCGTACCATAAACCCAAGTTTGAGCTTATAAACTTTCTTAGCTAACTCTAGGACACCTCCTGTTTGAACTTTTTAAGGATATCTTTAGAAATCTTAGGAAATCTTGAAAGATCAATGTTGGTTTACCAAAAAATGAGGGTTTCAACACCATTGACCTGGCGTCAAAAAAAATATGTCGCTGTGCTTGCAGCCTGCACTCGAAATTCAACGGATGTAAATCTGCAAGAACCAACCGGGATGGGTTTTACCATCAGAAATGGCTTGGATTTGCTCAGAAATAGGTGGGGTATCATGGATAACCAACCCTTGGATTGTGGTAGTTTCGTACAGGTCATTCTGCTCAGTTCATGTGGGGATTAGCCTAGCCAGCTCAAGAGTATCTTGTTAAAGGAAATTCAAGATTGGCAAAAGTAAAATTGGTGATAATATTAGTGATAATATATAATATCTTAAAATTCCTGTATTATGTAATACAATATAATATAATATAGTATAGAATAACTTAATACAAGATAATATAATGTAATGTAGCATAATATAACATAATGTAACATAATATAATATAATGTAACATAATATAATATAATGTAACATAATATAATATAATATAATGTACCATAATATATAATTTGATATATATATATATAATATAATATAATATAATATAATATAATATAATGTACCATAATATATAATTTGAAATATATATATATATATAATATAATATAATATAATATAATATAATATTTATTCATGTAATATAATATAATATAATGTAATATAATATAATATAATATAACATAATAAATTATAATATAATGTAATATTTATTCATATAATATAATATAATATAATATAATGTACCATAATATAATATAATTTGAAAAATATATATATATAATATATATATAATATAAAATGATATAATATTTATTCATGTAATATAATATCATATAATATAATATAATATAGTATTATATAATAAATAATAATATAGTGTAATATTTTTCATATAATATAATATAATATAATATAACTTAGTTTAATTTAATATAGTTTTAATATAATATAATATAAGATAAGATAATAAATTATAATATAATGTATTTTTTATTCATATAATATATTATAATATAATTAATTTTAATTTAATATAGTTTTAATATAATATTATATTATATTATATTATATAATAAAAATGTATATTGGTTTCACCCAACAAGACTGGGAATTGATTCACGACTTTGGTTGGACTTTCTTGCGACACGGTGATTCTTATTTCTTCGGATAGCACGGGGTGAAGAGATGTGGTCACATCACCCCCTTTTGCGAAGGTGGTGTCCCAGTTCTTTGGAATCGAACAAAGTTGGTGTTCACCAAGGAGAACTATGGTAGATATATGTGGAAATCATGTGGGTAAAACAATGGTAAATCATGGTTTATGATGGTTGATCATGATCAATGTTGATTATTAGTGGTTGACAATGATCATCAATGTGGGTAAAGCGAAAATCAACCACCCATGTGGGATGGTACAGATACCACCTATAAAAGTGGTGATGACTGGGGAGTTCTACTAGGTCCAGGGTGGTGTAGGGTGCACCCCTCGTTTTTTGTGAAGAGCACAGTGGCACGGTGGCCCCTTTTGTCACACATGTTGTATCTACAATACACCCAACACTTAAAAACCTACTTCTATATATACTTAGATACCAGCTTGTTAGATATATCTACAATACCACCTACTTAATAATGTTTTATTAACCAACTTGGCTATCTACTTGGATCATTCCACTTAACAAGTGTTTTTTTAACCTGGCTATCGTAAGTCCCCGATTCGTGGGTTATCCCATCATAGATGAACGAACTATGATTACAAAGCAATTACTAACCAATAAAACATCCTCTAACTAGGGGCCCCACCTTATACAACGTGGTACCCCCAAGATAGCTAAGTTGGTTTATAACTCTAATTACTAATAACTAGGACTTATTGTAGATATATCTATACTGAATGGCATTATACACAAACTTATAACTGGGGGGGCACCACCTTATAGATATGTTTCACTAACAATCTTGGATATTGAATCATTGAATCAAAGGCGGAAATGGATTGCAGCCCACAGGGAGCCCACTTGGAGATGGTGTACTTAGAAATGGCCCAAAAGGACGGGGGCCATGTTAGATTTCAGAGTTGTATCCCTTGGTTTTTGCTAAGATTTTCGGCTTGGCACTGTAGTGAGTATAGATGTAGTTTCTGACAATGTCCGGTGCACAACATGGCTATGTGGATCCATCATCTACTGGCAAAGGTGCAGCAGATGAAACTGATGAGGTCGATCTTCAGGTGCTGTGCTTGACTGGAGAAGGAGTGACACTAAGCGTCCCTGGCTCTATGCTTGGATATGAGCTGCGCAGATTGGTGTCAGAGAAGCTTCCATGCAAGCCAGGCGCAAAGCTCGCCGTGTATCATGTGAATACAAAGCTGACGCTGAATCAAACCTTGGCAGAGCAAGGAATTGTTGGAAAATCTGCAATGCTGTCCTGCACTTACATACCGACAAATGTGTACACTGCATGGTGTTTTGTTTGTGGGCTCTCAACTAGTGAGAGAGAGGTTGCGCTGGAGGGTGCTACACAACTTGAGGCAGAGACAGCTGGAGAGTATTTACATTATCTTCCCCACAGCCTTGCAAAATTGACTCTTGGTGAACAATTCAACCAAAGCCTGGAGCGGGTGACCTTGCCATCGAGTCTTCAAAGCTTGAGTTTTGGTGAGAATTTCAACCGAAGCCTGGAGCAGGTGACCTTGCCATCGAGCCTTCAAAGCTTGAGTTTTGGCAATGATTTTAACCAAAGCCTGGAACGGGCGACCTTGCCATCGAGTCTTCAAAGCTTGAGTTTTGGCAGGACATTTAACCAAAGCCTGGAGCGGGTGACCTTGCCATCGAGCCTTCAAAGCTTGATTTTTGGACATTACTTTAACCGAAGCCTGGAGCGGGTGACCTTGCCATCGAGTCTTCAAAGCTTGAGTTTTGGTAATGATTTTAACCAAAGCCTGGAACGGGTGACCTTGCCATTAAATCTTCAATGCTTGAGTTTTTGCGGGATGTTTAACCAAAGCCTGGAGCGGGTGACCTTGCCATCGAGTCTTCAAAGCTTGAGTTTTGGCCATGATTTTAACCAAAGCCTGGAGCGGGTGACCTTGCCATCGAGCCTTCAAAGCTTGAGTTTTGGCCATGATTTCAACCGAAGCCTGGAGCGGGTGACCTTGCCACGAGCCTTCAAAGCTTGAGTTTTGGTTTTAAATTCAACCAAAGCCTGGAGCAGGTGACCTTGCCATTAAATCTTCAATGCTTGAGTTTTTGCGAGATGTTTAACCAAAGCCTGGAACGGGTGACCTTGCCATCGAGTCTTCAAAGCTTGAGTTTTGGCAATGATTTCAACCAAAGCCTGGAGCGGGTGACCTTGCCATCGAGCCTTCAAAGCTTGAGTTTTGATGGTTGTTTCAACCGAAGCCTGGAGCGGGTGACCTTGCCATCGAGTCTTCAAAGCTTGAGTTTTGGCCTTTATTTCAACCAAAGCCTGGAGCGGGTGACCTTGCCATCGGGTCTTCAAAGCTTGAGTTTTGGCTGGGCATTCAACCAAAGCCTGGAGCAGGTGACCTTGCCATCGAGTCTTCAAGGCTTGAGTTTTGGCAATGATTTTAACCAAAGCCTGGAGCGGGTGACCTTGCCATCGAGTCTTCAAAGCTTGAGTTTTGGCAGGACATTTAACCAAAGCCTGGAGCGGGTTACCTTGCCATCGAGCCTTCAAAGCTTGAGTTTTGGCTGGTATTTCAACCAAAGCCTGGAGCGGGTGACCTTGCCATCGAGTCTTCAAAGCTTGAGTTTTGGCAGGACATTTAACCAAAGCCTGGAACGGGTGACCTTGCCATCGAGTCTTCAAAGCTTGAGTTTTGGCTGGTATTTCAACCAAAGCCTGGAGCGGGTGACCTTGCCATCGAGCCTTCAAAGCTTGAGTTTTGGCTTTGATTTCAACCAAAGCCTGGAGCGGGTGACTTTGCCATCGAGCCTTCAAAGCTTGAGTTTTGGCACGAGATTCAACCAAAGCCTGGAGCGGGTGACTTTGCCATCGAGCCTTCAAAGCTTGATTTTTGGACATTACTTTAACCGAAGCCTGGAGCGGGTGACTTTGCCATCGAGCCTTCAAAGCTTGAGTTTTGGCACGAGATTCAACCAAAGCCTGGAGCGGGTGACCTTGCCGTCGAGCCTTCAGAGCTTGAGGTTTGGCCGTGGTTTCAACCAAAGCCTGGAGCGGGTGACTTTGCCATCGAGCCTCCAAAGCTTTACTGCTTCCCATCAGTTGGGCATGATATCTGTTAGTTGTGCAGGCTGTGCTTAGTTTCTATGACGCGTCCCCAAATAGGTACCAATCCAAAAGAGGCTCGGGGGGACCATTCTGTGATGGTAGAGGACCTGAACCTTTTTCTTTGCGAGCAGTCTATCGGTGAATACCCGCATCCGTGGGATGCAGGTAGCTAAAAGGGTGAATCTTGGTTTTGTATACAAGGTATTACAAGTTGGCCCCTCTAGTTATGTTTGTTGGTTTATAACTCCATCTCTAGTTATATCCACCATGAACCCTAGTTCTTGTGGTTAACCAACTTAGCTATCTTGGAGTCCCACATTGAGCCGACAAGACATTGTGGATATCTCCGGTGACCGGATCGCTAGGACATGTTTGTTGTCACAAATGGGAAATTAATATGAATTACTTTCCGGTAGTCAAACATGGCTAGCTGGGAAACCACCATTATTTCCCATGCAGGTGGCTGGGAAAATCATCGGTGGAACATCTTGATTTTCCTGCCATGCCTTTGTTCTTTGGTGACGGCCGTAGTTGAAGTTCCCCAGCACACAACAAAATACAAAACTGCTAGGGTTTCTTTAAGGTCTTGCTAAAAACTTTCCCCATGGACAATCCAAATCTGTAGGTTTTGTGTGCGTGGGTGCGTGGGTGCGTGGATGCGTGGGTGCGTGGGTGGGTGGGTGGGTGGGTGGGTGTGTGGGTGTGTGGGTGTGTGGGTGGGTGTGTGTTTTTGTTTTTGTTGACCTCTTCAGCACATGCGGATGGCCATCAAACAACGCCTATCTGGACTTACCCATAGCAACCACGACAGCACAGTGCCCTTGATGACCTTTCGAAGATTTGAAGGAAAGGATTCAGTCATAGTAACAACACACACGGATACAAATAGTATGTGTTAATATGTTTCAATGATTTTTTATGTTGAGTGCCAGCACAATCATGTGTTAACTTTCATAATTCCCTGTGCTTAAGGACCCCCCCTGTCCTTAAGGGTCGGGTGTGTGCGCAAAGAGGTGTTTGGAAGTCAAAACTAGATTAGACTGGGATTGGATACATCCACCATGCGAGGGTGTAGCTGCATAGCTCAAGATGACCCAGCAACTTTGGTGTGACCAGCTGAAAACGCAAACAACAACAACAAAATAGCATAAAATAGCATGATTTGCATGCAGAAAACTGCAAATCAATCACTGTGAGCACTATGATCACTGACAACTCTGAAACTGAATTTCATGGTGGCATACTAGACACCAAACGCCAGTGCCACCAAACAAAACGGAAACTTCTTGACGCACCATTTTTTCTTATTGTTTTTGATATTCTTATAGTTTTTTCTTTGTCTTTTTTTAATTATTTTTGATTATTTTTCTAGTGTTTTTCTATTGTTTTTAAATGTTCATTGTTATCCTCAAATATATTTGTAATTTGATTTTCATTTTTTTCCCGTGTTGTTTACCATTTTCAATAGTTTGATCAATTCCCAGTGTTTTTTCAAAACAAAAATGCTTATTGTTTTTATTACTTATTAAAAACAACTTTGTAATAATATGTTTTTTGTCTGTTTCTAGTGGTTTCTCTATTTTTATATTTCGATTTTTTTGACTTTATTGCCTTTTTTTTTCATTTGTTTAAGGGTCAGTCCTTAAATTTAGAGGGTCCAGCCCTTAAATTCAAAGGGTAAATCCTTATATTCATAGGGTCAGTCCTTAAATTCATAGGGTCAGTCCTTAAATTCAAACAGTCCAGCCCTTAAATTCAAAGGGTCAGTCCTTAAATACAAAGGGTAAATCCTTAAATTCAGAAGGTTAGTCCTTGAATAACAAAATTTCCTTTGAAAGGGGTCCTTGGGGTAAATGGGGTCCCGAGCTGCGCGCCGCGTGCGCGCGCCAAAAAGGCTTCATTTAGGAGACCATTTTGGCGCGCGGCGCGTGTGCACCCAGGACTTAAGGATTGGATCATAAGAGTCTAAAGGCCCTTTGAATTTAAGGATTGGGCCCTTTCAATTTCAGGATAGTTGGATTCTACGCATTGACCATCAAAATTTAAGGGTTGACCATCTGAATTTAAATTCTGGCCATCGGAATTTAAGGATTGGGCATTTGTACTTAAGGATTGGCGGTCTGAATTTAAGGACTGGACCCTCTGAATTTAAGAACTGACCACTTGAATTTAAGGATTAACCATCTGAATTTAAGGGCTGATCCTCTGAATTTAAGGCTTTACCCTTTGTATTTAAGGACTGACCCTTTGAATTTAAGGGCTGGACCATCTGAATTTAAGGATTGACCCTCTGAATTTAAGGACTGGCCCTTTGAATTTAAGGATTTACCCTTTGTATTTAAGGACTGGCCCTTTGAATTTAAGGGCTGGACTCACTGAATAAGGATTGACCTTCTGAATTTAACAAGATTCAGAGGGTCGGACCTTAAATTCAGAGGGTCAGACCTTAAATTCAGAGGGTCAGACCTTAAATTCAGAGGGTCAGACCTTAGGTTCAGAGGGTCAGACCTTAAATTCAGAGGGTCAGCCTTAAATTCAAAGGGTCCCTCTGTACTTAAGGAATTTTGGCATCACCTTTGGGTAAAAAAACGGCCAAAAACAAATGATTTGTATGCAAAAGTGATGCCAAAATTGCCAAGTTGGCCTAATTTGGCATACGTTTTTCACCAAAAACTTTGATTTTTGATTGTTTTTTATCAAAAAGTGATGCCAAAATTCCTTACGTACAGAGGGACCCTCTGAATTTAAGGCTGACCCTCTGAATTTAAGGTCTGACCCTCTGAATTTAAGGTCTGACCCTCTGAATTTAAGATCTGACCCTCTGAATTTAAGGTCTGACCCTCTGAATTTAAGGTCTGACCCTCTGAATTTAAGGTCTGACCCTCTGAATTTAAGGTCTGACCCTCTGAATTTAAGGTCTGGCCCTCTGAATTTAAGGTCTGATCCTCTGAATTTAAGGACTGGCCCTCGGAATTTAAGGATCGACCCTGTGAGCTTAAGATTTTGCAGCAGGACTTGTAACAAAGTGCTTGTCACGTTTGAAGGGCAAACTAATGATTTAACAACCACCCTACACAATAGTTTTGGTTGCAATCAGCAGCAAGAAAAAGTTACCCAATCACGGCAGCACATTGACAGAATCTGACCATTGTTTCTGGTAGGTTCTCATGTCTGTGCTTTCAGGTTCACGCGCAGGCCAATCTAATCATCTCCTAGCAAGACTTTTGTCAACTCCGACTCTGTCAGAGCCAACCACGACCCATTAAAATCCCGTGGGTGGAAATGTTGGTTTGTGTTTCAAATCAACCCGCCAATTTTCCCTTAAATGTGGCGATTGCTAGACCGATTTGCCAATTATGTCGGGCTGAACAGCATATTCATGGTAATAGATTTTTTTTTATTTGTTACCCAATAATGGTAGCAATGCCATATTCGATAATTTTCAGGGAAATGTCAACATCCAATACTCACCGCCAGCGCATGATTGAATGGTACTTTCTGCCATCAATTCGATCCATTTCCGACCTGAGTTGGAAGAATCGAGTTGGAGGGAACCCAGGATGAGGACGATGATGATGATGATGATGATGATGATGACGATGATAATGATGATGTTGATTATGGTTATGATGTTGATGATGATGATGATGATAGTGATGATGATGATGATGATGATGATGACGATGATAATGATGATGTTGATGACGATTATGATGTTGATGATGATGATGGTGATGGTGATGATGATGATGATGATGATGATGATGATGATGATGATGATGATGATGATGATGACGGTGATAGTGATGATGTTGATGATGATTATGATGTTGATTGCGATGATGATGATGATGATGATGATGATGATGATGATGGTGATGATGATGATAATGATGAAGTTGATGATGATTATGATGTTGGTTATGATCATCATCCACAATCCTACTGCTGCCTGGGGAGGGAAAAAAACGCACTGACAGGCTGACAGGTCTTGCATTTGTTTGAGATCATACTGGGCATTGAACAAAAGCAATGGTTTGTTTGGATTCTGTTTAGCATGTGACAGTCTGTTACAGAAATTCAAATCAATTAGATTCTTTCGTGCCGCCACATGTTTGGCATGTTTGGAACAATTTTTCTTTGGAAAATAAATGATGGTCCTTATTATGTTGATGCACAAATTTTCTATATAGCAAGGAATGCGATTTAAACAGAAACACAATATCGCACATTGAAAACATGCTTAGGGACATGGCCTCAACCTTAAATTCGAGGGGTGCCCCCGAATTACGAAAGGTAGCACAATCATGGTGATGTCAAATGATTTGAGTCTTTCTAATTTGTCACTGGATGTATAGTATGTGGCAGCCACTTGTTTCTCAAAATTGGTGCCCTCCCCCCATGATGTTGCCAGACTAGACTAGATCAACAACGATACTATGTCATCATTTCAAAAATCGGTTGGAGAGAAAAATTACAGAACCCCTTGGATTTGGAGACAAACAAGCATGGTTTCCTGCAGTCTTTATCTTCAAACCAATCCACTGAATCCCATGAAATTGTTGGAAAGCGCGCGATGCTGTGTAAAGTATCTTCAATAATGATGATGAAAACCTGGATACTCAGTCAAAATCGGTTTGATACTCTAGTCTCTAGTACCGTAATCTTTTGCTATGAATGGTACATCTAATTTCTGACAATGTCTGGTGCACAACATGGCTACGTGGATCCATCATCTACTGGCAAAGGTCCAGCAGATGAAACTGATGAGGTCGATCTTCAGGTGCTATGCTTGACTGGAGAAGGAGTGACACTAAGCGTCCCTTGCTCTATGCTTGGATATGAGCTGCGCAGATTGGTGTCAGAGAAGCTTCCATGCAAGCCAGGCGCAAAGCTCGCCGTGCATCATGTGAACACAAAGCTGGCGCTGAATCAAACCTTGGCAGAGCAAGGAATTGTTCGGAAATCTGCAATGCTGTCCTGCACTTACATACCGACAAATGTGTACACTGCATGGTGTTATGTCTGTGGGCTCCCAACTAGTGAGAGAGAGGTTGCGCTGGAAGGTGTTACACAACTTGAGGCAGCGACAGGTGGAGAGTATTTACATTATCTTCCCCACAGCCTTGCAAAATTGACTTTTGGTGCGAAATTCAACCAAAGCATGGAGCGGGTGACCTTGCCATCGAGTCTTCAAATCTTGAGTTTTGGTGAGAAGTTTAACCAAAGCCTGGAGCGGGTGACCTTGCCATCGAGGCTTCAAAGCTTGAGTTTTGGCGGGACATTCAACCAAAGCCTGGAGCAGGTAACCTTGCCATCGAGTCTTCAAAGCTTGAGTTTTGGTGAGAAGTTTAACCAAAGCCTGGAGCGGGTGACCTTGCCATCGAGTCTTCAAAGCTTGAGAATTGGCGGGACATCCGACCAAAGCTTGGAGCGGGTGACCTTGCCAGCTAGTCTTCAAAGCTTGAGTTTTGGCGGGACATTCAACCAAAGCATGGAGCGGGTGACCTTGCCATCGAGTCTTCAAAGCTTGAGAATTGGCGGGACATTCGACCAAAGCTTGGAGCGGGTCACCTTGCCATCTAGTCTTCAAAGCTTGAGTTTTGGCGGGACATTCAACCAAAGCCTGGAGCGGGTGACCTTGCCATCGAGTCTTCAAAGCTTGAGTTTTGGCTGGTATTTCAACCAAAGCCTGGAGCGGGTGACCTTGCCATCGAGTCTTCAATGCTTGAGTTTTGGCAGGACATTTAACCGAAGCCTGGAGCGGGTGACCTTGCCATCGAGTCTTCAAAGCTTGAGTTTTGGCTGGTATTTTAACCAAAGCCTGGAGCGGGTGACCTTGCCATCGAGCCTTCAAAGCTTGAGTTTTGGCTTTGATTTTAACCAAAGCCTGGAGCGGGTGACTTTGCCATCGAGCCTTCAAAGCTTGAGTTTTGGCTTTGAATTTAACCAAAGCCTGGAGCGGGTGACCTTGCCAACGAGTCTTAAAAGTTTGAGTTTTGGTGAGAATTTCAACCAAAGCCTGGAGCGGGTGACCTTGCCATCGAGTCTTCAAAGCTTGAGTTTTGGTGATGATTTCAACCAAAGCCTGGAGCGGGTGACCTTGCCATCGAGTCTTCAAAGCTTGAGTTTTGGCGTGAGATTCAACCAAAGCCTGGAGCGGGTGACCTTGCCATCGAGTCTTCAAAGCTTGAGGTTTGGCACTGATTTCAACCAAAGCCTGGAGCGGGTGACCTTGCCGTCGAGCCTTCAAAGCTTGAGTTTTGGCTTTGATTTTAACCAAAGCCTGGAGCGGGTGACTTTGCCATCGAGTCTTCAAAGCTTGAGTTTTGGCTTTGAATTTAACCAAAGCCTGGAGCGGGTGACCTTGCCAACGAGTCTTCAAAGCTTGAGTTTTGGTGAGAATTTCAACCAAAGCCTGGAGCGGGTGACCTTGCCATCGAGTCTTCAAAGCTTGAGTTTTGGTGATGATTTCAACCAAAGCCTGGAGCGGGTGACCTTGCCATCGAGTCTTCAAAGCTTGAGTTTTGGTGATGATTTCAACCAAAGCCTGGAGCGGGTGACCTTGCCATCGAGCCTTCAAAGCTTGAGTTTTGGTTTTAAATTCAACCAAAGCCTGGAGCTGGTGACCTTGCCATCGAGTCTTCAAAGCTTTACTGCTTCCCATCAGTTGGGCATGATATCTGTCAGTTGTGCAGGCAGTGCTTAGTTTCTATGACGCGTCCCCCAATAGGTATCAATGCAAAAGAGGCTTGGGGCGACCATTCTGTGGTAGAGGACCTGAACCTTTTTCTTTGCGAGCAGTCTGTGGGTGAATAATTACCCGCATCCGTGAGATGCAGGTAGCTAACAGGGTGAATCTTTGTTTTTCATACAAAGTATTACGGTGGGCCTCCCCAGTTATGTTTGTTGGTTTTAAGCTCCATGTTAGTTTTTTCCACCATGAACTCAAGTTCTTGTAGTTAAACTAATTTAGCTATCTTGGAGTCCCACATTGAGCCGAAAAGACTGAGGATATCTCCTGTGAATACCAGATCGGTAGGACATGTTTGTTGCCACAAATGGGAAATTAATATGAATTACTCTCCGGTAATCAAACATGGCTAGCTGGGAAACCCGCAAATTAAATGGAGGTGTATAGCTGGGAATATCATCTACAAATTGTTGGTTTTCCAGCCTGCTATGTTTGACTACCAGTTTTTGTTCTCTGGGTTTCCACGTTTGGAAGTTCGCTAGGACACAACAAAACGCAAAGTTCAGCTACCTAAATTGGAAGTACCTACGATAAGGCCTATGCAAGGGGATATATACCCCAAATATGATATTGTAATGTTCTATCTGGTGCAGTACCTCCAGTTTAAGTACCTAAAATTGCCATTGATATTACATGTGAACCTGCACACTTAAACAGCCAGTCCTACTGTGAATGGAAGAAATCCTGCACCAGTTGATGGTTTAATAGGGTTTCGACATGTTTCAACCATCCAAGGTGGTGCAGGATTTCTTCCATGCACAATAGGGATTCACCAATTTCACATTTAGAATAATGGGACTTGTAGCTATAGTTCATGGTCTGTGGATGTCTATGGTAGATGTACGGTAGATGTATGAGGGTTTCCGAACATGGTGGATTCCCAAGTCACCAGTTGTTCTAATGTTCTATGTCTATCTCAACCTGGCGGAGGTTCCGCCTGCCTCAGCCTTGCGACCGATCGTGCCTTGCCAGCGGGCGCGGATGTTTTTTTTGCCGGGGCGGCTGGGAAGAATGGAACCGGAAGTGGCCCAAAAAGATGGGTTTTCATCCAGAGAAATTGGGATTTAAGCCAACAAGAAATGGAATTGCGTCCAAAGTTGATCAAAGTCGTGCTTTTTCACCATCAAACACATGGGTGTTTCATCGCCACCGACTGTTCAAAATGAAGTTCACCTTTCGAACAATTGCGAGTTATCCAATAACAAATTCTGGATAATACGATCATATCAACCATGGAACACTCCCAATTGAGAACAATTGAAAATCTAATAACCATTGCAGGTTATACTATGATATCAGTCATATCAGTGGTTAGTTGGTGGTGTATTTTCTTCAGCCCAGGCCATGGCCAGAAAGCGACAGCGTTGCGAAAAACACCCATAGAATTTTCCCTCTGGTAAACGTACAAAGAAAACATGGGAAAATCACCATTTTTGAGAGGTAATTCAACGAACTCAGATGCAAATTGCAAGAAGCAATGATAGTTTACCAGAGGCTAAAAGCGGTTTACTTGGAGGTTTCCTATGGGGATATCCCAAGTGATCATCCTCCATTTTTTTCGGCTCCTGGAAGGCTGATAAAAAAGTGGGTGAAGTGATGTAAGACATGGCAGTTGAAAAAGAATGAACATTGCCAGTCAAATATGTTGCTGTGAAAGCCAAGGTACCGTTGTTTTTCCATTTTCAGAATGGGTTGGATTCCCTTACTGACAAGTTTGTTTGCTACATGGTGCCCTGAAAAATATCTTTGAAATCAAAGACCTTACGTGACAAATTTCAGAGTTTTTTGATTTTTGGATTTGAAATCAATGCTAGTAATTAATGACAATCCTCAGGTCATATGCATTGGGTAGTCGGACTAGTGTTGTTTCTTCTTAGTGTACCATCATACAAGGTTCCCCCCCTGTACAAGTTGGTTTACCCAATTCAGAATAATTGTGTCCCATCAAGCATAGTTGAGCTAGTGAACTAAACTAAATGAATTAAGTCTGGGGCATCACCTTATATATCAGAAGATGCTGAACCGAGCTCCCAGTTGCCAACAGCTCCCGAAGGCCGAATCCTTCCAAGCCTACAAAACTAACATACGCCCTGCCATTTTTGGGGGTTTGGACGATTAGTCTCCATTCAAAAGTATTCAAAAGTGACCTATTTTCAGGGTCTATGCTCACTGCAGAGTAGAGCTGTAGAATCCGGACGGCACCAAGCTTGGTGGCTTCAAGCCAACCGTCTTGTGTCGACTCAGAGGTAAACATACGAAGAGCGCAGGGCAAAAATACTTACATAATACTCTTCGTATAGGGAAACTAATAGTTTCATATTATAGCCAGTATCAGGGAAAATAGAGCTGATGTCCCCGTGACTTTGAGTGGTTTCAGCTGGTTTTAGCCCAAAATTGAATCCGAGATGTTGAGTGGTTTTTCTATTTCATACATCAAAGATCCATGTTCTTCTTATGTTGAATCATTAAATCCACATGGTTGCTCAGGAGTTGGCACGTGGTGACATTTGCTCGATTGATGAATTGAAGGTGCCACGAGAACACTCCCAAAGTGGTTGCCCTGACATGTAGCCACCCAACGATATGAAAATGACTGGTGGAAACAAGCATCAAACATGTGGGAAATTTTGAAACATGGTGATTTAAGCATCAAACCTGGGGGAATGGTGATAGTTAACGATCAAACATGGGGAAAATGACGGTTTCACCAACTATATAGGTGATTTGACCATCAAAGATGGTGCAAGATGATGCAAAATGCAGATTTATTCACCGAAAATTAGGATTCATAGTTGTTTATTTGATTTATGATAGTTGAGTTAGCTTTATTTTGAGCGAACTGCTGGATTTATGGTGGATACCTACCCTGCAGTCAGCTAACATATTGGAGAATGGCCCATTTGGCCATGTGTATTTCATTTTATGCAGGGTATCCCAGACTATATATATATATAACATAACTATACTATACCCTCAAGAAATGGGCTGTTGATATACGCTCCAGGAAATAAACACCATGTAATGTCGATAAATTATATAGTGTTTTCATACACCATGAAGCATAGAAATGTAACCACAACCAAGGTCAAATTGTTACCTTCTATCAAATGAACATAGACCCTGAAAATAGACGATGATTAGCTGGAAATGTGCCTTCCAACCAGCCAAGTACCAGGGTCTATGTGAATTTGCTGAAGGGTCATGTTCATAAACTTCCATATTATCTTACCATCTGGTTATTTAACATAGCCATGGAAAATCACAATTTTTAAGAACAGTAAACCATCTATAAACGGGCCATTGTCCATATCTATGTTAGTTTACCAGAGGGTAATGTGAATCATATCCCATCAATTTCCATGGTACTTCCGTACCACTTCCAGGTGTACCCTTCGCAGCACCGTCCCCTGCAGCGTCCTCGCTGGATGGTCCTAAAGGGACGATCGTCGGCACTGGCCGTTGGCGAAGACGTTTGATACGTTTGGGGCGAAGACGTTTGAATTGCTACGTAGATGGGCCACAAGACTAAGAAATGTTAAAAGACTATGACCAGATGGTGAAAAAATGGCTACTTATATGGGCCATAAGACTAGTTAACTGGTGAGTAACTCAGTTACAACTTGATATAGTGGCATAAATAACCAATTTACGAAGCTGTCAACTGATCCCATGGTTTATCTACGCTTCCCAGGTGAGATGGCTGGAGACGACTATCACAGGGGCCGTCAATAGTTGGATTGTATATCCATGATAGGGAATGCTCATCAATCCATTAATGGCTGGTGGTTGGAAAATGTTTTTTATATTTCCATTCAGGTGGGAATATTATCCCAACTGACTATTTATTTTTTTCAGAGGGATTGAAACCACCAAGCCAATTAATAGGGATTTATATATATATACATACATATATACATTTATATACAGCCATTTTAAGGATTCTCATTGTGGGATGGATGACTGTAAACCATGTACCATGTTTTGACCTTTGCACAAATATGGCTTTGTCTGAAAACAGAGGATACCCGCAGTTGCGGCCATTTTAATAAAGACAATTATATATATGAGAATCCGTTGGAATTGCTGGGGGGGTTCTCCAAAATTTTCAGAACGCATATCTATTGTTTATATCTAGGACTCGTGTGGTTCATGGACTTGAAGCCGATATTCCTGAGACTTGTTGAAACCACAAATCGCAATTGCTACAGAACATGTAAGGGAACTTTCCGCTCCACGGATTTACATATGTTGAATTGCAATGGTTTCCTGATATAACCCATGGATACTCATGGTAGATCGGGAAGTGAACACACAATCCCTTGACTATCTGGAATGGAAAGAATCCAGTTTTCTGAGAATGGTTGATTTCATATTATTTTATTCACTTGGCTGATTTGCTTTAAGAGTCAAACCCCTGAGGATTCTCTTCCATTGAGCTCATTTTGTGCTTTGAACATGAGAATGATGATCATGATCATGATCATGATGGTGGTGATGGTAATGGTGATGCTTTATGCCCCTACTGTTTAGTGTATGTGGTTACCCACTATGTCATTACATACCCGGATTGAGAAGCTGAAACCGTTCTAAAGCTAAAAACACTCAGCCTATTTTGTTTTTGTTTACTACACACTGTTAAGAGAGAGATTTAATCAATGTGGGTGTGTCTGAAATTGATGGTGGCTGAAAAAGGGTCCTTTACTGGGAAGGTGAAGATAAACAATAGTTTCTTGGGGTACCCTATTTTCAGACTCAGGGTCGCGTTTTCAATAACTATGACTACCTCATTTATGACTTCAGGGTCGCGCCAGCAATATCTTAATGCCACAACATTTGTTGGATCGGTCAGTGGAATGGCATTTGTGCCACTCAGGGCGTTGCAGCTGCAAGTTGTGAAGACCACAGCGATGGAGAAAAAGGCGAAACATGTTAGTTGTAACGGTTATATAGTACATACAAAATCCAATGGTTTATGATAATTTTCCCATTTAAAAGGACGATTTTGGGGTATACTCTCTGGGAATTTGTTACATAGCTATTGAAAATGGCAAATTTAGTTCGTTGATTTAGATATTAAAGGTGGTGATTTTCCATAAAAAACTGTTAGTTTACCAGAGGCGTAGTACTACCCGCAAATATTTAGAAACGGTGTCACGATATGGTATCTATTTGGCAAATTATAATGAGATTGATGATAAACACCCAAAAAAAACTGTCAACCACCAACAGGTAAATCATGGCAAATTGATCTAAACCCTCCTCTCTATTGCCATGCAGATTTTGCCGACATATGGGGATCACAAACTTTGGATGCAAGCAGGTAGTGACTACAAGGTAGTGGTTGCTTGTGTGTTTTATTGATTGCTATAAATGAGCACAATGTCAATGTTTGGATTCTTTGGGCCAAAAACCGCAGTGACTGGTTATTGATTCTACTGTTGCTTCAAACGTATGGGCCATTATCAAAAATTGGATTGCAAATCTGCTCGTCAAACCGGAGGGAAGGGTACACCGCCTGCTAGGTTTGGCCCAGGTTACAGCGGCAAAGATTGGATGTCTCGCCAGACTAAAAGATATACTATATAGCCAAGTGACACTGGCTACCTACCAGAAAAACATAGAAAAACCAGAGACCATGACATATCATGACTTCAGTTTTGTGGGGATAGATGTAGGTAGATACAAGGATTGAAGCAGGGATTGTTTGGAACATCTTGAAGGCAGACCCCACTCGGCTTCAGGATACAGCTGCGCTTGAAAATCGCGTCAGATGCGGCTTGAACTCAGTTCATAAGATTGATTTGAAGCATCAAGTTGAATATGTTATATAAGTTGAATAAGTTAAGTATCTCTTAGTCTAACTCAACTTGAGATGATGAGAATCTCCAACCTCAGACTTTGGCAGGTCACGTTTCATCACACGTCAGCGTGTTTTTGCCCACGAGCCACCATGGCTGCAGCGGAGGGTGCGCCTGCAGCAGCGGGAGAGGCACAGATGGAACGTGGGAGCTACTGTGGATGGAAGAAATCCTGCACCAGTTGATAGGTGGTAAACATCCCATCATTTACAGGGTTTCAACCACCCTTTTGGTGGTGCAGGATTTCGCAACCATCCACAGTATCACACAGGATTTACTGACTATGGGATGTAAATAGCAGGTGTAAAACCAACCATAAATCAATTTGGCTATCAAAATGAGATTTTATCAGCGAGGATAGGGATATATCCTCTGAGTAATTGTTTAACATAGCTATGGAAACCACACCCCCAGTTAGTTCAATGATTTATGATTTAAAAGTATGATTTTCCAAAACCTCCATTTAGAATGGATTTTCCATGGCTATGTTAAATAACCAGATGGTACACAAACCTTAGGGGGATGAATAACCATCAAACATGAAGGAACGTTCGACGTGGCCTGAACAGATAAATTATCAACGGTCAATATCATATTTGTGCTTACAATATTTTCCCACCCTTTTTTGGTTTTTGCTTACACATCCATCTATAGATTGATATAATATATATATATAGGATACCAGAAACCAGCATAAACCATAGAATTTACCTCGTGAAATCAGCTACCATCTCTTTCACTTGGGAACTGCTTGTCGTCCTACAAAATGGGAGATGAGCGGTTCCCAAGCACGGGTGGCTTCAGTTGCTTCAACTTTAGGCATCCTGACATTGGGAAAAAAAACAAACATATTACCCTCTGGTTATTTAACGTAGCTATGGAAAATGGCACATTTATAGATGATTTACCCATTAAAATTGTGGAAGAAATACTGCACCAGTCGGTAGATGACTGGTTATATGGTTAATAACCATGGTTTACTAGTGGGTTATTGATGATTAATGGTTATAATAATGGGTTGGCTGTTCAGATTCTATAACCTGTGTCTTTTTCGGGTGTTTGTCCCTGGGTGAAGAGGATGTGGTAGTGCAATCAGTAATCTGCTCGTTGATGCAATCACCAACACTGTTTCCCAGATTTGGCTTCATGAGACATGTAAAGGAAAAACCATCCAATGAACGGTGAAACCTCTGTTTCCTGCAACTTTCTTGTCAAATGGTGATGATGGTAAATCCAACATGCTGAAATTTACTGTAAAGTTATGATGGTAAATCCACATGTAATACCACTATTGGCAAATCCTTTGTTAAACTTTCATTTATATAAATCAATTAAATGACGTTTATGGATGTTTGTGTAAATTTCTTTCCGTGTGCCATTGATTTCCTTCCGCTTTGTCCTGCCGATTCGCCAGTCATGTGACCCCGGGGCGTATCAAGCACCAACATCCAACAATGATAAGGGCCAAACTATCTCTTTTTTGGTGCTGAATTTTGGGGTTGGTTGAATCTCCATGAGACTGGGATACTCCCTTGAATGTTGGGTAGTCGTTCGATCTCTGTAGCCGACAGAAGGTTTTCTGGGGCTACTAAACTTAGAATGTACCTTATCTGGTTGGTGGTTTGGAACCATGGAATTTTATGACTTTCCATTCAGCTGGGAATGTCATCATCCCAACTGACTTTCACTCCATCATTTTTCAGAGGGGTGGGCTCAACCACCAACCAGTTATTTACCATGATCCTGGAGAGGATGATTTGACCATATTTACTTTTTGAGAACAGATCGGCAATATCTTGGCATTTCAATCAGATGATGAATTTGAATGTGGAGCTTCACCAGTTGTGGATTGTACTCTAGGATTTATGGACCGGATAGGAATTTGTCGATATTCACGCAGAGAAATTTCTTTGAAATTGATATACACCAGACTAACCATTAATAAAAAGACGTATAAGAAATCGTTTTGGAAGATGATGTATCTATTGAACATGTCATAAGTTTCTGTTTTCCAATAGACACACGATTGTATACCCAAAAAAATGAATCCCATAAGTTTCTCTGAATTGGTTTGGGTGAAAAGTTACAGGAAACAGTCTATAGGACCTATATTTCAATGGAAAATCGATGGTTTCCAGTAGATGTTCCCAGCCAATCCATTGAAACTGATGGGAGTTGTCATTGCTAGGCCGCGGAAGTGTCGAAGGAAAGCAACGCCGAGGCGATGATTCACGGGTTGGAAAATCTTGGAGAATGAGGATATTGGGAAATCTTACAATGGGCCCCCTGAACGTTGTAAGTTGGTTTATAAAGCCCATTAACTATAGTTATATCTACCATAAACCATAGTTATGGGAGTTAGAAACCAACTTAACCATCAGAAATCAGCTATAAATATCAGTAACCATATAGACAACCCCATCCAACTATAGTCAATTATATCAGTATTATACAGTATATCTACCATAAAGCATAGAATTCAGCCACTTATACCAGTCAGTATTACCAATTATATCAATTCAGCCATTAACTATAGATATAACTACCATAAACCCAAGTTTGAGCTTATAAACTTTCTTAGCTAACTCTAGGACACCTCCTGTTTGAACTTTTTAAGGCTATCTTTAGAAATCTTAGGAAATCTTGAAAGATCAATGTTGGTTTACCCAGAAAATGGGGGTTTCAACACCATTGACCTGGCGTCAAAAAAAAATTATCGCTCTGCTTGCAGCCAGCACTAGAAATTCAACGGATGTAAATCTGCAAGAACCAACAGGGATGAATTTTACCACCAGAAATGGTTTGGATTTGCTCAGAAATAGGTGGTGTATCATGGGCAACCAACCCTTGGATTGTGGTAGTTTAGTACAGGTCATTCTGTTGTGGTAATGATGTGGGGAAAAAAAAAGACCTAGCCAGCTAAAGAGTATCTTGTTAAAGGAAATTCAGGATTGGCAAGAGTTAAATTGGTGATAATATTAGTGATAATATATGATATTTTAAAATTACCATAATATATATTTATATATATATAATATATTAAGGTATATTGGTTTCACCCAACAAGACTGGGAATTGATTCACGACAAAGCCGGAAGGGTTGGTAAGGTGATATTTCTGCGGGATACGAAGACGTAGGGGCGAAGATATGTGAACATCACCCCCTATAGAAGGTGGTGTCCCAGTTTTTTTTCATCGCAAAAAGTTGGTGAACAACGGAGAACTATGGTAGATATATGTAGATATAATGTCGGTAAAGCAATGTCATAAACCACCCATTTGGGAATGGTATGATTTGGGGGATAGTTTATGACATTGTTTTACCCACATATCAAAGATTGAGCTAGTTGAACTGGGTTTCTATCACCGTTCACATCGGGAGGGCACCACCTTGGATCATTCCACTTTAACAAGTGGTTTTTTTAAAACCTGGCGAGTCCCCGATTCGTGGCTTATCCCATAGATGAACGATGATTACAAAGCAGTTACTAACCAATAAAAAATCCTCTAAGTAGGGGCCCCACCTTATAGATATCTTATAGGTATGTGTCACTAACAATCTTGGACGTTGAATCATTGAATCAAAGGCGGAAATGGATTCCAGCCCACAGGGAGCCCACTTGGAGATGGCGTACTTAGAAATGGCCCAAAAGGACGAGGCGTTAGATTTCAGAGTTGTATCCCTTGGTTTTTGCGAAGATATTTCGGCTTGGCGCTGTAGTGAGTATAGATGTAATTTCTGACGATGTCCGGTGCACAACATGGCTATGTGGATCCATCTACTGGCAAAGGTCCAGCAGATGAAACTGATGAGGTCGATCTTCAGGTGCTGTGCTTGACTGGAGAAGGAGTGACACTAAGCGTCCCTTGCTCTATGCTTGGATATGAGCTGCACAGATTGGTGTCAGAGAAGCTTCCATGCAAGCCAGGCGCAAAGCTCGCCGTGCATCATGTCAATACAAAGCTGACGCTAAATCAAACCTTGGCAGAGCAAGGAATTGTTGGAAAATCTGCAATGCTGTCCTGCACTTACATACCGACAAATGTGTACACTGCATGGTGTTTTGTCTGTGGGCGCCCAACTAGTGAGAGAGAGGTTGCACTGGAGGGTGTTACACAACTTGAGAGAGCGACGAGTGGAGAGTATTTACATTATCTTCCCCACAGCCTCGCAAAATTCACTTTCAATGAGAATTTCAACCAAAGCCTGGAGCGGGTGACCTTGCCATCGAGTCTTCAAAGCTTGAGTTTTGGCTGCAGATTTAACCAAAGCCTGGAGCAGGTGACCTTGCCATCGAGCCTTCAAAGCTTGAGTTTTGGCCATCATTTCAACCAAAGCCTGGAGCGGGTGACCTTGCCATCGAGTCTTCAAAGCTTGATTTTTGGCTGGAAATTCAACCAAAGCCTGGAGCCGGTGACCTTGCCATTGAGCCTTCAAAGCTTGAGTTTTGGACATTACTTCAACCAAAGCCTGGAGCGGGTGACCTTGCCATCGAGTCTTCAAAGCTTGAGTTTTGGTGGTGATTTCAACCGAAGCCTGGAGCGGGTGACCTTGCCATCGAGCCTCCAAAGCTTGAGTTTTGGCCATGGTTTTAACCAAAGCCTGGAGCGGGTGACCTTGCCATTAAGTCTTCAATGCTTGAGTTTTGGCGATGATTTCAACCAAAGCCTGGAGCGGGTGACCTTGCCATCGAGTCTTCAAAGCTTGAGTTTTGGTGAGAAGTTTAACCAAAGCCTGGAGCGGGTGACCTTGCCATCGAGTCTTCGAACCTTGAGTTTGGGCCATTGTTTTAAGCAAGGCCTGGAGCGGGTGACCTTGCCGTCGAGCCTTCAGAGCTTGAATTTTGGCTGGACATTCAACCAAAGCCTGGAGCAGGTGACCTTGCCATCGAGCCTTCAAAGTTTGAGTTTTGGCAATGATTTTAACCAAAGCCTGGAGCGGGTGACCTGGCCATCAAGTCTTCAAAGCTTGAGTTTTGGTACGAAGTTTAACCAAATTCAAAGCCTGGAGCGGGTGACCTTGCCATCGAGTCTTCAAAGCTTGAGTTTTGGCCATAATTTTAACCAAAGCCTGGAGCGGGTGACCTTGCCATCGAGCCTTCAAAGCTTGAGTTTTGGCGCGAATTTCAACCAATTTTGCCATCGAGTCTGCAAAGCTTGAGTCTTGGTGAGAATTTCAACCAAAGCCTGGAGGGGGTGACCTTGCCATCGAGTCTTCAAAGCTTGAGTTTTGGCCATGACTTCAACCAAAGCCTGGAGCGGGTGACCTTGCCATCGAGCCTTCAAAGCTTGAGTTTTGGCGCGAATTTCAACCAAAGCCTGGAGCGGGTGACCTTGCCATCGAGTCTTCAAAGCTTGAGTTTTGGACATTACTTCAACCAAAGCCTGGAGCGGGTGACCTTGCCATTGAGTCTTCAAAGATTGAGTTTTGGCTTTGAATTTAACCGAAGTCTGGAGAGGGTGATCTTGCCAGCGGGCCTTCAAAGCTTGAGTTTTGGCCATAACTTTAACCAAAGCCTGGAGCGGGTGACCTTGCCATCGAGTCTTCAAAGCTTGAGTTTTGGCCATGATTTTAACCAAAGCCTGGAGCGGGTGACCTTGCCATCGAGCCTTCAAAGCTGGAGTTTTGGCGCGAATTTCAACCAAAGCCTGGAGCGGGTGACCTTGCCATCGAGTCTTCAAAGCTTGAGTTTTGGTGAAAAATTTAACCAAAGCCTGGAGCAGGTGACCTTGCCATCGAGTCTTCAAAGCTTTACTGCTTCCCATCGGTTGGGCATGATATCTGTCAGTTGTGAAGGCTGTGCTTAGTTTCTATGACCCGTCCCCCAATAGGTACCAATGCAAAAGAGGCTTGGGGCGACCTTTCTGTGGTAGAGGACCTGAATCCTTTTCTTTGCGAGCAGTCTATCGGTGAATGCCCGCATCCGAGGGATGCAGATAGCTAAAAGGGTGAATCTTGGTTTTCGATACCAGGTATTACAGGTGGGCCCCCCAGTTTCGTTTGTTAGTTTATAACTCCATCTTTAGTTATATCCACCATGAATCTTAGTTCTTGTGGTTAACCAACTTAGCTTTCTTGGAGTCCCACATTGTAGAGCCGACAAGACATTGTGGATATCTCCGGTGACCGGATCGCTAAGACATGTTTGTTGCCACAAATGGGAAATGGTGGAAAATCCTGATGTTTTTGAGGGCCCTGGTTGAAGTTGCCCAGCATAAAATGCAAAACCGCTGGGTTTCTTTAAGGTCTTCTTGAAAACTTCCCCCATGGACAATCCAAATCTGTAGGGAATATATTGTTTTTTTTGACCCCTTCAGCAAATCCAAGTTTCTTTCCGTGCCCCATTGATTTCCCTCAGTTTTGTCCTGCCGATTCGCCAGTCATGTGACCCCGGGGCGCATCAAGCACCAACATCCAACAATGATAAGGGCCAAACTATCTCTTGTTTGGTGCTGAATTTTGGGGTTGGTTGAATCTCCATGAGACTGGGATCCCTTGAATGTTGGGTAGTCGTTCGATCTCTGTAGCCGACAGAAAGAATGTTTTCTGGGGCTAATAAACTTAGAATGTACCTTTCTGGATTATTAATCAAGTTATTAATGGTTATAATGGGTCTATCCATGGTTATCTGGTTGGTGGTTTGGAACCATGGAATTTTATGACTTTCCAGATATTGGGAATGTCATCACCCCAACTGACGAACTCATATTTTTCAGAGGGGTAGGTATACCACCAACCAGTTATTTACCATGATCTTGGAGAGGATGATTCGACCATATTTAATCATTTGAGAACAGATTGGCAATATCCTGGCAGTTTAATGATGATGAATTTGAATTTGGAGTTTCACCAGTTGTAGATTGTACTCTAGGATTTATGGACCGGATAGGAATGTGTCAATATCCACGCACAGAAATTTCTTAGAAATCGATATACACCGGACTAACCACTAATAAAAAGACGTATAAGAAATCGTTTTGGAAGACGATGTGTCTATTGAACATGTCATGAGTCATAAGTTTCTGTTGTCCAATAGACACATGATTGTATACCCAAAAAAGTTGAATCCCAAATGTTTCAATGGATTGGTTTAGGGGAAAACTTGCAGGAAACACCGGACAGAGGACCTAAATTTCATAGGAAAATTGATGGTTTCCAGTAGATGTTCCCAGCCCATTGAAACTGATGGGAAACTCCCATCAGTCGCTAGGCTGCGGAAGTGGCCAAGGATGGCCGCGACGCCGAGGCGATGATTCACGGGTTGCTGGAAAATCTTGGAGAATGATACCATTGGGAAATCTTACAATGTGGGCCCCCCGAACGTTGTGTTTGTTGGCTTATAAAGCCCATTAACTATAGATATAACTGCCATAAACCCAAGTTATTGAGCTTATAAACTAACTTAGCTAACTCTGGGGGACCGCCTTGTAGGATATCTTCGGAAGTAGGAAATGTTTGAACGTTTTAAGGATATCTTTTTGAAATCTTAGGAAATCTTGAAAGTTCAATGTTGGTTTACCCAGAAAATGAGGGTTTCAACACCATTGACCTGGCGTCAAAAAAAATATGTCGCTGTGCTTGCAGCCGGCACTCGAAATTCAACGGATTTAAATCTGCAAGAACCAACCGGGATGGGTTTTACCTTCAGAAATGGCTTGGATTTGCTCAGAAATAGGTGGTGTATCATGGGCAACCAACCCTTGGATTGTGGTAGTTTAGTACAGGTCATTCTGTTGTGGTAATGATGTGGGGAAAAAAAGACCTAGCCAGCTAAAGAGTATCTTGTTAAAGGAAATTCAGGATTGGCAAGAGTAAAATTGGTGATAGTATTAGTGATAATATATGATATCTTAAAATTACTATAATATATTCATATATATATAATATATTAAAGTATATTGGTTTCACCCAACAAGACTGGGAATTGATTCACGACAAAGCCGGAAGGGTTGGTAAGGTGATATTTCTGCGGGTTAGGGGCGAAGATATGTGAACATCACCCCCTATAGAAGGTGGTGTCCCAGTTGTTTTCATCGCAAAAAGTTGGTGAACAACGGAGAACTATGGTAGATATATGTAGATATAATGTCGGTAAAGCAATGTCATAAACCACCCATTTGGGAATGGTATGATTTGGGGGATAGTTTATGACATTGTTTTACCCACAAATCAAAGATTGAGCTAGTTGAACTGGGTTTCTATCACCGTTCACATCGGGAGGGCACCACCTTGGATCATTCCACTTTAACAAGTGGTTTTTTTAAAACCTGGCGAGTCCCCGATTCGTGGCTTATCCCATAGATGAACGATGATTACAAAGCAGTTACTAACCAATAAAAAATCCTCTAAGTAGGGGCCCCACCTTATAGATATCTTATAGGTATGTGTCACTAACAATCTTGGACGTTGAATCATTGAATCAAAGGCGGAAATGGATTCCAGCCCACAGGGAGCCCACTTGGAGATGGCGTACTTAGAAATGGCCCAAAAGGACGAGGCGTTAGATTTCAGAGTTGTATCCCTTGGTTTTTGCGAAGATATTTCGGCTTGGCGCTGTAGTGAGTATAGATGTAATTTCTGACGATGTCCGGTGCACAACATGGCTATGTGGATCCATCTACTGGCAAAGGTCCAGCAGATGAAACTGATGAGGTCGATCTTCAGGTGCTGTGCTTGACTGGAGAAGGAGTGACACTAAGCGTCCCTTGCTCTATGCTTGGATATGAGCTGCACAGATTGGTGTCAGAGAAGCTTCCATGCAAGCCAGGCGCAAAGCTCGCCGTGCATCATGTCAATACAAAGCTGACGCTGAATCAAACCTTGGCAGAGCAAGGAATTGTTGGAAAATCTGCAATGCTGTCCTGCACTTACATACCGACAAATGTGTACACTGCATGGTGTTTTGTCTGTGGGCGCCCAACTAGTGAGAGAGAGGTTGCACTGGAGGGTGTTACACAACTTGAGAGAGCGACGAGTGGAGAGTATTTACATTATCTTCCCCACAGCCTCGCAAAATTCACTTTCAATGAGAATTTCAACCAAAGCCTGGAGCGGGTGACCTTGCCATCGAGTCTTCAAAGCTTGAGTTTTGGCTGCAGATTTAACCAAAGCCTGGAGCAGGTGACCTTGCCATCGAGCCTTCAAAACTTGAGTTTTGGCCTCTACTTTAACCAAAGCCTGGAGCGGGTGACCTTGCCATCGAGCCTTCAAAGCTTGAGTTTTGGCTGGAATTTCAACCAAAGCCTGGAGCGGGTGACCTTGCCATCGAGTCTTCAAAGCTTGAGTTTTGGACATTACTTCAACCAAAGCCTGGAGCGGGTGACCTTGCCATCGAGTCTTCAAAGCTTGAGTTTTGGTGGTGATTTCAACCGAAGCCTGGAGCGGGTGACCTTGCCATCGAGCCTCCAAAGCTTGAGTTTTGGCCATGGTTTTAACCAAAGCCTGGAGCGGGTGACCTTGCCATTAAGTCTTCAATGCTTGAGTTTTGGCGATGATTTCAACCAAAGCCTGGAGCGGGTGACCTTGCCATCGAGTCTTCAAAGCTTGAGTTTTGGTGAGAAGTTTAACCAAAGCCTGGAGCGGGTGACCTTGCCATCGAGTCTTCGAACCTTGAGTTTGGGCCATTGTTTTAAGCAAGGCCTGGAGCGGGTGACCTTGCCGTCGAGCCTTCAGAGCTTGAATTTTGGCTGGACATTCAACCAAAGCCTGGAGCAGGTGACCTTGCCATCGAGCCTTCAAAGTTTGAGTTTTGGCAATGATTTTAACCAAAGCCTGGAGCGGGTGACCTGGCCATCAAGTCTTCAAAGCTTGAGTTTTGGTACGAAGTTTAACCAAATTCAAAGCCTGGAGCGGGTGACCTTGCCATCGAGTCTTCAAAGCTTGAGTTTTGGCCATGATTTTAACCAAAGCCTGGAGCGGGTGACCTTGCCATCGAGCCTTCAAAGCTTGAGTTTTGGCGCGAATTTCAACCAAAGCCTGGAGCGGGTGACCTTGCCATCGAGTCTTCAAAGCTTGAGTTTTGGACATTACTTCAACCAAAGCCTGGAGCGGGTGACCTTGCCATTGAGTCTTCAAAGATTGAGTTTTGGCTTTGAATTTAACCGAAGTCTGGAGAGGGTGATCTTGCCAGCGGGCCTTCAAAGCTTGAGTTTTGGCCATAACTTTAACCAAAGCCTGGAGCGGGTGACCTTGCCATCGAGTCTTCAAAGCTTGAGTTTTGGCCATGATTTTAACCAAAGCCTGGAGCGGGTGACCTTGCCATCGAGCCTTCAAAGCTGGAGTTTTGGCGCGAATTTCAACCAAAGCCTGGAGCGGGTGACCTTGCCATCGAGTCTTCAAAGCTTGAGTTTTGAAAAATTTAACCAAAGCCTGGAGCGGTGACCTTGCCATCGAGTCTTCAAAGCTTGAGTTTTGGCCATGATTTTAACCAAAGCCTGGAGCGGGTGACCTTGCCATCGAGCCTTCAAAGCTGGAGTTTTGGCGCGAATTTCAACCAAAGCCTGGAGCGGGTGACCTTGCCATCGAGTCTTCAAAGCTTGAGTTTTGGTGAAAAATTTAACCAAAGCCTGGAGCAGGTGACCTTGCCATCGAGTCTTCAAAGCTTTACTGCTTCCCATCGGTTGGGCATGATATCTGTCAGTTGTGAAGGCTGTGCTTAGTTTCTATGACCCGTCCCCCAATAGGTACCAATGCAAAAGAGGCTTGGGGCGACCTTTCTGTGGTAGAGGACCTGAATCCTTTTCTTTGCGAGCAGTCTATCGGTGAATGCCCGCATCCGAGGGATGCAGATAGCTAAAAGGGTGAATCTTGGTTTTCGATACCAGGTATTACAGGTGGGCCCCCCAGTTTCGTTTGTTAGTTTATAACTCCATCTTTAGTTATATCCACCATGAATCTTAGTTCTTGTGGTTAACCAACTTAGCTTTCTTGGAGTCCCACATTGTAGAGCCGACAAGACATTGTGGATATCTCCGGTGACCGGATCGCTAAGACATGTTTGTTGCCACAAATGGGAAATGGTGGAAAATCCTGATGTTTTTGAGGGCCCTGGTTGAAGTTGCCCAGCATAAAATGCAAAACCGCTGGGTTTCTTTAAGGTCTTCTTGAAAACTTCCCCCATGGACAATCCAAAACTGTAGGGAATATATTGTTTTTTTTGACCCCTTCAGCAAATCCAAGTTTCTTTCCGTGCCCCATTGATTTCCCTCAGCTTTGTCCTGCCGATTCGCCAGTCATGTGACCCCGGGGCGCATCAAGCACCAACATCCAACAATGATAAGGGCCAAACTATCTCTTTTTTGGTGCTGAATTTTGGGGTTGGTTGAATCTCCATGAGACTGGGATCCCTTGAATGTTGGGTAGTCGTTCGATCTCTCTAGCCGACAGAAAGAAGGTTTTCTGGGGCTAATAAACTTAGAATGTACCTTTCTGGATTATTAATCAAGTTATTAATGGTTATAATGGGTCTATCCATGGTTATCTGGTTGGTGGTTTGGAACCATGGAATTTTATGACTTTCCAGATATTGGGAATGTCATCATCCCAACTGACGAACTCATATTTTTCAGAGGGGTTGGTCGACCACCAACCAGTTATTTACCATCCTGGAGAGGATGATTTGACCAAACTTAATCATTTGAGAACAGATTGGCAATATCCTGGCAGTTTAATGATGATGAATTTGAATTTGGAGTTTCACCAGTTGTAGATTGTACTCTAGGGTTTATGGACCGGATAGGAATGTGTCAATATCCACGCACAGAAATTTCTTAGAAATCGATATACACCGGACTAACCACTAATAAAAAGACGTATAAGAAATCGTTTTGGAAGACGATGTGTCTATTGAACATGTCATGAGTCATAAGTTTCTGTTGTCCAATAGACACATGATTGTATACCCAAAAAAGTTGAATCCCAAATGTTTCAATGGATTGGTTTAGGGGAAAACTTGCAGGAAACACCGGCCAGAGGACCTAAATTTCATAGAAAAATCGATGGTTTCCAGTAGATGTTCCCAGCCCATTGAAACTGATGGGAAACTCCCATCAGTCGCTAGGCCGCGGAGGTGTCCAAGGATGGCCGCGACGCCGAGGCGATGATTCACGGCTTGCTGGAAAATCTTGGAGAATGATACCATTGGGAAATCTTACAATGTGGGCCCCGAACGTTGTAAGTTGGCTTATAAAGCCCAGTAACTATAGCTGTTTGGTGGTTTGGAACATGAATTTTATGACTTTCCATGTATTGAGAATAATCATCCCAACTGACGAACTCATATTTTTCAGCGGGGTAGGTATACCACCAACCAGCCATTAACATCCATTAACTATATATAGATATAACTGCCATAAACCCAAGGTATCGAGCTTATAAACTAACTTCGCTAACTCTGGGACACCACCTCGTAGGAAATCTTCGGAAGTAGGAAATCTTTGTAGGAAATCTTTGAACTTTTCCTACTGTTGCTTAGTAGGGAATGGATGGGAATAGGGAATGGGATTATTATTATTATTATTAATAGTTATTGTGGATCATTCCCTCATTCCCTACTAAGCACCAGTAAGTTTTTAAGGATATCTTTGGAAATCTTAGGAAATCTTGAAAGATCAATGTTGGTTTACCCAGAAAAATGAGGGTTTCAACATGTTTCAACACCATTGACCTGGCGTAAAAAAAATATGTCGCTGTGCTTGCAGCCGGCACTCGAAATTCAACGGATGTAAATCTGCAAGAACCAACCGGGATGGGTTTTACCATCAGAAATGGGTGGGGCATCATGGATAACCAACCCTTGGATTTTGGTAGTTTAGTACAGGTCATTCTGTTGTGGTAATCATGCGTGGAAATAAGAATACCTAGCCAGCTAAAGTGTATCTTGTTCAAGGAAATTCAAGATTGGCAAAAGTAAAATTGGTGATAATCTTAGTGATAATATTTAATTAGTGATTTATATTTATATATTATATATACATATATTGGTTTCACCCATCAAGACTGGGAATTGATTCACGACAAAGTCGGAAGGGTTCCGCAGGTGATTCATTTCTTGGGGAAAAACACGGGGTGAAGATATGCAAACATCACACTCTATAGGTTTGGTGGTGTCCCAGTTGTTTTCATCGCAAAAAGTTGGTGAACGACGGGGAACTATGGTAGATATATGTAGATATAATGTAGGTAAAACAATGTCATAAACCAGCCATGACTGGGAATGGTAAAGATACCACCAATTTGTGATGTTGGGGGATAGTTCATTATTGTTTTACCCACATTATATCAAACTAGATCGAGCTAGTCGAACTGGGTTTCTATAAACACCGTTCACATCACTGGGAGGGCACCCTTGCCGAAAGGTTGTGCAAGGTCCGGGTGGTGCACCCCTGTGATGTGAAGAGCACGTTGGCACGGTGGCCTCCCTTATGGAGCGGTGGCCTCCCTTAGACGTGCTGGATATATCTACAATACTCCCAACACTTAAAACCTACTTTTATATACTTAGATACCAACTTGGCTATCTACTTGGATCATTCCACTTGACAAGTGGTGAATAAACCTGGCATGTAAGTCCCCGATTCGTGGATTCTCCCATCATAGATGAACGAACTATGATTACAAAGGAGTTACTAACCAATAAAATATCCTGTAAGTAGGGGCCCCACCTGATAGATATTATTATAGATATGTTTCACTAACAATCTTGGACATTGAATCATTCAATCAAAGGCGGACATGGATTGAAGGAGCCCACAGGGAGCCCACTTGGAGATGGCGTACTTAGAAATGGCCCAAAAGGACGGGGCCATGTTAGATTTCAGAATTGTATCCCTTGGTTTTTGCGAAGATATTTCGGCTTGGCGCTGAAGTGAGTATAGATGTAATTTCTGACAATGTCCGGTGCACAACATGGCTATGTGGATCCATCATCTACTGGCAAAGGTCCAGCAGATGAAACTGATGAGGTCGATCTTCAGGTGCTGTGCTTGACTGGAGAAGGAGTGACACTAAGCGTCCCTTGCTCTATGCTTGGATATGAGCTGCACAGATTGGTGTCAGAGAAGCTTCCATGCAAGCCAGGCGCAAAGCTCGCCGTGCATCATGTCAATACAAAGCTGACGCTGAATCAAACCTTGGCAGAGCAAGGAATTGTTGGAAAATCTGCAATGCTGTCCTGCACTTACATACCGACAAATGTGTACACTGCATGGTGTTTTGTTTGTGGGCTCTCAACTAGTGAGAGAGAGGTTGCGCTGGAGGGTGCTACACAACTTGAGGCAGAGACAGCTGGAGAGTATTTACATTATCTTCCCCACAGCCTTGCAAAATTGACTCTTGGTGAACAATTCAACCAAAGCCTGGAGCGGGTGACCTTGCCATCGAGTCTTCAAAGCTTGAGTTTTGGTGAGAATTTCAACCGAAGCCTGGAGCAGGTGACCTTGCCATCGAGCCTTCAAAGCTTGAGTTTTGGCAATGATTTTAACCAAAGCCTGGAACGGGCGACCTTGCCATCGAGTCTTCAAAGCTTGAGTTTTGGCAGGACATTTAACCAAAGCCTGGAGCGGGTGACCTTGCCATCGAGCCTTCAAAGCTTGATTTTTGGACATTACTTTAACCGAAGCCTGGAGCGGGTGACCTTGCCATCGAGTCTTCAAAGCTTGAGTTTTGGTAATGATTTTAACCAAAGCCTGGAACGGGTGACCTTGCCATTAAATCTTCAATGCTTGAGTTTTTGCGGGATGTTTAACCAAAGCCTGGAGCGGGTGACCTTGCCATCGAGTCTTCAAAGCTTGAGTTTTGGCCATGATTTTAACCAAAGCCTGGAGCGGGTGACCTTGCCATCGAGCCTTCAAAGCTTGAATTTTGGCGTGAATTTCAACCAAAGCCTGGAGCGGCTGGCCTTGCCATTGAGCCTTCAAAGTTTGAGTTTTGGTGAGAACTTCAACCAGCGGGTGACCGTGCCATCGAGCCTTCAAAGCTTGAGTTTTTGCCATGATTTTAACCAAAGCCTGGAGCGGGTGATCTTGCCATCGAGCCTTCAAAGCTTGAGTTTTGGCAATGTTTTTAACCAAAGCCTGGAGCGGGTGACCTTGCCATCGAGCCTTCAAAGTTTGAGTTTTGGCAATGATTTCAACCAAAGCCTGGAGCGGGTAACCTTGCCATCGAGTCTTCAAAGCTTGAGTTTTGGCTGGAAATTCAACCAAAGCCTGGAGCGGGTGACCTTGCCATCGAGCCTTCAAAGTTTGAGTTTTGGCAATGATTTTAACCAAAGCCTGGAGCGGGTGACCTTGCCATCGAGCCTTCAAAGCTTGAGTTTTGGCTGGAATTTCAACCAAAGCCTGGAGCGGGTGACCTTGCCATCGAGTCTTCAAAGCTTGAGTTTTGGACATTACTTCAACCAAAGCCTGGAGCGGGTGACCTTGCCATTGAGTCTTCAAAGATTGAGTTTTGGCTTTGAATTTAACCGAAGTCTGGAGAGGGTGATCTTGCCATCGGGCCTTCAAAGCTTGAGCTTTGGCCATAACTTTAACCAAAGCCTGGAGCGGGTGACCTTGCCATCGAGCCTTCAAAGCTTGAGTTTTGGCAATGATTTTAACCAAAGCCTGGAGCGGGTGACCTTGCCATCGAGCCTTCAAAGCTTGAGTTTTGGCCATGACTTTAACCAAAGCCTGGAGCGGGTGACCTTGCCATCGAGTCTTCAAAGCTTTACTGCTTCCCATCCGTTGGGCGTGATATCTGTCAGTTGTGCAGGCTGTGCTTAGTTTTTATGACGCGCTCCCCAATAGGTATCACTGCAAAAGAGGCTTGAGGCGACCATTCTGTGATGGTAGAGGACCTGAACCCTTTTCTTTGCGAGCAGTCTATCGGTGAATACCCGCAATCTTGGTTTTCTATACAAGGTATTACAAGGCTTTACAAGGTGGGCCCCCTAGGTGTTTTTGTTGGTTCATTACTCCATCTTTAGTTGTATCCACCATGAACCCTAGTTCTTGTGTTTATAAACCAACTTGGCTATCTTGGAGTCCCACATTGTAAAGCCAAGACAAAGGATTTCTCCGGTGACCGGATTGGTAGGACATGTTTGTGGCCACAAATGGGACATGAATATGTCTTTCCGGTAATCAATGACGCGTCCCCCAATAGGTCTCAATGCAAAAGAGGCGACCATTCTGTGATGGTAGAGGACCTGAACCTTGTTCTTTGCAGGCAGTCTATTGGTGAATACCCGCATCCGTGGGATGCAGGTAGCTAACAGGGTGAATCTTGGTTTTGTATACAAGGTATTACAAGGTGGGCCCCCCTAGTTATGTTTCCTTTTTTTGGAAGCTCCATGTTATTTTTTTCCACTACGAACTCAAGTTCTTGTAGTTATAAACCAACTTAGCTATCTTTGAGTCCCACATTGCGCCTACAAGACATTGTGGATATCTCCGGTGAATACCGGATCGCTAGGACATGTTTGTCGCCACGAATGGGAAATGAATATGTCTTTCCGGTAATCAAACATGGCTAGCTGGGAAACCCCAAATTAAATGCAGGTGTAAAGCTGGGAAAACCATCAAATGGTGGAAAATCCTGATCTTTTTCCAGCCTGCCATGCTTTTGTTCTTTGGTTTTTGGCGGTGGTGGTTGAAGTTCCCCAGCACACAACAAAATGCAAAACTGCTAATTTTCTCTAAGGTCTTGTTTAAAACTTTCCCCATGGACAATCCAAATCTGTACGGAATATGTGTGGTTTTGTTTCCCCTTCAGCAAATCCAAGTAATTGTATAGTCTGTAAAGTGCATGTGGCATGGTGAAATCTTGGATTACCCATGCGGATGGCCATCAAACCATGCCGTCCGAACTTACCCATAGCACGCATGGTGGTCTTTGCAGGCGGTTTTGGTTGACCACGACAGCACAGTGCCCTTGATGACTTTCCGAAGATTTCAAGGAAATGATTCAGTCATAGTAACAAACACATGGATACAAATAGTATGTTTTTTAATGTTCAGTGCCAGCAGAATCATGGTGATGTCAAATGATTTGAGTCGTTCTAATTTGCCACTGGATGTATAGCATGTGGCAGCCACTTGTTTCTCAAAATTGGTGCCCTCTCCCAACATGTTGCCAGAATAGATCAGATCAATAACGATACGAAAGTATGTCATCATTCCAAAAATTGGTTGGAGAGAAAAATTACAGAAGCCCTTGGATTTGGAGACGAACAAGCATGGCTTCCTGCAGTCTTTATCCTCAAACCAATCCATTGAATCCTAAAACAATGCTGGAAAGCGCGTGATGCTGTGTAAAGAATCTTCATTAATGATGAAGAAAACCTGCTTACTCAGTCGCAAGTGGTTTGATACTCTAGTCTCTAGTACTTTTCGAAGGAAGTTTCGAAGTCAAACTTCCAACAATATGGACAGATGAAAAGCAGAGCAGGGAAGAGGCAGAGAGAAGAGAAAGATCAGAAGAAAGAAGAGTAGAAGAGAAAGAGTCAGAAGAAAGCAGATGCAGATGCGCGAAAAGGTAGGAAAGTCGCGAAACACTGTGTTTTTCCAATGATTTGTGGCTCCGGAGGGTCGAAAAGTAGGCTCGCTAAAGCGGCGGGTGCGGAGCCATCTGGCCAGATGAGAGATAAAAAATTGCACGCCGCTGTGGCGCGAAGCACATTTCCAAGTCAAAATGTACAAAGCACACCAGGGTCGGAGCACTTTTGGAAGTTGAGATGTTGAAAAAGTGCACGCCGTTGTGGCGCGAAGCACATTTCGAAGTCAAAATGTACAAAACACACCATTCTCGGACCACTGTTGGAAGTTGAGATGTTGCAAAAGTGCGCGCCGTTGTGGCGCGAAGCACATTTCCAAGTCAAAATGTACAAAACACACCATTCTCGGACCACTTTTGGAAGTTGAGATGTTGCAAAAGTGCGCGCCGTTGTGGCGCGAAGCACATTTCCAAGTCAAAATGTACAAAACACACCATTCTCGGACCACTTTTGGAAGTTGAGATGTTGCAAAAGTGCGCGCCGTTGTGGCGCAAAGCACATTTCGAAGTCAAAATGTACAAAACACACCATGTACGGACCATTTTTGACTACATTACACCGATACACTAAATACACTACACTACATTACACCGATACACTAAATTACACTACACTACACTACATTACACTACACGACGCTCCACTACACTGCACTAAACTAGATTACACTACACCACACTACCTTCCACTACACTTCACTACATTACACTACACGACACTCAACTACACTACAGCTACAACTACAACTACACTCCACCACAGTCGACTACACAAAATTACACTACACTACACTACATTACACTACACGACATTCCACTACACTTCACTACATTACACAACACTACCTTACACTGAATGACAATGCACCACAGATAGACAGGTAGACAGATAGACAGATAGATAGATAGATAGATAGGTAGATAGACAGATAGACAGGTAGACAGATAGACAGATAGACAGATAGACAGATGAAAGAGAGAGAGAGAGAGATAGATAGATAGATAGATAGATCGGTAGATCGGTAGATACATAGATACATAGAAGATAGGTTGGTAGGTAGGTAGATAGTCAGAGAAAGAGAGAGAGAAAGAGAGGAGACCTCAAGCACCTTTCGGTCCATCAGTGGATTCCCTCTGCCATCCCTGATTCACAACAACCAACCTCTCCTGTAGGTTTCCTATTTTTGAAACTTCCGCCACCGCCTTGTGCGGTACTACTGGAATCTTTAGCTATGAATGGTACATCTAATTTCTGACAATGTCCGGTGCACAACATGGCTATGTGGATCCGTCATCTACAGAAAGGTACAGCAGATGAAACTGATGAGGTCGATCTTCAGGTGCTGTGCTTGACTGGAGAAGGAGTGACACTAAGCGTCCCTTGCTCTATGCTTGGATACGAGTTGCGTAGATTGGTGTCAGAGAAGCTTCCATGCAAGCCAGGCGCAAAGCTCGCCGTGCATCATGTGAATACAAAGCTGACGCTGAATCAAACCTTGGCAGAAAAAGGAATTGTTGGAAAATCTGCAATGCTGTCCTGCACTTACATACCGACAAATGTGTACACTGCATGGTGTTATGTCTGTGGGCTCCCAACTGGTGAGAGAGAGGTTGCGCTGGAATGTGTTACGCAACTTGAGGCAGCGACCGGTGGAGAGTATTTACATTATCTTCCTCGCAGCCTTGCAAAATTGACTTTTGGTGAAAATTTCAACCAAAGCCTGGAGCGGGTAACCTTGCCATCGAGTCTTCAAAGCTTGAGTTTTGGCTGGAAATTCAACCAAAGCCTGGAGCGGGTGACCTTGCCATCCAGCCTTCAAAGCTTGAGTTTTGGCCATGATTTTAACCAAAGCCTGGAGCGGGTGACCTTGCCATCGAGCCTTCAAAGCTTGAGTTTTGGTGTGAGATCCTCTAAGTCCTTAAAATCAAGTTGTTTCATGCTGGAGACCCCAAAACTCTGTAGGTTCCATGCACTGGAAATGGGCCCATGATATTGATTGGAAATGGTAGGCAAGGGCTGTGAACTCATCAATGCGCTCCATGACATAGCAGTCCCCAGTTGAAAAAAAGAAAAACAAAGCAAGATAATTTGGATCCAGGAAAATGGAAGCTTATCGTTTCAAAACTGCCAAAAACCATTCGCAGACGCTGTCACAGCTGTGGCAGTTCCAGGGCCCAAGACAAAAATTACATTTCCAATTTTTATGAATGGCACAGCAGCTTGAATTCTGCCAGGCATACTTTCCATAAATGATGTTTTAACGCGGAATCCATTGGCATAATTTTGAAAAATCTATAGGACGCCATTTTCACCATTGAAGAAGAAGCAAATATGCGATGGAGCAGCAACGCCAGAAGGTCCAGGATGCTTCCAAGGAAAAAGTGTTGCATGAGCTGTGACTTCATGGGCCTGGTGGTTTCATTTCTTTGGGGACGATATCGTAGCCCCCGAAACTGAAGCAGGTTTCTGCCCCAAATCGGAGCACATCATTTTTCAACATTGAGTGCCAACATTTGGCAAGCCGATAATTAAATTTCTCGGTTTCGGTTTTGCACGGTTGCTTCTGAGATTGCGTCTCGACAACAGCCTTTTTTTTCATTTTTTTCAATTTCACGTTGAAAAACAAATAATTTCAAACAATTTTTATTGAAACACGTTATTTGAGTGATTTTTCCTGTTTCTCCATGAAAAACCATGCAGAACTTTCTGCATGTTTTCGCTCTTGACTGATCCGAAGACCTTCACAATGGCATTTTTGTGCCAGACCTCTGTTTACAGTGCTTCAGGGGCCCAGACTTGTTCGGAACTTGTTCGGGACTTGTTCGGGTTTCGTTCGGGTTTGTTCTTTTTTTGTTTTTTTTTGCAGTTTTTGCGGCCGAACTTGGTCGGAACTTGTTCGGAACTTGTTCGGGTTTCGTTCGGGTCTGGTGCGGGTTCAGTGTGGGATTGTTTTTTTCCTATCCTGCCCCGGTGACTTTCCAAATGGGCCTTTTCTTGGCGCCAGGCACAATTTCCATCAGTTTCAGCCCCGGAAATCTCTAATTCTGCAATCCTGCAGCTTATTTTCGCATTTTATTGCCGATTTTAGGCTTGAAGCATCAGATGTCAAAGATTTCCAGATTTTAAGGACCTAAACCCTTCAAGAATGTCAGACTGCACAAAATTCTAGTTTTAGTGCCGTTTCTTTAAAGTAGTAGGCACGCAGGCAACCATACCAACATAGTTTCCAGACAATGGGCCCCTGTTTGGGGGTTCTTGTTATTTTTTTGATCCTGTGATTCTGTTCTTGTGTAATGGCAGGCCGCAGGTTTGGGTTTGTCGCAGGATGTTGTCTAAGAACCCCTTGCGCAGTCCATGTCGCGACCACTGTGAGGATGAGAGCGAAGATGACAGCGTAAGATAGCCCCACCTCAAGCCTTAAGATGATTTTTATGTGGATGTGCCGCGTTTGGCCCCAACAATGTCGCAGTAAGAGTAGGTCGGAAGACCGCATGAAGCTTTCTGATTTACTGTAGGGACTGGCTGGCGCGTGAAATAACACTTTTCATCCGACAGGCAAATGGAAATCACATGGAAGTCCCTATGGAAATCCAGGTATATACTTGGGCAAGTTGGGTAGATGTGAAGAAAATCAAGACTTAAAAAACAAACAATGGAAACTGAATCATAAACGCACAAACATGCGCACAAGCTCATGGGTTTGAGGTAAAATATGAAGACAATTACATAGGTTGAAAAAAACTCTTATGTTCCCAAGTAAAACCTTGGCTCTTCCAAAAACACCAAGATTTTAAGGACTTTGGAGGATCTTACAAGTTTTGGTGTTGATTTCAACCAAAACCTGGAGCAGGCGACCTTTTTCATCGAGCCTTCAAAGCTTGAGTTTTGGCTTCTATTTTCACCAATGCCTGGAGCGGGCGACCTTGCCATCGAGTCTTCAAAGCTGGAGTTTTGGCCGTGATGTCAACCAAAGCCTGGAGCGGGTGACCTTGCCATCGAGTCTTCAGAGCTTGAGTTTTGACGGTTGATTCAACCAAAGCCTGGAGCGGGTGACCTTGCCATCGAGCCTTCAAAGTTTGAGTTTTGGTGAGAATTTCAACCAAAGCCTGGAGCGAGTGACCTTGCCGTCGAGCGTTCAAAGTTTGAGTCTTGGTGATGATTTCATTCAAAGCCTGGAGCGGGTGACCTTGCCATCGAGTCTTCAAAGCTTGAGTTTTGGCTGGAATTTCAACCAAAGCCTGGAGCGGGTGACCTTGCCATCGAGCCTTCAAAGCTTGAATTTTGTCTCAACATTCAACCAAAGCCTAGGGCGAGTGATCTTGCCATCGAGTCTTCAGAGCTTGAGTTTTGAGGCGAGATTCAACGAAAACCTGGAGCGAGTGACCTTGCCGTCAAGCCTTCAGAGCTTGACTTGTGGCTGGAGATTCAACCAAAGCCTGGAGCGGGTGACCTTGCCATCGAGTCTTCAAAGCTTGAGTTTTGTCCGTGATTTTAGCCAAAGCCTGGAGCGGGTGACCTTGCCATCGAGCCTTCAAAGCTTTAGTTTTTGCCATGATTTTAACCAAAGCCTGGAGCGGGTGATCTTGCCATCGAGTCTTCGAAGCTTGAGCTATGGCAATGTTTTTAACCATAGCCTGGAGCAGGTGACCTTGCCATCGAGTCTTCAAAGCTTGACCTTTGGCTATAGATTCAACCAAAGCCTGGAGCGGGTGACCTTGCCATCGAGTCTTCAAAGCTTGAGTTTTGGCCGTGATTTCAACCAAAACCTGGAGCGGGTGACCTTGCCATCGAGTCTTCAAAGCTTTACTGCTTCCCATCCGTTGGGCGTGATATCTGTCAGTTGTGCAGGCTGTGCTTAGTTTCTATGACGCGTCCCCCAATAGGTCTCAATGCAAAAGAGGCGACCATTCTGTGATGGTAGAGGACCTGAACCTTTTTCTTTGCAGGCAGTCTATTGGTGAATACCCGCATCCGTGGGATGCAGATAGCTAAAAGGGTAAATCTTGGTTTTGTATACAAGATATTACAAGGTGAGCCGCTCTATTTTTGTTTGTTGGTTTAAAACTCCATCTTTAGTTATATCCACCATGAACCCAAGTTTTTGTAGTCAAATACCAGCTTTGCTTTCTTGGAGTCCCAAAAATTGGCATTCGAAGCGGACCCTATTAATAAAATTAAAACCTTAAAAATGAAAGCACGAATATAAAAAATTAAAAAGAATCGGACGGACCCTAATAAGAAACACCCCAGGGTTAACTAGTTTTTATTATTAGGGAACAAAACCCACAAATGATAGCTCTATTTTTAGATTGGTTTTCTAAAGGGGATCAATTACAAGTCAAATTGGCCAATCTGAAATTTTCCGAAATTAGAGATGGACCCTAGTTTTTAATATTTGGGGTATGTTTAGCAATAGGGGGAAAGGATTACCAGGTATTACAAGGTGGGCCCCCCTAGTTATTTCTGTCGGTTTATAACTCCATCGTTATATCCACCATGAACCCTAGTTCTTGTGGTTGACCAACTTAGCTATCTTGGAGTCCCACATTGAGCCGACAAGACATTGTGGATATCTCCGGTGACCGGATCGCTAGGACATGTTTGCTGCCACAAATGGAAAATGAATATGAATTGCTCACCGGTAATCAAACATGGCTAGCTGGGAAACCCCCATTTTTTTCCCCATGCAGGTGGCTGGGAAAATCATCGTTGGAAAATCCTGATTTTCCTGCCATGCTTTTGTTCTTTGGTGACGGCCGTGGTTGAAGTTCCCCACAACATGCAAAACCGCTGGGTTCTTTAAGGTTTTGTCGAAAACTTCCCCCATGGACAATCCAAATCTGTAAGGAATATGTGTGTTTTTGCTTGACTGCTTCAGCAAATCCAAGTAATTGTATAGTACGTGTGGCATGGTGAAATCTTGGATTCTACACCCATGCGGATGGCCATCAAAACACGCCCGTCCGGACTTACCCATAGCACGAATGGTGAGCTTTGCGGTCCGTTTTGGTTGACCACCACAGCACAGTGCCCTTGATGACTTTTCGAAGATTTCAAGGAAATGATTCAGTCATAGTAACAAACACATGGGTACAAATAGATACAAGTAGTATGTTTTAATATGTTTTGGTGATGTCAAATGATTTGAGGTTTTCTAAGTTTCACTGGATGTATAGCATGTGTCAGCCACTCGTTTCTCAAAATTGGTGCCCTCCCCCAACATGTTGCCAGAATAGACCAGATCAATAACGATACGAAATTAAGTCATCATTCCAAATTTCGGTTGGAGAGAAAAAATACAGAAGCCCTTGAATTTGGAGACAAACAAGCATGGTTTTTTGCAGTCTTAACCCTAAAACCAATCCATGGAATCCCACAAGAATTGCTGAAAGGGCGCGATGCTGTGTAAAGAATTTTCAAACATGATGAAGAAAACCTGGATACTCAGTCAACCTTGGTTTGATACTCTAGTCTCTAGTACTATTATCTTTAGCTTTCAATGGTACATCTAATTTCTGACGATGTCCCGTGCACAACATGGCTACGTGGATCCGTCACCTACTGGCAAAGGTCCAGCAGATGAAACTGATGAGGTCGATCTTCAGGTGCTGTGCTTGACTGGAGAAGGAGTGACACTAAGCGTCCCTTGCTCTATGCTTGGATATGAGCTGCACAGATTGGTGTCAGAGAAGCTTCCACGCAAGCCAGGCCCAAAGCTCGCCATGCATCATGTCAATGCAAAGCTGACGCTGAATCAAACCTTGGCAGGGCAAAGAATTGTTGGGACATCTGCAATGCTGTCCTGCACTTACACACCGACAAATGTATACACTGCATGGCGTTATGTCTGTGGGCTCCCAACTAGTGAGGGAGAGTTTGCGCTGGAAGGTGTTACGCAACTTGAGGCAACGACAGGTGGAGAGTATTTACATTATCTTCCTCGCAGCCTTGCAAAATTGACTTTTGGTGAAAATTTCAACCAAAGCCTGGAGAGGGTGACCTTGCCATCGAGCCTTCAAAGCTTGAGTTTTTGCCATGATTTTAACCAAAGCCTGGAGAGGGTGATCTTGCCATCGAGTCTTCGAAGCTTGAGTTTTGGCAATGTTTTTAACCAAAGCCTGGAGCAGGTGACCTTGCCATCGAGTCTTCAAAGCTTGACCTTTGGCTATAGATTCAACCAAAGCCTGGAGCGGGTGACCTTGCCATCGAGTCTTCAAAGCTTGAGTCTTGGCAATGATTTTAAACAAAGCCTGGAGCGGGTGACTTGCCATCGAGCCTTCAAAGCTTGAGTTTTGGCTGGGATTTCAATCAAAGCCTGGAGCGGGTGACCTTGCCATCGAGCCTTCAAAGCTTGAGTTTTGGCTGGGAATTCAACCAAAGCCTGGAGCAGGTGATCTTGCCATCGAGTCTTCGAAACTTGAGATTTGGAAGGAGATTAAACCAAAGCCTGGAGCAGGTGACCTTGCCATCGAGCCTTCAAAGATTGAGTTTTGGTGATGATTTTTACCAAAGCCTGGAGCGGGTGACCTTGCCATCGAGCCTTCAAAGCTTGAGCCTTGGCCGGTATTTCAACCAAAGCCTGGAGCGGGTGACCTTGCCATCGGGTCTTCAAAGCTTGAGTTTTTGCGGGACATTTAACCAAAGCCTGGAGCGGGTGACCTTGCCATCGAGCCTTCAAAGCTTGAGTTTTGGCCGTGATTTTAACCAAAGCCTGGAGCGGGTGACCTTGCCATCGAGCCTTCAAAGTCTGAGTTTTGGCCGTGACTTCAACCAAAGCTTGGAGCGGGTGACCTTGCCATCGAGTCTTCGAACCTTGAGTTTTGGCGGGACATTCAACCAAAGCCTGGAGCGGGTGACCTTGCCATCGAGCCTTCAAACCTTGAGTTTTGGCTATGTTTTTAACCAAAGCCTGGAGCGGGTGACCTTGCCATCCAGCCTTCAAAGCTTGAGCCTTGGCCGGTATTTCAACCAAAGCCTGGAGCAGGTGACCTTGCCATCGAGTCTTCAAAGCTTCAGCTTTGGCTATAGATTCAACCAAAGCCTGGAGCGGGTGACCTTGCCATCGAGTCTTCAAAGCTTGAGTCTTGGCAATGATTTTAACCAAAGCCTGGAGCGGGTGACCTTGCCATCGAGCCTTCAAAGCTTGAGTTTTGGTGAGAAGTTTAACCAAAGCCTGGAGCGGGTGACCTTGCCATCGAGTCTTCAAAGCTTTACTGCTTCCCATCGGTTGGGCATTATATCTGTCAGTTGTGCAGGCTGTGCTTAGTTTCTATGAAGCGTGCCCCAATAGGTCTTAGTGACCTTAATGCAAAAGAGGCTTGAGGCGACCATTCTGTGATGGTAGAGGACCAGAATCGGTGAATACCCACATTGCAAAAAGGGTGAGTCTTGCTTTGTATACAAGGTATTACAAGGTGGGCCCCCTAGTTATGTTTGTTGGTTTATAACTCCATCTTTAGTTATTTCCACCATGAATCTAGTTCTTGTAGTTATAAAGCAACTTAGCTATCTTGGAGACTGAGGATATCTCCTGTGAATACCAGATCGCTAGGATATGTTTGTTGCCACAAATGGGAAATGAATATGAATTACTTTCCGGTAATCAAACATGGCTATAGCTGGGAAACCCGGAAATTAAATGGAGGTGTATAGCTGGGAACATCATCTACAAATGGTTGATTTTCCAGCCTGCCATGTGTGACTACCAGTTTTTGTTCTCTGGGTTTCCGCGTTTGGCCGTGGTTGAAGTTTGCCAGGACACAATAAAACGCAAAGTTCAGCTACCTACATTGGAAGTACCTACGATAAGGCCTATGTAAGGGGATGTATCCACCAAATATATCCAAATATGATTTTTGTAGTGTTCTATATGGTACAGTACTTCCAATTTAAGTACCTAAAATGGCCATTGATGTTATATGTGAACCTGCACACTTAAACAGCCAGCTCTACTGTGGATAGAAGAAATCCTGCACCAGTTGATTTAATGGTTTAATAGGGTTTCGACATGTTTCAACCATCCAAGGTGGTGCAGGATTTCTTCCATCCACAGTAGGGATTCACCAATTCCACATTTGGAATTATGGTAATTGTAGCTATAGTTCATGGTCTATGGTATGTCTATCGTAGATGTACGGTAGATGTATGAGGGTTTCCGAACATGGTGGATTCCCAAGTCACCAGCTGTTCTAATGTTCTATGTCTATCTCAACCTGGCGGAGGTTCCGCCTGCCTCAGCCTTGCCACCGATCGTGCCTTGCCAGCGGGCGCGGATGTTTTTTTTGTTGGGGCGGCTGGGAAGAATGGAACCGGAAGTGGCCCAGAAAAGATGGGATTTCATCTAGAGAAATTGGGATTTAAGCCAACAAGAAATGGAATTGCATCCAAAGTTGATCAAAGTTGTGTTTTTCACCATCAAACACATGGGTTTTTCATCGCCAACGACTGTTCAAAATGAAGTTCACCTTTTGAACAGTTGCGAGTTATCCAATAACAAGTGCTGGATAATACTATCATATCAGTGATTGGTGGTGTATTTTCTTCAGCCCAGGCCATGGCCAGAAAGCGACAGCGTTGCGAAAAACACCCATAGAATGTTCCCTCTGGTAAACGTACAAAGAAAACATGGGAAAATCACCATTTTTGAGAGGTAATTCAACGAACTCAGATGCAAATTGCAAGAAGCAATGATAGTTTACCAGAGGCTCAAAACGGTTTACTTGGAGGTTTCCTATGATGATACCCCAAGTGATCATCCACCATTTTTTCCGCTCCTGGAAGGCTGATAAAAAAGTGGGTGAAGTGATGTAAGACATGGCAGTTGAATAAGAATGAACATTGCCAACCAAATACGTTGCTGTGAAAGCCAAGGTATCGTTGTTTTTCCATTTTCAGAATGGGTTGGATTCCCTTACTGGCAAGTGTGTGTGTGTGTGCTACACCGTGCCCTGAAAAATATATTTGAAATTAAAGACCTTCCATGACAAATTTCAGGGCCCTTTGATTTCTGGATTTGAAATCAATGCTAGTAATGACAATCCTCAGGTCTTATGCGTTCGGTAATCGGACTAGTGTTGTTTCTTCTTAGTGTACCATCATACAAGGTTGCCCCCCCCGGTGCAAGTTGGTTTACCCAATTCATAGTATCTCCCATCCAGCATAGTTGAGCTAGTGAACTGAACTAATTAAACTAAGTCTGGGGCATCACCTTATACCAGAAGATGCCGAACTGAGCTCCCAGTTGCCAACAGCTCCGGCCGAATCCTTCCAAGCCACAAAGCTATAGGATCCAGATCGGCACCAAGGTCGGTGGCAGCCAACATACAAAAGAAGAGCGCATGGAAAAAATACTTACAGAATACTCTTGGTAGAGGGAAACTACTAATTTCATATTATAATCCATATCAGGGAAAATAGAACTTATGTTCCTGTGATGTCCTTCTTTTCCTCGTTTTTGCCATGGTGAAGCAACTAATCGGCTCCCCCATGCTTGCATTAAGTCACGTTTTCTTTGTTTAATCAAGTTTTGTTGCTTAAATTCCCTCTCATTGGTTCAATTCCAATTTGCGCTTGTTAAAACCTTTTTTTGTTGAAAAAAGAAGTTGTTCTGAAGTTATTTCCATAGTTACGTTTTGAAAGCATTCACAGTGTTCATTCGAAGGAAAGTTGCATCATAGATCCCAGGTATGGCGGCTATAATCCAATGGTTATACCGCTATAAACCCCAACTGCACCCCAAAGTAGCTGGTTTCAGCCCAAAAAGGAATCCCAGATGTTAAGTGATTTTCTATTTCACACATCGAAGGTCCATGTTCTTCTTGTGTTGAATCATTAAATCCATATGGGTAAATTATAACGATCTCACTGCGACCTCACTGGAATCATGGTTAGTGAGGGAAATCATCCCCAAATGGCCTTAATTCAGGTTAGTGAAATATTATAATTTACCCAGATCCATATGGTTGCTGAGGAGTTGGCACGTGGTGACATCTGCTCGATTGATGGACTGAAGGTGCCCTTTGAGCACCCGCAAGTGGTTCCGCCGTGTAGCTTCCCGACGATAGGAAAATGTTCCCTTGGTGGAAACAAACATCAAACATTTGGGAAATGTTGAAAAATGATGATTTAACCATCAAACATTGCGGAAAAGTGATAGTTAACGATCAAACATGGGGGAGAATGACGATTTCACCAACTAAAAATAGGGGATTTGACCATCAAACATGGTGCAACATGATGCAAAATGCGGATTTATTCACCGAAAATTAGGATTCATAGTTGGCTTATTTGATTTATGATAGCTGAGTTAGCTTTATTTTGGGCTAACTGCTGGATTTATGGTGGATAGCTACCCTGCAGTAAAGATGTTTTTTTTACGGAAAATGGCCCATTTGGCCATTTGGTTCCATGATTTACCTTGCAAACATAGGGGAGTTCCATAGCTATGTGAGTTCACCAGGGGTAACCAGCCCGACTTTTGGAGTTATGTTGGAGAAATCTACTTGCGGCCCTTCCTGTAGGTTAGCCACTGATGTGTCATCGTTGGTACAGTGGAGAGGTCTGCCCTACATCCGGCCATCATCAGCCAACTACAGGATGGGGCTCGTGAAATGTTTGTTGGTTTATAAAGCCCATCTAAATGCAATTATAGTTATGATAGATATGATGTAAACCATAGTGAATATGGTGTAAATTGTAGTTACGTCGTTATACACTATAGTTGCTACCATATCCACTGTTGTTATGATAGTTATAAACCAACTTAGGTAATTATGGGGCCCCATCCTGTAAGGGTTATTTTATGCAGGGTATCCAAGATTAGCCTTGGCATACGAGGAGGGGGAGGTTGTGGAAGGCTCATGAGTTTTTGTACCATCCCAGTATTGAGGGTCGGACCGCTACCATGATTCTTCCTTTGTTGGTTGATTCCCTACTTTACTAACATCAAGAAACTGGTTGGTGGTTTTGAACATGTTTGTTATTCCATATATTGAGAATAATCATCCCAACTCAACTGACTATTTTTTCAGAGGGGTTCAAACCACCAACCAGGAAATATATATATATAGTATTATACACACGCACATCGTGAATTTGCTGATGCTGATCGTTTCTTATTTCCCAACTAATCCGCTTGGGGAATCTACTGGTAATATTTCTACTGGTTGGGCACATCTTAAGCAAATCCAAGTACTGGTTGGTTAAATCCACCTGTGCCATGGTCACAACTTGGGATATACATTCATATTGGGGACCATTCATCCATTAGGGATTTGTGTACCCATTGCAGGGATTCCCATTGTGGATGGATGCACCGTATATCACCATGTACCATGTTTTGACCATGACACATATGGTATGGGTGAAAAGCAGATGTCTCTTTCCCTAAGGCATCACCTCAGACTGTACTTGGGCTTGGTTTTCAAGTTTCAAACGGCTTCTGAGGCAGTAATTGAAGCACTAGGGTTCGTGAAATCCCGAGTTTTAATGGATCTCGTATCCATTCGCATTAGATTTTTCCCGGAAAATATCTGATGTTTATCGGTTAAATCCTCAATTTTTGTTTCTTCCTTCACTGATTTCTCCCAGTTTTGACCAATTGTTTAACCATAAAATATCCTCAATTTTGCCAAAACCATTCATTTGGACAATATCCCCATTTTTTTAACATGCAGGTTTTGACCAATCATCCCAATTTTGGATGATCAATTCCTGTGAATTGCTGTCTACCGCTAGCGCTTCCAGTCGCGCCAGTCCAGGCCACTGAACTGAATGGCTTGCAATGCACGTGACCTGGAAGCTGTTCAGATGGCCATCGCAAAACGGGCTGCGGGGTGCAGGGTAAGGTCTATACAGAATGTCGTTGTGGAACAGCCATGTGGGTTTGTCTGAAAATTGTTTTTGGCCCTAAAGCCAATGGTTTATGATCATTATCCCTATTCAATGGCTATAATTGGGAATATACCCTATTTTCCATGGATAGAAACAACCTATTGTCGTTCAAAACCCTTGTTGGTTGATGATTATATATAGAGGATTATACTACCCTTTGCATATTGGGGGTGATAATCATCCAAGAACGGGGAATCCCATTCTTAACCAACCAGTATTTCATGGAATGATAGAGGGATTTATTTCACACTGCTCATGTGGTTTTGTCTAAAAATAGTGTAGCCATGTGTAGCCCTGTGTAGCCAATGGTTAATGATCATGATCCCTATAGCCGTTAGCTATAACTGGGAATACGCGCATCCATTTTCAAACACGGGCCCCACATGGGTGTGTCTACTGATAGAATTGCAATGTTATTTTCGGAAAAAAATACGGAGGATGTTATATCCCCAATGTTATCCTCAAATGTAATAACCCCAATGATATTATCCTCAGGCTAACCCCAAATGTCTGTGAAACCGCCATATGGGCCACACGGCAATATGGGGATGGATCAAAATCCTGGACCCTCCCCGGTTTTTTTATCGAGCTGGTGGATACTAAATTAACTGTGGAAAATCACCATTTTTCATGGGAAAATTCACTATACATGGTGATTTTCCATAGTTATGTTAAATTACCAGAGGGTACCACATGTGGCAAGATAGATTTCGATCCGCCATATGAATGTGGTAAACCCAGAATTGGATCGTAAAAAAACTATCCCCAACAGAGGTTGATGGTTTGGTTTACTATATCAAATATACGGGTGTCTTGAAAACTCTATGTTTTTGCATGGTTCCCGAAAGTATTTCTCAAGGTGGTCTAGAAATCAATGTTCTATATATGGAGTGTTTTAAAGCAGACGTCACAAGAACCACCAGAATTCGCTGATGGGCGTGATACCATTTTGCGACCATGGGTAGCGAGGGGGTGTTATAACAATCGACACTGGATGTTTTGATCAGTCGTGTTGCTCAACTATCGATAAAAGGGGTCTTAGTCTTCAACGACCAGTTGCTGTGATCACCCAAGGTCACATTTTGAAGATACTTTGGCTGACATCAGATCCTTAGGCTTTGTTGTATCCCCTAGTTTCAAGTCTCCAGAACAAACGGTACTGTATCTCCCAAACCCTATAAATATTATGTGTACGTCTACTGTCTACTTTGTATCTAGACGATGTCGCTAATATAATGTACATGCCAGGCGGCCAACCACATATAATATCAACTATCAAACAACCATGTTATAACATATAGCTTATATTCTCAATTTGAATCAGTGAAAATCCTATTTTTTGATGATTACTTCTTAAACCCCTGAAACTTAGATCCCCGAAAGGAAAAGAAAAAATGGTATTGGGTTGAAACTCCTGAATGCTACTCGTACCGCTGAATTTTACCGCTGAAATGTGGAATAGCCATTGATAGTAGCATATGTTGGGTATTCTTTCTTTTCTTAGATATCTAGTTATCCTAACATCCTAGTGTATTCAGTCTACTACAGATACTTAAGCGCCACTGATGGTGTTTAACTTTATCATACTATGTTTTATCCATTTAGTTAGATACGACAGTGTTTACGTAAGTATAGTTCCAATATGTTAGATATATCAAACATAGAAAACATAATAAGGTTGCTAGAGTATTTCTTACCGATATTACTATATGATGAATACTATAGTATGATTAAGTAACTATCGTTTAGTTTACGATACAGTTGCTACTGCTAATACTACATGACTAGAGTAGCATGTTTACTCTGCATGGAAAATAGTATACAGTGTACTATACTAAATAACATGTTTAGTTTGATATCCGCTACACTGTCTATATCAAACTCTATCAGTAATATCAGTAATAGTATCTGTAGTTGATATTAGACTAACCATGTTCATGTAGATAAATCATACATTATCATACTATATCAACTACACTTACAAATATATCATATTATATCAACTAGGACAGTTACTTTAGTTCTTCAGATATATATGTATATATACATATATATATATCATACTATTTAGAAAAACTATTTACATAGAGGTATAACTTAAATATATAGAATAGATCTATGATACCATAGGTACATGGATATATAGATATATAGATATATAGATATATAGATATATACATAGAATAGATTTACTTAGATACATAGGTACATAGATATACACCGTTTAGTAAATGGAAGATACATATACCTACGTATATACAATAAATATATCATAAATAAATTCTAGTAGTATATATATATAACTAGTATATAACTTAGATATACCCTCTGGTTATTTAACGTAGCCATGGAAAACCATCATTTTTAATAGGTAAATCATGGTAATTACTCCATAAATGTGTTATTTTCCATGGCTATGTTAAATAACCAGAGTGTATACCATTGAGTAGTAGTAGTAGTAGTAGTAGTAGTAGTAGTAGTAGTAGTAGTAGTAGTAGTAGTAGTAGTAGTATATAACTAGTATATAACTAGTATATAACTAGTATATAACTAGTATATAACTTAGATATATACCAAATATATTCCTATTTATCATATATATACAGGATACACACCATTGAGTAATGCTTCCAGCATTTTGCCCAGGTTGTTTCGTGAGGACACCGAGAGCGGCCGTTGGGAGGTGAAGCTGCCGGACGGCGAGGCCGGGGCTTCATCCCAGTTGGTAAGTGGGTTTTGGCACCCTAGTTATAAGTGGATTAACCCTACTTATTCATTTATAACCAGGTATAACCTACTAAGGGGGAGGAACCACCAACTATGGATTAATATGATGGTACCCTAAGAATGCAAATTATATGTGTATATATATATATCGGGGTTTCCATAAATGAGGGTACCCCCATAGCTGGACGGTTAGTGGAAAATCCCCATTGATCACCATAAAGTATCATTATTAACCACTATTTTCACCACTATTATAGCATTAATCCATTATATGGAGGTGTCCCGAAATGTTGGTACCCCCATAGTCGCTGGATGGTTAATGGAAAATCCCATCTATTAACGGATGGGAACTAGGGTCAGTGGGAATTTCAGGATCCTAAAATGGAGCTACGTTAGTACCATATTTTTGGCCATATTTTTTGGAGATATTCCATTAATTACATAGGCCTAAAAAATAGTCTTTGTATATGGTAGGGTACCTCCAATAAATCAGTTCCTGAAATGGCCATTGATAGGGGACCCCTATGACTTAGGAAGCCTCCGGATGGATTTCACCTGCAATGCTGAGAAATGTGGATTTCTCCAACGAAGATGGGGATTTGCTGGGTGAACTGGCAAACATCTGAGTAAACTATAACGACCTCACTGTTCTCCCGAGCCCTGGAATCATGGTTTATATATGTGGAATCATCCCAAAATGGCCGCAAGTTTCAGGTTAGTGAATTATTATAGTTTACCCAGATATATGATATTTTATTTGTTTATGTCTTTACTTCATTCATATAAATTTAATTTACCCAGAAACATGGTGGATTTTTCAGCAACAAAAAACCACCAAACATGTGGAAAAAATGAAGAGTCGAAACATGTAGCTGGTCCCAGACCCATCCGACAGTCGAGATCAGGCATGCAGAAAGATGATGATCACAACAATCCATTTTTTGATCCATGGGCAAATTACTCCGGCCCCAAAGGTGGACAAGCACGCAGTGTAGCACCTCTCACTGCATCCGCAGAAACCAAGTTTCAGGAGCAGGAAGCCAGGATCACCAAAGTGGAGGAAGCATTGGCACAATTGAGAACTGACACAGGAGCTGCCTTCCAGAAGGTTGAAGACAGGGAACAGATTGCCCAAGCGCAAATGCACGAAGCCATAGCCGCAGTGAAAAGTGACTTGGAAAATTCATTCCAAAGCGCCATCACACAGCAGTCTAATCAGCTCAATTCCACATTGAATGACCTCAAGGCACTGTTGATCGCAAAACCAAAACGGAGCCGAGAGAATGAGACAGGTGACAAGGAGGATTGACAAAGCCATTGCCACAGTGATCACCACCCGGTGATCTTGGGGGGTTTACTAACATGCCGAGTGATAACACTTGTCAGTATAGTAACTTTAAAGCGTCCATTTTGGACTGAGACATCATGTACTTGCAGGGTGTGGTATGCACGCTTAGCTTGTGACATCAATCCTTTTTTGTGTTTGCTCTCTCGCAGTTGCTTGACATCCCAAAAATATGCATTCAACTTAGGTCGCCTGGGGGTTTGCCTATCCAACAAGATCCTTTGCCGAAGTAAAAAGGACAAAATAATTCAATACATCAAAAGCTGCGTGGAGAAAAAAATGCTGGCCGTTTGGGCCCATCTAGATGACATCCTCTATCCGAGAGGATCAAAAAATACAATTTTGCATACTTGCATTTTTCCGACACCATTGCCAAGGTGTGGTCTTAGAAAAATAGAAGCTTGTGAAATCCAAAAGGCATTGACTTTGACGCCAAAAGATAGCCATAGGACTTGCCAAAAAAATGCACTTAATTTAGGCTTCCTGGGGGGTAGTCTACGCATGAACCTCCTTTGCCAAAGTACGGAGGAAATGATAATTCACTATGGAAAAATATGCATTGAGAAAAAACTGCAGGCCATTTTGGCCATCATCGCTGCCAATCCCCGCCAGAAGGGATTCAAAAAGCCAATTGCGTATATTTGCAAGATTCAGCGACCACTACCACTTCGTGGTATCAGAATCGGAGAAGCCAATAACCCAGGACCAAAAAACATGTCAAAAATTGAACATGCTAGATTTGCTACAGTCAATCCCACATCGTTACTGAATAAAGCCGATTCTTGGAACACACTTGTGCAAAATTATGGTACTCATGTCATTGCATGTGCTGAGAATAGTGGCACTGAACATGTCCAACATGTTATGACACCCTTTTTCCAAAAACTGGGAATGAAAACTATTTGGTCAGAGCCTGTCCCAAAACATAGACAAAAACCGGCAGAACGACCTAAAGAAGGCCCAGCTATGAGAGGGAAGGCAGGTGGCACATCTTTGCATTCAAAATGGCCCATCCGCCCAGGAATTGGAGTCATAAAAAACCAGGAGTTTGCCAGAGATAGAATAGTACATGCGATCATAAAGTTGGGGGCCATCCATGCGCAAATTGTAGGAATTTATGGAGTCACTTCCTCTGCAAAGGGGCATAAAGAGATGAACCAAAAAATCTTCAATGAAGCAATACGCGTGACTGAGGCGATTGCACTTCCCACGATACTCATCGGGGACTTTAATGTTGATGTCATTACAAATGTACACTTCCAGCCACTTCTACAAAAGGGTTTTTTACCATTGCAATCCCTTTACCAAAAGTTGTATGGAGTATCCATGCCTAAAACCTGTAAAGGGGCAACCGTCCCGGACACTGCAATTTTACACCCCATCCTGGCCTCACGAGTAACCAAGATTGAGGTGATTAAAGATAACCTTTTTGATAGCCATCAACCTGTTATCTTCGATCTAAAGATCCCATGGACTCCACTTACTACCCCAAAACTAAGACTTCCTGAGACTTGGGTAAAACTGCCCATTGATGCAGATGATCTTAACAAAGTGGTAGATAATGCAGTCTCCTACCTTGGAGAACCAAGCGACCTCACCCAATGGGCCGAACTTGTCGAATGCACAGTGGACATGGCGATTCAAGCGGAAGCTGCACTATCCAAAAACGAGGGACGCCTCACTAAATTACCCAAAAAAATTCGAGGAAGATGCACCCCTAAGAAGATAATCCAATCCCCTGTCATAACCCCATGTAAAATAGCCAGACAAGGAGACTTCAATCCAGACCAAGAATGCTACACTTTTGCCAGCAAAAAGATTGTGACCCAAATCCGAAGGTTACAGTCATTGCGACGCAGAATCAAAAAATTACAAAGCTATGATGAAGTTTGGGAAAGAACATGGCAAACCTTGTGGGAAGAATGGAATGCAATCACGCAGTATGTTCATAATGAACAAAAATTTCCGGTTTGGACCCAGCACATTCCAGAGCTTTTTCCATACCCAGCACAACTCCCAACCGAGGAGTGGCTATATGACGCAGAACAAATTCTGAAGCATGAGTTGAACCATCAGCTATACCAAGAAGAAAAAATAAGACAAAATAAACAAAAAATGCAGCATATCATAGACTGCCAAGACGGCTCAAAAAGAAGAGCATTTGCCGCAGTACGCAAAAATATTACACCTCCCTTGAGCCAGCTACAGAGGGAGGAAACGGCATCTGCCATTGTTGTGCCACTTGATGGACTGACACGATATGAGTGCTATGTTGATGAACCAAGACGTTTTTCCTTATTTGACCCACTCCACATAGGAGAGCAGATGGCCAGAATCGAGGAAATTACAAGTGACATGCTCATCATTAAACTTGATGACCAGTCAGCCCAACTTCCAGAGGAGATACAAATTGCTCAAACCATCACCACCTTCCAAACCAAAGAGGTTTTCCAAGCTTTGACACAGTACTGGACCCAATTTTGGCAGCGAGGGCCGGTAGAAAATGATTCCCCAATTAATCCGGATGGCCCATGTTTAAACCTTTTCAGGAATTTACCACAACTCTTTGCGGAAGAAGAGCAAGAGATGCAGGCATGGAAACTAGCGATTTCTTCCACAAAAACATTTTCGGCACCTGGCTGTGACGGAATTTCTATCCAAGAGTTGAGAATGCTGCCTGATAAACTACTTAAATTCCTGATTAAGATAGTCTCTGAACTGGATGCGTTTCCAGATTGGATAATGTGGGCCAGAACCATCCCTCTCCCAAAAAATGACCAGTTTGTCCCTTGGGCCACCAGGCCAATCACAATTTTGCCAACCATCTATAGGCTCTGGGGTAAAGTCTGTACCAAAGCCATCCTACAGCGCCTTGCCACAGCGGCACCCAGCGCCATCACAGGCATGATTCCAAAACGAGGGGCAATGGACGCAAGTTATAACTTACAGGCCATGTTAGAGAGGTTGAGGCACCAAAAAACTGAGGTTTCCGGCCTCACACTTGACCTGAAAAAATGTTTTAACCTGGTAGACAGAGCCAAAGCAAAGACCACCCTAAAAAAGTATGATATCCCCGATCAATGGATTGATAAATGGTTCCACTCTTTGACAAACATGAAGCGTTTTTGGCAAATAGGTGACACAGCTTCAGATCTCATTCAGGCAGATACTGGGATCCCGGAAGGTGACCCATGGAGCGTTGTGATCATGATCTTAATTGCAATTGAATGGTATGAGGGTTTGGGATTTCAACAACAAGAAGACGGAGCAACTGCATACGCTGACAACTGGACATGTTGGCGTCGCTCAGATCAAAGCACCGACCAGATGATCCAGCATACTCTCAATACCACAAAAGCATTTGGCTTACAGATAGATTGGGAAAAAACTTGGGTTTGGTCCACAAAACCTGATGGACATAACAATCTTGAAGCGGCCATTGTGGAACATATACCTGATGCCAAACCAACCGTTAAAAGTTGTGCCAAAGACCTTGGATGCCATGTAACATATCATGGTAACCCACGCCTGGGTAGTATCCATGAGAGAATCCAAAAAGCAAAAGATAGACTCGACGGTATCCGACAAAAACCATGGGATCATCTCTTGAAAATTCACATCATCTTAACTAGCGTATTGCCAGTGGTGTTTTATGGGGCTGAGCTAATCTATCTTGGTGAACACCATTTGGATTCCCTTCGCACCCATTTGGCAAATGCAATTGTAGGTGAAAAAATTCGAAGTATGAACCCAGCGTTATTTCTCCACTGTGCCACCACTAGACCACTTGACCCTCTATTAGTCCTTATCCTACAGGCCATTAAAGCTGCCATGAAGTTCCTGCGCCATGCCAGAGCAGAGGAAAGATCATGGTTTATGCAAATCCTGTCAAAGCCGCTCAAAAATACCCATGCGGTATGGGGACCAGCATCCGCATTACGAGAGTATTTGCTCAAGCTGGGATGGACATGTTGTAAAAGTGGATATATCCAAGTGACCAACAATCGAAAGTTGAATTTGCAAACAACTTCTTTTGCAGTCATACGTAAATATGCAGAGATTGCTTGGAAGGAGCACCTTCTTCTGTTCCTTACTGACCGTCATAGGCTTTTCAACCGTAGGCCTATTGATAACTTTGGAACTGAAATCGCCCTTAAAAAATTCCCTATAAAACACCAACTCCTGATACTACGTGAAATTGCATCCGCATTTCAAACAAAAGCACAGCAGAGCACATGGGACCAACAGACGTCCTCCACATGTGACTGGTGTGGCACTCACCAGGACAGTAGGTATCATCGCCTTGTTGAATGCGAAGCATTTGTGGAGGCACGCGAGCCCCACACAAAAGCTATCCAATACTTGCAAGAAGAAGGTCTTGAGCTATGTGATTTACCGGTTATCCACCAGCACCCGCACGCAGAATACAGACAGATGATCTTAGATGCCTTGCCTGAGCCAACCATAGATCAAAATACGGTAACCTCACTGCAGTGTGGTAGGGACATGGATTCCTTGCATTTTTACACGGATGGTAGCTGTCGGCATCCAACTTGTAAACACTTGTGTTTTGCCTCATACAGTATTGTAGTCGATGTGCTCAGGCATGATGTTGACCGAAGAGTTCTTGCTGCAGCTTTTCCATATACGCAATCCCTTGCATCCTTCCAACCGATTGCATGTGGTAGACTAAATGGATTCCAGAGTATCCACAGGGCTGAACTTGTTGCTGTAGTTATCCTTTGTGAATACTTTACTGAGTTCACAGCCTTTACTGACAGTGCAGACGTTATTCATAAGGTTGCTCTATGTAGACGTACAACAGAGGCGAAAGAACTTGCAGGATTTGCAGATTTTGATCTCTTGATCAGACTGCATGCAACACTGACCCCAGAAAAACAAATCCTGAAAACAAAAGCACATAGAGAAATTGCTGAAATTCAGGACCTCAATGAGCGTTATCAAGCAATGGGAAATGCAGCAGTGGATTTCCATGCAAAGCAGACTTGCGAAAAGTTTTTGCCGGAAATTTTTCATGAACTTGAAATGCAATATGTGGACACAAAGAGTGACATTGATAAATTACAGGACGTTTTTGCGTTGATACTTGACTTGCAAGTTGCGAGAGCCCGAGCGGAGGAAGATCAGAGAGTTGGACAACATATAGGTGATGAAACTGGTGGGGTGTTCCCAAAACAACCTGAATCTACGTTGATCAACTGGAGCATTGCAAACAAATGGACCTTGGAAGATCAATGGAACACGCACTGGATACAATTTAGCGCGTGGGGTCCACAGGTCATGCAGGCGGTAGCTAGCTGGCTCACCTCTTGTGAATGGCCTGTTGAGGAGGAAACATCAGAGGAAGACATCGGGATATCGTGGGCAGAAGTGGCGATATAGCGTTGGCCCTACACCACGGGCAATGGCTACCAGTTCGCCGAGAAAGAAGGGGCTTACAGTATGTTGTCCAGGCGACCACAGACATGGAACTGGAAATGATTGACACTAACCTTGCTGAACAAGCAAAGATGGCATACTCAGTTGTTCAACATTTCTGGACATTGATCCCGCAACATGTGATGCCTGAACATGTTTCCATAGGGAAGGTGAAGGCGTTGTATGTACAAGGCTTTGTAAACTGGAGCACTGGAATACGCAGAAGGCCTTATTATCCCAAACAATCGGAAGTGTTTTTTCTTTTGGCGACTTTTCTGCAACGGAGTGAACGTACGTTGCAAGGGTTACCTCAAGTCGGATGGGAAACATTTCATCAATGGGATTCTGAGCTTGCAATCAAAGAGAAGGACTGGAAAGAACGGGAGAAAATTGCAAAGAAAGCGCAACTGGAGGTACGACGGCAGCGGCAGTAGAAATGTTTCACTAAGGACAATGACTTCCTAATAAGGGAAGACATGCCAGAGACAGTCCGCGGGTCACCCCTTGGGCCTTGGCTGGGGGGGGGCCCTTCATCGAAGGTAACCGGCCGCAAGTTTCAGGTTAGTGAATTATTATAGTTTACCCAGATATATGATATTTTATTTGTTTATGTCTTTACTTCATTCATATAAATTTAATTTACCCCGAAACATGGTGGATTTTTCAGCAACAAAAAACCACCAAACATGTGGAAAGAATGAAGAGTCGAAACATGTGGATTTAACTGGCAACGATGGTGAGTTGAACAACCAAAAATGATGTATTTTTTCCCAAGGAAAATGGGAAAATTGAATGATTTAAGCAAGAAAACAAATTGGGGTTTACCAAGCAGCAATAAGACTTGAAGAAACAACGACTGTGACTTAAGAATCAAATAATATGCATTCTAACAACCAAAACATGTGGGTATAATTGCCAAATGCGGACTCATTAGATTTGATAGGGGTCTTTTGAAATTAATTACTATCAATGATATGGAAATTGAATTGAAAAATCATAGTTGTTATAATGGTACAGTTCAACATGTATCTTAAAATGTTCTGATGTTTCATCATAGTTGTTAAATCAGCAATATCATGTTTACTTATTTCTGGCTGATTAATTGTTATCGCGGCGCTTTATCAGGATGGATTTTCATGTCAGGACCTGGCATCGCTATGGGTGTTCTCATCTGAGAGATGGCATGGAATGGTCATATCTGGGAGGGTTGACCATTAAGATACTTGGGTTTTTGAAAGCACCTAAAATTTCATGGATATGGAACTGCGGGAAATTTAGACCTAGAATGGGAGTCTTACCTTCTGCCAAAATTGGTTTTAAAGGGGAAAAACGAATTTTTATTTAGTATGATTCATTGTGTGGTTGCCACTAAATGTGTGTTTATACTCATCAAAATACATGGTTTACCAACAAAAATGTGGAAAGAGTTTGATCACCAAAGTGAGAGCTAAGCAGTTTTTTGAATGGGGGATTTTTCAGCAGTAGATTGGGATTGCTGGATGCCCAGGAAGAACATCAGGACGGACGATAGACTGTTGACAGCAACGCGGAGCACCACACAGTGGGGAAAAAAGATCAACTGTCTGGAGTCCCGGCACGACGCCTACATGGGACTGCCAGCTGACAATAAGCGCCACAAAGAGCAGTGCGAGACGGTGACGGAGTGGATGACTGAGTGCTGGCAAGTCTGTGTCAGGTGACGGCAGGCCCACCGTGTCACCGTGGTTTGTTTGGTGCCAGTGGGCAGCCAGGCACAGGGATGCAGTTCCACAACGGGCCGATTGATGTTCATTTTTTGATCTCAAAGGGATCAATTAAAAGTCAAATTGTCCAAACTGATTTTTTCCAAAATTAGAGATGGACCCAAGATTTTATTATTTGGGGGGGGGGTTACTGTAGCAATTAATAGGGACACGGGATTATACACAAAGTGGCAGACAAAGCCAAGTTGAATCTGAAGGGCGAGATGATAAACACATGGTGCATTCATGATGAATTCGATCTTAACGATTATAGATTTGGATGGGTTGAGTCAGGATGCTTGAAGTCACTAAAGAAGGAGAATACAATACCATGGAAAATAAACAATTTAACAAGAGAAACAAAGTTTAAGCCAGCAAAATTTGGATTTCACTGGCAAACACAGTATGAACTACATAAAACCAGGAATTGCACAACAAGGGTTGGGATTTGGATTCAATCGGCCAATAATGTTTATGCTTGGAATCAAAAATGGAAGATCCTGAAAGAGCAGGTATGACTGGGTTGACTTCAGGAAAGGATAGATTTTCAGGCAGCCAAAGATAGGAGGTGTCTTTAACTTGCGTGTTTTCCAGAGGTTACAAACTAGGATCCTCCAACTGATCGGACACGGGAGGGTATCCCTTTAGATATCCCATGAAGTATCCCATTATGATCCGTTGTTGTCAATAACGAACGATCTGATTGCCCATGATTAACTCATCAAATCGTCCCATTCATCTCATCTTTCTCCAAGTAATCCCCTTGGACAGGTGAAAGCACTTAGACCTGCCCATTTGATCTTTCGCTCCATAGGCGCGGTGGGAGCAGTGGGCACAAAATCAGACGGTTGGCGGAGCATCAGTTCGGAATTGCTCAGTTGATTTATAAGTCAAATAAGTAGTACTTGTAACTAGGGTTCATGATATATATATATATATACATACATATGTACCCTCTGGTTATTTAACATAGCCATGGAAAATGGCCCATTTAAAGATGGTTTACCTATCAAAGATGGGGATTTTCCATGGATATGTTAAATAACCAGAGGGTAACATATGTATGTATAGTTCACTGGGTCTAACTTGAAACTGGGTTAGCCTTGTATGAAATCATACTCTAATTTTAATTAAGGTTTGTACGGGCATCTCTTTAAGATGCATCAGCTGTGTGTGACTTTCTGTTACGAATAGCTAGTCGCAAGGATTGTTTGTTGCTGGTTATCCATTTAGAAGGCATGTATCATCAGCTGTATGATGTATCCCAGTAATCAAGAATGGTAGTAATACTGTCACAGGGATAGCTGAATCACTAGCAGCAGAAAGCGCTTCTGGCGCTGGGTATCCTCCTGAAATCCTTCCCCTGAAATCGGTAGCTTGGCATTACGTCCCCATGTCATGGCTTTAGAACATATTAGAAGCATCTAGTATGGTACAACCCACCTCATCTTGATGCTAAATCACAACATCTCCCAACAGGTCTCACTACCCATAGGCCCATAGATATAGTTTTTTGTCCCCGTGGCATGGCTATGGGTCAAAACAAAACCATACCCTTCTGTTCACCTCCAAAATCCAGATAGCTGAGATTTATGGATGTCCATCTCCCCCAAAATCTATTGGAAATTATAGGTTTTGACCCATGCCCATATCAACAAGCAATCCAACTATTGATAGTTGGTTTTATACATTTAGTGCATAAAATCCAATTATATCCCAGTTAAAACATTGGGATATAATTTGTGTATACAAAAAATCCAATTATATCCAATTATATTTAGTTATAAAATCCAATTATATCCCAGTTGTTTATGTTTCTGCCTTTTTCCCGAGAGCGCCTGCGAAGGGTTCTTCGTAAAAAAAGCAGCCGTTATACTACATCTTCACACCTTCACATCTGCTGATCTACATCTTCACACCTTCACATCTGCTGATCTACATCTTCACTCCTTCACATCTGCTGATCTACATCTTCACACCTTCACACCTGCAGATCTAGATCTTCACACCCTCACACCTGCAGATCTAGATCTTCACACCCTCACATCTGCAGATCTAGATCTTCACAGCTTCACATCTGCAGATCTAGATTTTCACACCTTCACATCTGCAGATCTACATCTTCACACCTTCACATCTGCTGATCTAGATCTTCACACCCTCACATCTGCAGATCTAGATCTTCACACCCTCACACCTGCAGATCTAGATCTTCACATCCTCACACCTGCAGATCTAGATCTTCACACCCTCACATCTGCAGATCTACATCTTCACACCTTCACACCTGCAGATCTAGATCTTCACACCCTCACATCTGCAGATCTAGATCTTCACACCTTCACAGCGCATCTACTCTCGCTCTTCTTCTATTTCTCTCTTAAGGCGGGGGCGGTGCCGCCGGAGCGCCACGAAACGCAACCCTTTCGCACGAAATGGACGTTGGACGTCCAAAACCTAGATAAAATTGCGATTTTGAAGCGTCCCGCGCAACCTTTTCGCACGAAATGGACGTTGGACGTCCAAAACCTAGGTAAAATTGCGATTTTGAAGCGTCGCGCGCAACCCTTTCGCACGAAATGGACGTTGGACGTCAAAAACTGAGGAAAAATTGCGACTTTGAAGCGTCCCGCGCAACCCTTTCGCACGAAATGGACGTTGGACGTCAAAAACTGCGGAAAAATTGCGACTTTGAGGTGTCCCGCGCAACCCTTTCGCACGAAATGGACGTTGGACGTCAAAACTGAGGAAAAATTGCGACTTTGAAGCGTCCCGCGCAACCCTTTCGCACGAAATGGACGTTGGACGTCAAAAACTGAGGAAAAATTGCGACTTTGAGTTGTCAATCGCAACCCTTACGCACGAAATGGACGTTGGACGTCAAAAACTGCGGAAAAATTGCGACTTTGAGTTGTCAATCGCAACCCTTACGCACGAAATGGACGTTGGACGTCAAAAACTGAGGAAAAATTGCGACTTTGAGTTGTCAATCGCAACCCTTTCGCACGAAATGGACGTTGGACGTCAAAAACTGAGGAAAAACTGCGATTTTACTTGGTCAATCGTAACCCTTTCGCACGAAATGGACGTTGGACGTCAAAAACTGAGGAAAAATTGCGATTTTTCTTAGTCAATCGCAACGCTTTCGTCTGTGTAAAAGTGTCTGTGTGTAAAAGCCTCTGTGTGTAAAAGCCTCTGTGTGTAAAAGTGTCTGTGTGTAAAAGCCACCCCCCCCCCCCACGGCGAGCCACCGGCGCAGCCGCAGCTGTGTGGAAAAGCGGTGGTGGTGGCAAAGGTTTTGTGTAACAGCGTCTGTGTGTAAAAGGGTCTGTGTGTAAAGCGTCTGTGTCAAAAGCGTCTGTTTCAAAGTGTCGTGTAAGTTTCTGTTGTGGATGTAAAAGCGTCTGTGTGTAAAAAGCCTCTGTGTAAAAGCCCGCTGTGTAAAAAGCCTAGGGGGACAAGCGGCTGTGTTGTGGAAAGGTTTTGTTGTTTGTGTATAATCTTCTTTTTGGTAAAAGTCTTCTTGGGTAAAAGCGGTCTGTGTGTAACAGGAGCTGTGTGTAACGCTCTGTGGGGGAAAGTGTTTGTTGTAAAAGCGGGCTTTGTGTAAAAGCGTTTGTGTACTTCTGTGTGTAAAAGCTTCTGTGTGTAAAAGCGTCTGTGTGTAAAGGAGTCTGTGTGTAAAATCGTCTGTGTGTGAAAGAGTCTGTGTTTAAAATCGTCTGTGTGTAAAAGCGTCTGTGTGTAAAAGCGTCTGTGTGTAAAAGCGTCTGTGTAAAAGCGTCTGTGTGTAAAAGTGTCTGTGTGTAAAAGCCTCTTTGTGTAAAAGTTTCTGTGTGTAAAAGTGTCTGTGTGTAAAAGTTTCCGTGTGTAAAAGCCTCTCTGTGTAAAGGAGTCTGTGTGTAAAAGTGTCTGTGTGTAAAAGCGTCTGTGTGTAAAAGCGTTTGTGTGTAAAGGAGTCTCTTTGTAAAGGCTTCTGTGTGTAAAAGCCTCTGTGTGTGAAAGTGTTTGTGTGTAAAAGCGTCTGTGTGCAAAAATCCCTGTGCAAGCATCTGTGTGTAAAAGCCTCTGTGTGTGTGTAAAAGAAAAGCGTGTGTGTGTGTGCGTGTGTGTGTAAAAGCTTCTGTTGGTAAAAGTGTCTGTGTGTAAAAGTCTCTATGTAAAAGCTTCTGTGTGTAAAAGCGTCTGTGTGTAAAGGAGTCTGTGTGTAAAAGCTTCTGTGTAAGAGCGTCTGTGTGTAAAAGCTTCTGTGTGTAACAGCTTCTTTGTGTAAAAGTGTCTGTGTGTAAAAGTGTCTGTGTGTAAAATGGTCTGTGCGTAAAAGCGTCTGTGAGTAAAAGCGTCTGTGTGTAAAAGCGTCTGTGTGTAAAAGCGTCTGTGTGTAAAAGCGCCTGTGTGTAAAAGCTTCTGTGTGTAAAAGTGTCTGTGTAAAAGTGTTTGTGTGCAAAAGCGTCTGTGTGTAAAAGCGTCTGTGTGTAAAAGCCTCTGCGTAGTAGCCTCTGTGTGTGAAGGGTGTGTGTGTAAGTGTGTGTGTGTGTAAAAGCGTCTGTGTGCAAAAAGCGTCTGCGTGTAAAAGCGTCTGTGTGTAAAATTGTCTGTGTGTAAAAGGGTCTGTGTGTAAAAGCTTCTGTGTGTAAAAGCGTCTGTGTGTAAAATCGTCTGTGTGTAAAAGCGTCTGTGTGTAAAAGCGTCTGTGTGTAAAAGCGCCTGTGTGTAAAAGCTTCTGTGTGTAAAAGCGCCTGTGTGTAAAAGCTTCTGTGTGTAAAAGCCTCTGTGTGTAAAAGTGTCTGTGTGTAAAAGCGTCTGTGTGTAAAAGGGTCTGTGTGTAAAAGCGTCTGTGTGTAAAAGCGTCTGTGTGTAAAATCGTCTGTGTGTAAAAGCGTCTGTGTGTAAAGGAGTCTGTGTGTAAAGGAGTCTGTGTGTAAAAGTTTCCGTGTGTAAAAGCCTCTGTGTGTAAAAGTGTCTGTGTGCAAAAGTCTCTGTGTAAAAGTGTCTGTGTGTAAAAGCGTTTGTGTGTAAAAACGTCTGTGTGTAAGAGTGTCTGTGTGTAAAAGCGTCTGTGTGTAAAGGAGTCTGTGTGTACAAGCTTCTGTGTGTAAAAGCGTCTTTGTGTAAAAGCGTTTGTGTGTAAACGCGTCTGTGTGTAAAAGTCTCTGTGTAAGCGTCTGTGTGTAAAAGCCTCTGTGTGTGAAAGTGTGTGTGTGTGTACAAGAAAAGCGTGTGTGCGTGTGTGTGTGTGTATGTGTGTGGGTGTAAAAGCTTCTGTGTGTAAAAGTCTCTGTGTAAGCGTCTGTGTGTAAAAGCCTCTGTGTGTGAAAGTGTGTGTGTGTGTAAAATAAAAGCGTGTGTGTGTGTGTGTTTGTGTGTAAAAGCTTCTGTGGGTAAAAGTGTCTGTGTGTAAAAGTGTTTGTGTGTAAAAGCGTCTGTGTCTAAAAGCCTCTGTGTGTAAAAGCATCTGCGTGTAAAAGCGTTTGTGTGTAAAAGCCTCTGTGTATGACACAGGTTATTTCATTTTATTATGGAAAATCCCACATGAATGGCCCAAAAAAGCTCGGCACCATGATGCCGTGCATGACACATGTTATTTCATTTTATTATGGAAAATCCCACATAAATGTCCCAAAAAGATCGGTACCATGATGCTGTAAATCACACATGTGACAAGACTTCACTAGTGAAATGTCTGCAAATGTTTGCACAAAAAAAGGTCCAATACCATAATGCAGTAAATGACACGCGTTGTCTCATTTTATTCTGGGAATATCCCACAGAAACTATCAAACAAGCTCGGTACCATGATGCCGTGTATGACACATGTCATTTCATTTTAGTATGGAAAATCCCACATAAATGGCCCAAAAAAGCTCGGTATCATGATGCTGCGTATGACACATGTTATTTCATTTTATTATGGAAAATCCCACATAATTGGCCCAAAAAAGATCGGTACCATGATGCTGTAAATGACACATGTGACAATACTTCACTAGTGAAATGTCTGCAAACGTTTGCAACAGAGCTCGCTGCCATCATGTGCTTGATGTCAAAAACAGAACAGTTTGAGTTCAGGACTATAAAATGTCATATAGAGACACTCTTCAAAAGCTTCTGTGTGTAAAAGCTTCTGTGTATGAAAGTGTGTGTGTGTGTAAAAGCATCTGCGTGTAAAAGCCTCTGTGTGTAAAAGCGTCTGTGTGTAAAAGGGTCTGTGTGTAAAAGGGTCTGTGTGTAAAAGCGTTTGTGTGTAAAAGTGTCTGTGTGTAAAAGCTTCTGTGTGTAAAAGCATCTGCGTGCAAAAGTTTCTGCGTGTAAAAGCGTCTGTGTGTAAAAGGGTCTGTGTGTAAAAGGGTCTGTGTGTAAAAGCGTTTGTGTGTAAAAGTGTCTGTGTGTAAAAGCTTCTGTGTGTAAAAGCATCTGCGTGTAAAAGCTTCTGTGTGTAAAAGCGTCTGCGTGTAAAAGTGTCTGTGTGTAAAAGCGTCTGTGTGTAAAAGTCTCTGTGTGTAAACGCGTCTGTGAAAGTGTTTGTGTGTAAAAGCGCCTGTGTGTAATTTCACAACCTTCCCCTCCATAGCTCATATCAAATTCACCAAGCATTCACCGACTATTTTTTACGACTACCATACTCAGAGCTGCTTGAAGGACGTGTTTTTCGCTCTCGGGCCAACCGTCGTCTAGTTTTGTAAACACCCCCCATATTTTTTCGTGGCGTCACCGACTCCGGAGGTCCCATCGAAGACGATGGCAGTTTGACATTGATCAGCATGGCAAGTGACCATCAAACCATCCATCGAGTGCACCTTGGTGGGCGTGCCTCACGTTGGGTGGCCCCCCAAGCCAGGAAAAACCATAGCAAATTTGTGATTTCACCAGGAAAAGTGCGGAAATTCATGAGATTTATAGCTGATTTATGATTGTTAAGTTGGATTATAACTCCGATAGCTAGGGTTTATGGTAATTCGAACTCTAGCTAAAGGAGTTGATAAACCAACTTATCACTAGGGGGACCACGTTGCAATGTATGGTAAGTTAATTGAGAACATGATGGTTAATCAGTGGATTCAGGGGTATCATATTTTCAGACAAACCAATCTGAAATCCTGGTATAGCAACCGCCAACAACCAGACCTGAACTCAAAATATATCCAACAAAACACTTTTAACTCCCCCAAGAAAACATTAAGAAAGAAGAAAACCAATTACCATCGCAAGGAAATCATATTTTTGTACACTTTCAAAATCGTTGCTACATGTTTTTGGGCACCCTCTCCCATGGTATTTGGGCAGCTGATGATCCAATCTCATCCTGCAAGGCGGGTCAACATGGCCACATGCCGTTGATCAATTGCATAGCGTTTTTGTATAGATGGCCGTTGAAAAATCCTTATTTAGCCAACTATAAAATTGTGATTTTCCATAGTTTTTTGTATGTTTACCAGAGGGTAAAATGATTTATAATGATTTAAACATCGTGTTTTTCCAGTTCGCAAAATGTAAACGTTTACCAGAGGGTATGTCATCCATAGACCCTCAAAATGAGCCATCTTTAGTGGAAACCAATCTTCCCCCTGCAGGGTCGTCATGTTAATTTACTGGAGGATAATATCCCCCTCAATACTTTTTATCAATAACCCTCCACTTATTGGATGTTGGTTATGTTTGTTTACCAGAGGATATATGAATTATATCACAATACCCCGATTATATATCCCATATATCCCATCAATATCCCCAGTTATTGGTGATCAATATCCCCAGTATATCACCATTGATCATTATTGACCACCATGAATTATCATTATTAACCATTATTCATCATTATTAGCCATTATAGATTTCCAATTGCCCTCTGGTAAACTAACATAGCTACTGAAAATAACCATAGAAGTTGTTGATTTACCTATTGAAAATGGTGCATTTTTCCATGGTCATGTAAACGTTTACCAGAGTGTACCAGTATAGACTTACCATTATTATCATTATCATTAACCATGATTAATCATTATATATGAGCCATGATAATTGCTAATCATTATTAATTATTATATATTAGCCAGATTATATATTTTATTAACCATTAATCATTATAGATTTCCAATTACCATATCAATAATTGTTAACAATGATTAGTTGGAAATCCATATGATATATACCAAATTTTAAATTAGATATAAAACCATTGTATATTATTATTATTAACCATTTCCAATTATCACTAGATAACCATTATAGATTATTATTAAGCCATTGTTAATCATTATAGATTTTCCATTATTCCTATTAGTAACCACTATTAACCATTATTAACCATTATTAATCATTATATTAGTCATTATCTAGTTATGGTTATACCATCTCAATCTGTGGCTTCAGTGAAGTCGTTGCCCAGGCTGGACTCTGTGAGGGATTTGATCCGCACAGGTGGGACACCAGAGGTGTTTTTCCATGGGAAAACGGTGAACGAAACCATGGGAAAACCATAGAAAACCATAGAAAAATGGTGATTTTACTCGGAAAAATGGAGATAAATAGTTGATTTATCTGATTTAACAATACAAACTATAGGAAAATGATGATTTAACCCAGAAAATGGTGATATAGCGGTATCTTACATGTGGATTTAGTGGGATTTACATCTGATTAACCATTGTCTGATCTTCCTTGGAGGATCATCCCGCGACTAGTTAGTAAGTTTCCATTCAGTGGCGCTATCCCATGTGTACATAGGTGAACTACCCTCTGGTAATTTGTTACATAGGGAACTGGAAAAGCACCTAATTTTTAATGGGTAAATCAACTATTTCGACTGGGCCATGTTCAATAACTATGTAACAGTTTACCAGAGGGTAAGTTATGATCACCAGTTACGATTCGTGGATGATGATCCTCCAAGTCGTTTTTTACGCGTGGCTGCCGTTGGTTGTATAACCAGTCTACTAGGGATTTTTTATCCCTTCCCCCGTAAGTGTAAACACCTTCCAGAAACCATGCTGGAATGCTTTGAATCTATTCATCTGTGGGAAAATGGATGATTAAAGCAGCAAATATGGGGATATAGTGGAGATACAATGGGAATACAATGGTTCAAGTTCAATGGAAGACCAACTCCACGCTTCATCTGCCCTTGCGACTCATCTGTGATTGGCACCAAGGTTTAGTGGCCCAACATGACGTAGTTATCCGCAACCCAAAAAGATGCAAAAAAATATCAAAAAATGTATGACTGATTGGTGGTTTGGAACATGACCTTTATTTTTCCATATATTGGGAATAATCATCCCAACTGACTAATATTTTTCAGAGGGGTTGAAACCACCAACCAGATGATTTGCTAAGGTGTGCTACCCTTTTTAAGGTAGATTGTACTTTTCATTTTTTTGTGGTTGCTATACATTGAGTATATACGATTTCGTTTTTGTATGCAATTCTAGTGCTTGCAAGTCTAGGATGTCATTCACCTGAAAGAAACCATTTTCAGAAAGCAAACAACAGCACCAGAATGTGGAGTCAAACAATGTTATATAAACAGAACAGTGAAATGTGAACCAACTAAACCAACTTAGCTACCCTCTGGCAATCAAACGTAGCACTTGAAAAATTGCTTTAAATGAGGGTGTCTAGTGGGAAAATCATCTATAAATAGTGGACTTTCCAGCCAGCCATGTTTGATTACCAGAGGCTAACTAATGTGAAATATAAACCAACTTCGCGAACAAACTCATGAGGTTGTTGGGCTTGCTCCCTGCAAGGCCTAGAAACTTTCCATGCAGCGGGGTATCCTTAGGAGACGTCCCGGACTTTTTGAGGCTAGATCACTCATGAAGATTTGGGGTAACCAACAAAAACCACAGATGAAACCAAATCTGAGTGCTAAGTAATAAGCATTGGGATTTAACCCAAATGATACCAGAAATGTCATCGAAGTGCAGATCTGACCCAGCAGAACATGTGGATGTTGACCAAAGCAACAGAAATTTCTGAAAAAAATCACCGATTTCGGCTTTATTTGAGCAGCAAAATAGGGATTTGAACACATTTTAATCCACAAAAAGTTGGTAAAATCACCACTAGAGCTTAAGATTTCACCACTAAAAATGGATCCTGTTCAACGCTAACAATGAACATTTCACCAAAAAAATATGTTGATTTCAATACCAAACATGAAGATTTCACCACTTAGCTAATATAAATCAGATAGATCAACTCGTCCCATGAAATATTCCATTAATATTAGCTATAATCCCAACAAATCCCCATTCTTGTTGGTTAAATCACAATATTCCTATGGTTTTGTTGCTTAAATCACAGTTTTTTGTTGAGTAAGTCCCACATCAGAAATCAAATATTTTTCTTGGTTAAGTCACCATTTTCCACTATACTAGGTCAATCTTAGGTGGGTACTTTAATCCTTTAGTCTTTTGATATCAATGGGATTATCTACTCACCAGCTAAGAATTTGTCATTTTTTGCAGGTTATTTCAGATTGGCCATGGATATAACGACCAAAAAATAAGGATTCATACTGATTAATAGTAGTTAACCACCATTTTCCATTATATATCAGCTATAAAGCTCCATACTTGGTGGCTCATCCCACTTAGTAAGTGGGTTTATAACCCCAGTCATAAATGGGATAAGTAGGGATAATCCACTTATAACTGGCGTTATAACCCACTTACTAAATGGGATGAGCCACCAAGTAAATCACCATATTTCACGGTGAACTTCAGGCAGCGAAGCCTTGGCCCTGCTGGCTTCGGTGGTGTCGCCCATGGGCGGGCGCAAGGCGCAAGGTGAAGAGGCAGGAAGATGACGTGGGGGATCTCCGCGCCACCCGTTAACGTTAACGGTTAGCCATAGGAAAACCATAGGAAAATGGTGGTTTCACCAAGCAAAATGGGGATTTCTTAGGGATTGATAGCTGATATAGCTGATATATGATAGCTAAGATGGTTTAGTTCACTAGTATAACTGAACATCTGGGCGACCTCGGGCGATGAAATCATCTGAGACCAGCATTGCAATCACAGGCCATGGTAATGTGGATGTAATGAGGATTCAATGGGAATAATGAAATATATGGGCTATAATGGAATATATAATTATATAACAGTTAAAAATTTGGATATTAACAATTATGGGGATAATCACTGTAATATAACAAAGAATAAACCATACTAGATCAACCAGCTGAATGGGTTCGGTTTCCGGAAATTAGGGTATAAGCATCAAAACTTGTGGCATCCACTGTGATATGTAGTGGAAATCATTTGTTAGGCATCGAAACGGGAAAATGTGCCGAAAATTGGGGTTGAAGCTACAAAAGATGCGACGATACTGGGATATTTACTGGATTATATTGCTGAAACATGTTACCTGGGTGAATTACGGCATTTGACTGTGAACATGTTTTGTTTGGTGCGGATAGTCCTGACATTGTGGGCTATGTGATGACAGTGAACGTGTTTATATGTTCTACGTTTGATACCCTGTGGTAAACCAACATAACTATGGAACATCTCCATTTTTCATGGGTAAATCAAGGAACTAAATGGCCATCTATACAATAGCAAACTGTAACAAATTACCAGAGGGTAAGCCATTGTTAATGGCTACTAATGGTTATCAACCAGTTTATCCATATCTATCATAAATCAGCTATAAAACCACATATCTATAAATCAGCTATAAATGGTTATTAATTATTATTAATGGTTATAAATCAGCTATAAACCATCACTCAATTTGTGACACGGAGACCTTCCATCGCGCCTATCCCCAGGGCCGAATCTGGCTAAAACTGGCGAAGCAAGCGGAGAACCGCGTGCGCGGCACGCTGGAAGATCTGCAGAAAAACATGGCCCGGGAGCCCAGGCGAACACAGCAGGGTGAACTAACCCAGGCGAAGCAACTGGGATGAAGGTTCCTCCCCCTATAGGGGCACCCCATCCATTTCAATAGGACTTTCCCTTGTAAACCATCCAGCTATGGGGGTACCCCCATTTATGGAAACCCCTGTACATACACTTCACTATATATCCCTGGATATTCATTGGTTACAAATTTCTGTCCAGGGCAGATTTTGGTTCCATTTCTGTCCATGTTCTTTAGATTTGTCCATTTCAAAAGGAAAAAATATATGTGTAACCAATGAATATCCAGGGATAATGGGATATATATATATATATATACATACATACATTTTACATTATTAGGGTACTATAATATTAATCCATAGTTGGTGGTTCCTGCCCCTTAGTAGATTATAACCCTGGTTCTAAATGAAGAAGTAGGGTTAATCCACTTATAACTAGTGTAGTTACCAACTGGGATGAAGCATCAAATATCCATGTCTTATCAAATCCCAAATCCATGATTGGAACACTAAGAGCACTAATCAATAGTATTTTGGATTACCTACAGGATGGGGCCCCCAAGATTGCGTTCAGTTGCCGAACATAAGTGGCTGAATTCTATGGTTTATGGTCGATATAGCCATAGATAGCTATAGTTCATAGGGTTTATAGACCAACAAACATGACTGGGGGGTACCATCCTGTATGCTCCAAATGGATAAGTGATGACTATCCAACTATCCAGGACAGTGGGTTTGTCATGTTCCTTAACAAGTCTACTTGTTGTTTACCATTGTTTACCCTTGAAAGATGTGTGGCATTTGTATGTTAAGTCATCATTTTGATAAAATGCAACGTGACTGGTATGCTCCAAATGGTTTTTGTTTTGTGTGAAGAAACTGGATCCGCAACGGAGAGGGAATGCTGAACACAGCAAACCACTTGTGGCTCTGTTGAGTTAGTAAACTAAACATGATTGAAAAAATGCACAGACCAGTTGAGGCAAAAGTCTAATTCCCTGTTTGTTGATCTATCTATTTTGCTCATACTTTCGCTTTTATCCACAATTCTTATAGATATGGAGGTCTCCTAAAATGAGGGTACCCCCAAATCATCCATTTCAATAGGATTTTCCATTATAAACCATCGATTTTGGGGATCCTCCATTTATGGAAACCACCATATTGCAGAACAAATGTTTATAAACCCACATCACGCAAATGGGTGTGTCCAAAAACAGAGTACCCCAAAGTCGCATGATTGAAGTTCATTGTCCTCCATTTTTGGACAACTCATCTCTAGATATGTTTCCTTTTAGGTTTCTTATTTTATCCTCTTATAGTCTTATATTACATGATATGTCATTGTACCCTTATCATGTAATTATAATTATATCATGATTATGTTTCCTTTTCTTACATTGTACCACTTATTATATCAATATTGTTATCGTCCCTTTTAACGGATTCAATGACCACGGCGCTGCTTAGCATCTAAAATTTGGATCCATGGGACTGAAAAAACATGAGAAATTCTATACCATTCATCAGGATGTAGATGTTCATAGGGATACATATGAATATGGTTTAACCATGGTTTATGGTATATAGATATGATATATCTATATAATTCCAAAACTTGGTCCATCTTAGATGGGTAGCAACTAATCCTTTAGTCTTTTGGTATCAATGCGATTCTCTACGTTCAACAGCTAAGAATTTGTCATTTTTGGAGGGTATCTAAGATTGGCCATGGATATAAAGACCGAAAATGAGGATTCATACTGATTAATAGTAGTTAATCTACCTAATTTTGAATGGGTTTTGATGGAAAACATAGGGATTGAACTACTTGGTGGCTCATCCCACTGATCGTAACTAGGTTAGCTCACCCTAGTTGTAAGTAGATTAACCTTACATATCTTACTAACAAAACCAGGGATATAACCCACTTAGGATTCGTGGGATGAGCCATCAAGTAAGATATTCAAATCCTACGTTTTCACAGTAAAATCCAAAGTTCAAGTGCTTGATCACCATTTGTTGTTGGTTAAATCACCAATTTTCTGGATGAAATCCTCTTTTTTCTGGTCCCAAATCTGGCAAAACCTCCGTTTTGACATTTTGCTGGCTAAAAAAGCTTCATGTTGAATCATTGTTCACGGTGATTTTGCTAAAAACATCTTAAAACCTGCTATTTTCACCCACGTTTCATGCTTCAGTCACTTCAATGTGGACATTTTTCAGGGACCCGTCCCGTTGGTCGCGTCGTACCGTTGACCGCAACGCCGTTGACCGAGGAGCAGGTGGACGGCATCGATGCCTCGCGCTACGGCCCCAAGGCCGCCGCGGAGATCCGGCTCGCGCGGAAGGAGCCAGCCGGTGCACCGGAACTGCCAGGGCGGCGGGCTCGTCCCCAAGAAATACTGGTTGGTGGTTTGGAACGGTTAATAATGGTGAATATTAGTGGTTAATGATGGTTAATAATAGTGGGTTAGAACTGGTAAACTAACATGGTAAATTGGTAAATCTATCGTTTTATTAATGGTTAATAACCATGGTTTATTAATTGGGTTATTAATGATTAATGGTTATAATGGGTTTATCCATGGTTATCTGGTTGGTGGTTTGGAACCATGGAAATAGATGGGTCTTTCCTAAATCACCATAAATGGGTGGTATAAACCATCAAACATGTAGTGGTTTATTACTGTGGTTTATTACTGTTTTACCCACATTAATAGCCTTCATTGAAGTTGTAACATTATCTGATTGGTGGTCTGGAACATGAATTTTATTTTTCCATATATTGGGAATAATCATCATCCCAACTGACTTTCAGATTTTTCAAGATGGTTGAAACCACCAACCAGGATGGGTCGTTCCTAAAATGATCCCGAAAACATCCGAAAACCCATAGGTTTCAGACAAGCCCATATATGATTGATATCTCGGGGACATACACACACACATATATATATATACATACACATGATTAGATGATTCAGTCCATCTATATAAATGGGGATACATTGTCACATGGCTTTGCTGAGTCGATGATGTTCTAGTTTCAATGGAAAACCCACTACACGAATCCAAGAGAACCAGCATAAAATCGGGGGTATTTGAAGCTATGGTGGTGTCCATCCGAAATTGGGAGCTAGTTGGAGCTCGAGTTTCCCATGCGAAAATGATGAAAATGACTGAACATTAGTGTATTTTCACGGGGGTTGAAGCCATCAACCAAATTACCACTGATATTTGATGGTGTCCCCCCAGTTGCGTTTGTTGGTTTAGAAACCATAGTAACTAGTTAGATATAACTACCATAAACCCAAGTGAAATTGGACTTATAAGTTAACTTAGCGATTCCGAACTGGGGCACCACCTTGTATGCATATTACTGAACCACCACATGGCTTTGCAAATCCTTTTGCCGCAGGACCTTGTTCAGTTTGTTCAGAAGGCCGGATCGCCTCCTGTAGACTGGACGCTGAAAGTCTCAGCTGAGGGGATGAGACTGAATGAATGAGTGTAAATGACGTACCTTCCTGTAAATCAACGTCTGTTTGGTGGTTTGGAACATGAATTTTGTTTTTCCATATATCGGGAATGTCATCATCCCAACTGACTAATATTTTTCAGAGGGATTGAAACCACCAACCGGACATAAACTAACATAGATCTGAAATCACTATTTTCCACGAGTTTCGATGGCTAAATTGACCCATAAACATATCCCTCTGTTTGATAATGAAATCCCTATTTTCTGGCTGGTTAAATCTCGGTTTTGATGGCAAACTCCTCATGTTTGGATGGAAAAAATCTTATTTTTCCCTAGAAAAAAGAACAACATGTTTGACGCTTAAATCATCGTTTAATAAACTCAACCATTTATGGATGAATTTCCCCTAAAAACTTTCATCTGTAGGTCATTTTCCAATTGCCATGTTCGAATACCGATGGCAAATCCCTTTACTGTCCGATTATGGCAATCATATCCCCAAAACAAAAAACTATGGTTGTTGATTAAATCTCTGTTGTATAACCATTGTAAGAATATAATACGGAATGGATGGAGATTTCATGGGATTTAACTTAACTACATTTATATATATATATAGTTGTTCATTGTTGGTTAAATTTGTGATATCCATTTTAATGGGACTATTATTCCCAAATGTATCCCTATAATTCCTTATTGTTGTTGGTTAAACCTCTGAAACATGGCCGGCCCTCGCTCCGCCAGGCCCAGGAGCAGCTGGAGTCCAGTCTCGCGCGGCTGCGCATCGTGCTGCACCATTTGGCGCCTCGGGCGCTGGAAACACGCCGCGCTACGCGCAGGGCGTAGCAGGGGGAATCCTACTGTGGATGGAGGAAATCCTGCACCAGTTGATAGGTAGTTGTCCCATAATTTACCCTCTGGTAATTTAACATAGCTATTGAAAATGGCCATTTATAGTGAGTTTTCCCACTAAAAATGGTGATTTTCCATAGCTATGTTAAATTACCAGAGGGTATAGGCGTTCAACCATCCTTTTGGTGCAGGATTTACCATCCACAGTAGGACTTGATGGATTCATTGGGATGGTTTTGGCGAAAAGCTGGTGAAAACTGGCGAAGAAATCGATGGGCTTTTGCCGGTGATATATAATGGCTATAGATATATCACTATATCACTACTAGCTTGTGATGATGGCTATATATATATCACTATAGACTATAGCACCAAAAATATCTTGTGAATAGATATAGCCATTTTTTTCGCATCCAAGGAATCGTAAATGAGCAACGAATCAGATGAAAGAAGACAATTATATGTGGGATACACCCCAGTTTTTCAGGGAACTTTGTAATATGGGAATATGGCGTCTTCTAACTTTGAAAAATGGCGCAAACGTGAATATCAAATCGCCACAAACTGTATTTTATAAGTGGGGACTTAGTTTAGTGGGAGTAAATCAATGCCCAATGCCACATGTTCTTCGGATATGCTCAAGATTCAAGATCATATAGGTTCTAAGCACGTACTTGTAGATCTATGCACATCCATTCTTATGTATATCTACTCATACACATGTTCACTTGCATTGCATTGTATGAATACATACATCAATAGAGGAAGAGAGTAAATAAATATGATCAGATAGATATAGATCAATGTTTGTCAAACGGAATTCTCATTATATTGTCTGATATAATCCCGAGATATTCCGTTATAGATAATAGATTCCCCATAATTTATGATGTCTGATAATATAATAGATCAGATGATATGATGCTTTAAATCCCCATGAAAAATTGTCTGGTTTAACCCCCGATCAGCCGCCGTTTTGTTTTTTTTTCGCTTTCGTGGCGAGACCTCAACGGTACCATCTCAGAAGCCGGCGCATGGATGGACTGAAGCTGAGCTGCAATGATCAGGTGGGTTTCAGGTAGAAACCATGGTTTTTCCATGGGAAAATGGTGATCAAACCAACAAGAATGGAGATTTACTGGGATTTGTAGTTGATTTATGATAGCTAAGTTGGGTTTATAACTCCAATAGCTGGGGTTTATGATAGCTATAGCTGCAGTCAATGGATGGTGATGGCTCAAAATTGATGACCCGGTGGACCACAGATGTGGAAAATCCACCATTCATAGTTGGGGTTATTAAGGAATATAACCCTTATAACTATGGTTTTATGTCAATTACCCTCTGGTAAACTAACATAACTGTTGAAATCACCACTTTTAATAGGTAAATCAACGAACTAACTGGGCCATAGCTTCCATAGCTATGTAACAAATTACCAGAGGGCAACGATGTTTTTCATTGTCAGGATTGGGGAGATCATGCTGTCATAATTTCCGGATGTGAACATCGTTCTTATCTTTGTCATCCAGCACTGACTAGATGTACAGGTCAAGTTTATGAAAACCAAGAAAGAAAACAAAGACTTTAGTTGTTAGTATTAATCAAATAATTAGTGGAGTGACCATTTTTTGACCAATGATTGTGGTGACCAAATAGTCTATGGATGGAGATAGATAAATTTATATATATACATACACAGTCTGATGGACATAGTTCCTTCTTGAAGAGTATAAGCACCAGTACCATGAAAAACATTGCGTTTTAGTGGGATATTAACCAAACATTGAAATTAAAAAATTGGGTTTGGGAGACGATTTTAGGTGACTTAAGTGGGTTCTTCTCATTTTGTTCAAGGAAAATGCAAAGTTTTCTATGATAAAAAGGCGCGCAGTGGTCAGGTGACTTCTTTTGGATGCTTCCATTTGTGAGCCAACTTTAACCCACCCAAAGGACCAATCCACAACAGGTTTTGGAAACTGCTCCATCAGGAATATCCATGGTGTTTGATGTGTTTGGGGAATGGAAACAGTTTAGCCAACATTCATTCAGTTTTCCATGGTATACAGTGCCAAGACTGGAGGATATCCCAATCAAAGCTTTCCCCCGAGAAGTGCCAACCACTTATTGATCCATGTCACATGGTCGAGGAAGCAGAGTCCTTGCACGAGAAATACCGCGCAGCTTTTGAAAAATTGGAGGAGCTGTGGTGGGATCTCCTAAGCTCCTCATGCCGGTAGGTCCATGAACAGTTCCCCCAGGGGCTATGAAAATATGAAAAGATGAAGGGGGAAGGAAGTGGAATCTATGGGATCTATAGGGCTACGACCCAGCCACCCAGACTTCAATGAAGAGTAAGTTGTTTCGGTCCTTACAAAAGCTACTAAAAACTACAGTAGCCATGGATCGAGCCTTTGCAGGTCGACATGGGTTTGAAAATAGTTCCATGACTGAGTTCTCAGAGATGTGAATCGTGTCTTCTTGCTTTTTGTCCTGGTAAATGGTGTGTTGCTCAACAACTCCCCATAGAAGTCGGTACCCCCAGTTCTAAGTTGGTTTTTCAGCCCCATTACCTGTAGATATGTTTACCATAAACCGTCATAAACCCCAGTCATATGAGACGTTGCGAAGGGGTTCTTGAGAACCGTCATACAGGCGCTGTCACGAAGGTGCTATCAGGGCAGGCCACCAACTACCCTCTGGTAAACTAACATAACTATGGAAAATCACCATTTTTAATGGGTAAATCCACTATAAATGGCAAGTTTCAATAGCTATGTTAGTTTACCCTACATGAATGGAACTGCCAATACCCCTGCAATGACGCAGATCAAGAGTCCCCATTTTCTGCTGTCGGGGATCCCCAGTTGTCACCATGGCATCGCAGCGCTCCAGGAGGTGGTGGAGAAGGGGGATAGCTCCACCGTGCGGGGCAAGACGCGCTTGAGCAGCATCACGGTGAAGTTTCAGGGCCGAGGTTCCGATGCGGGGTGAGCTGTGAGTTGGTGATGTTTGTTGGTTAAACCCAGAGAAAAATCCCGTTGATAGTGAGATGGCTACCATAAATTATAGAATTCGCCTATACGAGAAGGAGTGGATCAGCCTTCCCCCGAGGTACCCATGCAAACCAAAAGCATGTGCCTGCAAAGTTTCACAATGACCGAATTCTTTTACAGGTGCAGCGTTGATTTTCCACAGGTTGAGATTCACGGCAGGGGCAGCAAGAAGGACAAGACTGCCCTACGCCTTTGCTTTGGCCAAGCTTTCAACTTGGATGAGGCCTATGAGTTCTTAGAGAACCTATCTTTGCCGGGTTCCAGAAGTGACAAAGGTATCTTCAGCCAACGCCCATGCAAGCACACTCAATACCTTGCTTGCCCGCGGCAAGACCAAAAGAGCAACGAGGACGTCCACATCCAGCAATTTAGGGAAAATTCTTGGGATTGGGAAATTCGTGGGAGTTCCTGGAATGCAAACCCAAGGACTTGGCGAAGGATGACGTAATAAAGGCCCCAATTCTAGTTCACTGGGTCTCTCAAGTGACAATCTCAACCACCATCGATTAGGCTTTTTGGAGCATCTATTGTTGGTCAGGTCAAAGGTCCGTTGGATCTCCAGAGAAATAAAAGGGGCCAAATGGTGCAACTGGGGAAGCCATGGGGAGTAGTCAATCCTATTTCAAACACCATACATGCGGCACAACATGAAGAAAAAATATCTGATTGGTGGTTTGGAACCATGGAATTTTATGACGTTCCATTCAGTTGGGAATGTCATACCCCAACTGACGAACTCATATTTTTCAGAGGGGTAGGTATACCACCAACCAGTATGAGAAATCAAGATGAATCACATAGATGGGCCATGGGATTAGTTGGTGATCGTAGCTCGGTGACGACAAGGTAATGTCAAGTTAGGTTTGATAATTCCCCCCCGATTAGAGAAGCTCCGTCTCTCACCCGATTTTGGGGCAATACTAATATCAAGTAGGTGTTGCCAGCCTGAAAATAATGGTGTGACCCCCCTTCCAATTAGATAAGCCCCTCTCCGACCCCCAGATTTTCAGTGTACTAGTTCCCCACCTGCCAGGTAAGGGTTGCTAGATTTTATCAGAGCTGTTCTCCTCCTCCTCCGCCTCCTCCGCCTCCTCCTCGCAGTCCAGATCCCAGTGGGCACAGCCGGACCTCCACCGCGAGCTCCAGATACCAGTAGGCACTGCCGGACATCAACCGCGAGTTGCAGATCGCAGTGGGCACTGCCGGACCTCAACCGCGACTTCCAGGTCGCAGTGGGCACTGCCGGACCTCAACCGCGAGCTCCAGATCCCAGTGAGCTCCAGATCCCAGTGGGCACTGCCGGACCTCAACCGCGACTTCCAGATCGCAGTGGGCACTGCCGGACCTCAACCGCGACTTCCAGATCGCAGTGGGCACTGCCGGACCTCAACGGGAAGAATGTCAGAAAAGATGTCAGATAGAATGTCAGAAAATATGCCATATAGAATGCCAGAAAGAATGTCAGAAGAATGTCAGAAGATATGCCAGACAGAATGTCAGAAGATATGCCAGAAAGAATGTCAGAAGATATGCCAGATAGAATGTCAGAAGATATGCCAGATAAAATGCCATGAGATATGCCACATAGAATGCCAGAAGATATGCCAGAATATGCCAGATAGAATGCCAGAAGATATACCAGATAGAATGCCAGAAGATATTCCAGATAGAATGCCAGAAGGTATGCCAAATAGAATGCCAGATAAAATGTCAGATAGAATGCCACAAAATATGCCAGATAGAATCCCAGAAGATTTGCCAGATAATATGCCAGAAGATATGCCAGATAGAATGCCAGAAGATTTGCCAGATAGAATGCCAGAAAATATGCCAGAAGATATGCCAGATAGATATGCCAGAAGATATGCCAGAAGATATGCCAGAAGATTTGCCAGAAGATATGTCAGAATATATGCCAGAAGATATGTCAGATAGAATGCCAGAAGATATGTCAGAATATATGCCAGAAGATATGCCAGATAGAATGCCAGAAGATATGTCAGAATATATGCCAGAAGATATGCCAGATAGAATGCCAAATAGAATGCCAGAAGATATGTCAGATAGAATGCCAGAAGATTTGCCAGTAAGAACATGTATAAATGTCATGGTGGGGATCAAACGAAGTAAAGTAATTCAGTAGTTTTCCTTTCTATTTTTCTTTGGGCCTACAATTGCCCAGATTGCTGACTGACCCTTCCCTATCCCCTCCCTTCTTTGATCTGAAGCAAACATCATCCATGAAATGAACAATCTCTTACTAGTCTGTGCAAAAAAATAATGATTATTTGCAAGCTCACAGAGGGTACCCCTCATGAGTGGTGCCCTCCCCCCAAATAAAAAGCCCTCCGCCTCCCAACTAATAAAACCAATCTCAGCCCCATGGGTTTATTGTTTATCGCAATTTTGGAGGCTCCAGACAAATACCCGTGCTGAACTTGTTTGAGGCACTTTCCTTAGAAAGGACTAAAGTAAGAAACGGTCTCATCTGAGCAAGAATTGATTTGGCCAGAATTTGGTAATTAATTACGTTCCTTTAAGAAGCAAGATAAGAAGACAAAAAGACACCCTAGGGGAAGTGATGATTTTGCCAGCTGAAGGGACGTGAGTAGCAGCTTCAAAGCCAGTTTGCTGGAGCACCTCGTTGGTCTCCATGGTAACATGCGGGAGTTTGTCCGCGTTTACGTGGGACTCCAGCAAAATGATCCACCATTGGACGATATTTCACAGGGACTAGTTGGTGATTCTGTTTTTGTTTGGTTTTTCAACCACAAAAATTGGATGATGATCCGAGCTGACGGATTTTCTTCAGGGGGTTGCGCAAAAAAAAATACACGGACGATGAAAATTTCCGGGTGGACAAAATGTGAGGCCCCCCAGTCACAAGTTGGTGTATAAACCCCATAAACTCCATAAACTGTAGCTATATCCCCTATAACCCCTTGTGAACGAAGATACCTATCTGGGGGGCCTCATCTTGTACGAGATATGGGCCGAGATGTTGAAGCCCTTTTAAGGGATCCTTTTGCATCTCCGGAGGATGGTAGATGGTGCCCTACAAGTTGGATTGAAAGCCAAATTAAATATAGCATAAACCATGATTGTAATGCTAAATATTAAGCCAAATAACTAGGCTGTATAGGCTATATACATAAATAAGCCAAATTAAATATAGCCTAGCTATAAAATGTAAACAAACTTGGCTAAGTATCGGTCACCCCCTTATATTGTAAGGCCGTTCTGTCATGGTCAGGATGGGATTGAAACCGAATATCATTGGAGTGTTTGGTGATTTCGGGTCTAGTCATTTTGACGTGGCGTTATGGCGTTGTGTGTGCCATGCAGAATCATTTCATGTTTGACCGTGTCAGCAGTTTCAATCAAGAGATTGTATATGGCTTATGGTATAGTCCAAAAATGATGGGTATACCACATAAAATGGCAAGGTTTATCAAGAAATGGTTGGATAACAACTGGCGATAATCAGATATAGTCCAATTCGCAATTGTATGTCCGTGCATACCAGGCCATGCGATAACCAGGCCATCCCATCTGACAAGCGACGCAGGTGAAAATCCGCCGCCCTCTGACAACCTCTATGTGAAGGGTCTGCCAGGCAGCTCCGCCTGTTGTGGTTCCAAAACCATGATTTCACCATCAAACATGGTGGAGAATGTAGATTTTACTACTCGTTGGTGGTTTGGAACATGTTTTATTCTTCCATATATTTGGAATAATCATCCCAACTGACTTTCATATTTTTTCGGAGGGATAGGTATACCACCCCCCAACCAGAGATTTGTTTGGTTTATGACAGCTAAGTTGATTCATACGTAGGTGAACTATGGTTAACTCAGAATCTATGGAATCTATAGTTAGTTTAGAGGGCTTGTAGCCCACATTTTACCAATGGTACAAGCAAGTGGTGGGTCAGAACACCAGAACACTGGCCCCTCAAAATGGATAGTTCCATCCAACAAAAGGGATGTTTCTGGGTCAGAGTGACTCAACCACGACTATATCATTTTCATTCATTTTCCCAATTGCTGGGCCCGTCCGTCCATCCCCACTTTTACAAATGTTACACGGTTGTTGTTCAAAAAATCTGCCAAGATGAAGAACGTAGTGTCCAACTAGAGATCGAAATCCTTTTTTTCTTACTTCAAGTCCCATCGTTGTAAGCTAAAATCCGTTAAATGGGCCTGGTCAAAACCAATGGTTTTCTGACTCGAAACTCTATCAACCGTGGTTTGATTGATTGTGTTGTTGGAGTTAGAATCACAGGATATTCCAGCATTAGGAAATGAAGCTCCTCAGCGCCATAGCTGTTCTTGCTTCAACGTTGAGGGAGGCCCAGAGATATAACATTTATCACGTGAAGGAAACTGAGCCCGTTGAAGAATCTGCAATTGCACCACTACTGCCCCTCAGAATTCCGATTGTCTTGTAACCTCATTGGGAGCTGGCGTCACAGGATTTATAGTTGGTAATTTGTTGCTGGCGGTGAGTTGGTGCCATTCAAGTAGACAACATGGCCAGACTGAGCGAAGTGGGAGTAGGAGACGTGGAGGTGGCGTGCTATCGAGGGCTGATGCCCGGTAGGCGGTTTCTTGTTTTCTATTCTTATGACGACGTGTGGCATGAAGCTATGATAGCCTTGATTGTAGGTGGCGAAGAGGCATATATCCTGGTTGGTGGTTTGGAACATTTTTTTATTTTTCCATATATTGGGAATAATAATCCCAACTGACGAACTCATATTTTTCAAGGTGGTAGGTATACCACCAGCCAGCAAGGATTTATGCAGTGAATACTTGGGCTGCGGGTAGCTGGACCGATCAAGCTGAAGGGTTTGGCGTCAAGTTCTGTGGCCCAACTGATTCCATTCTGTCGACAGGTTCGCCCATAAGGCCGACTTGTGGCGCAAGTTGCAAGTTCCAGTACGGTGGCTTCATACACTATTGTTATTGTAGTTGTAAACCAACTTAGCTAACGAACTGGGGCCCCTGTAGTTTGGGTTCCCGAAAATTCCTGCAGGATGGGTCACGGAAGCGGACCTTGAAAGCATCTTCACAGAGGTTGGCGATATCCAGTCGGAAAGCCCAGCCATAAGTTTTTCGCTGTTGATCAATGGGAATTTCAGGATCCTAAAATGGAGGTACTGTACCATATTTCTGGCCATATTTTCTGGGGATATTCCCTTACATAGGCCTAAAAAATATGCCTTATATATGGTGGGTACCTCCAATTTAGGATCCTGAAATAGCGATTGAGTTGAGGTGTTGAGGGAAGCCCAGCGGGGCATAACCATAAAAGCACCGATAGTTAGTTTATAATGTGGCTAAAGCAATGTCATAAACTAGCCATGACTCGGAATGGTAAACATACCACCTTTAAAAATGGTGATTTGGGGGATGGTTTATGACATTGTTTTACGCACATTCATGGTGATATTTATGATATGGTAAGGTATGGCTTGATAAAGTATGATATGATACGATAATCATTCATTATTCGCTGGTTCATCATGTTCCCTATGAGGGCCACCCCCCCATTTTCAGCAACCAGACCCAGCCATTACTGAAGGGCTGGTTACCCTCCATTACCAGCCCTGTTTTGTAGCTAGCTTCCTGAGTACGATATGCCGTTGAAAAAAAGTATCCATTATCGCAATTCCATCCCCATTACATCCCGACTACATACGATTATATTCCCATTATATTTCCATTACATCTCCATTATATTTAAATATATACATTTAAATATATGTATACATTTGTCTTTTTATATATTATTATTATTGTTATTATATAATAAATTTATTATATGTGTTATTACATATGATTATGTACATGTTTATACATGCATTATATATATATATATGTGTAAATATACGTATATATGTATGTATGCTATTGCATTTTACAATGCATTGGTATTTTTACATATATACTCAATATATCAGATGGTGAATATATTAGATGCGTCTAATATATGAATATAAAATCTATTTTATATAATGCATTATATGATGCATCTAATGCATTGGTATTTTATATATATATATATATTTAAAATGTCACCATCTAATATTCAATTCCCATCATCTCCACTGAATCGAATGCGCAGATCCCACTTGGACGATCCCAACTTTCGCGAGGAGTATGAAACTGAAAGCTGCCGACTGGGGCGCCATCGCCTTCATTAGGTGCCTGACTTGACGATCCGATGATCCGATGATCCGGTGCCAGAAAAATCATGTGCTAACTCGGTTTAAATGTGGTAACGTGGGCAGGAATGTGAACTTCACCAACATGTGGACTTCATCCGCAAAATGGGGACTTAACTAAACCAGGTGCTTCTGTAGTTTGCGGTTGTGTAGTTTAAGCTTAATCAAAACCATAAAAATGTGGTTTTTCACATGGTTTTTACCAAGAGAATATGAAGATCTGTAGTCAGAAACGCGATGGTTCTGAATGGTGAACCAGCTGGATGGATTGTTCAAAAACACCAGCTGGATGTGGGTTTTCTACATCAATTTTTACCATGGGTTTTAACATGGTTTTAACATCGTATGATTATATATATATATACATATACATATATATATACATATTTAGATATAAATATATATATATATACATATTCAGATATATATTTATATACATATATATATAGATACATATTTATACATGTATACATATTCATATATATATAAGGGGGTATTATAATGGGAATTTCACTGTGGCGCTGTTTATTTGTTGTGCGCGTCATCTGTTTGGTTTAAGTCCGATGTGCGTTGATGAGACTCACACTTCAATTTACAGAATATTGCCATGTTGTAACTCTATACAATCCATAATTTGTTGAACATGTTCCGGATGATTGTGTTTTATCGTGCTGTTTTTTGAAGACAGGTGCAATCCATTGTTTGTCACGTATTTCCCCATGTTGTAAACTTGTTTGATATCCCCACCGGTACAATTCCACATGTCTTCGTTTATTGTTGTGCGATGCGTTTGAAAAAGAAACAAATGAGCCATTGAAAATGCCCTCTGGTAAGCTGACATAACTATGGAAAATCACCATTTTTAATTGGTAAATCAACTACCAGTAGTACCGCACAAGGCGGTGGCGGAAGTTTCAAAAATAGGAAACCTATAGGAGAGGTTGGTTGTTGTGAATCAGGGATGGCAGAGCGAAGCCACTGATGGACTGAAAGGTGCTTGATCTCTCTCACTCTTTCAATCTCTTTCTCTGACTATCTACCTACCTACCTATCTATTTTCTATGTATCTATCTATCTATCGATCTATCTATCTATCTATCTCTCTCTCTCTCTCTTTCATCTAATTACCCTCTATCTATCTATCTATCTATCTACCTATCTATCTATCTATCTATTTATCTCTCTCTCTCTCTTTCATCTGTCTATCTATCTAGCTGTCTACCTGTCTATCTGTCTATCTGTCCAGCTGTCTATCTGTCTATCTATCTATCTATCTCTCTATCTGTCTATTTGTCTATCTGTCTATCTGTCTAGCTGTCTATCTGTCTATCTGTCTTTCTGTCTATCTGTCTATCTGTCTATCTGTCTACTGTCTGTCTATCTGTGGTGCAGTGTCATTCAGTGTATTGTAGTGTAGTGTAATGTAGTGTAGTGTAGTGGAGTGTAGTGGAATGTAGTGCAGTGTAGTGTAATGTTGTGTAGTGTAGTGTAATTTCGTGTAGTGGAGTGTGTTGTGTAGTTGTAGTTGTAGTGTAGTGTAGTGTAATGTAGTGAAGTGTAGTGGAAGGTAGTGTAGTGTAATGTAGTGTAGTGGAGTGTAGTGTAGGGTAATGTAGTGTAGTGTAGTGTAATTTAGTGTAGTGGAGTGTAGTGGAGTGTAGTTGTGTAGTTGTAGTTGTAGTGTTGTGGAGCGTAGTGTAGTGTAATGTAGTGTAGTGGAGTGTAGTGTAATTTAATGTAGTGTAGTGTAGTGTAGTGTAATGTAGTGTAGTGAAATTTAATGTAGTGGAGTGTAGTGGAGTGTAGTCTAGTTGTGTAGTTGTAGTTGTAGTGTTGTGGAGTGTAGTGTAGTGTAATGTAGTGTAGTATAGTGGAGTGTGGTGTAATGTAACGTAGTGTAGTGTAGTGAAGCGAAGCGGCGAAGCGACATCTGAACCTCCAAAAGTGGACCGATCCCCTAGTGTTTTGTACATTTTCACTTCGAAATGTGCTTCGCACCACAACGGCGTGCACTTTTTCGACATCTGAACCTCCAAAAGTGGCGCGAACATGTGGTGCTTTGTACATTTTGACTTCGAAATGTGCTTGGCGCCACAACGGCGTGCACTTTTTCGACATCTCAACTTCCAAAAGTGGTCCGAGACCGCCAGTTTTTAACACTTTTGACTTGGAAATGTGCTTCGCGCGACAACGGCGTGCACTTTTTCGACATCTCAACTTCCAAAAGTGGTCCGAAGCTGAGGTGTTTTGTGCATTTTGACTTGGAAATGTGCTTCGCGCCACAACGGCGTGCACTTTTTCGACATCGCAACTTCCAAGAGTGGTCCGAACCCCTGGTGTTTTGTACATTTTGACTTGGAAATGTGCTTCGCGCCACAACGGTGTGCAATTTTTCATCGCTCCTGTGACCAGCTGGCTCCGCACCCGCCGCTTTAGCGAGCCTACTTTTCGACCCTCCGGAGCCACAAATCATTGGAAAAACACAGTGTTTCGCGACTTTCCTACCTTTTCGCGCATCTGTATCTTCTGTCCTCTTACTCTTTCTCTTCTGATCTTCTCTCTTCTAATCTTCCTCTTCTCTCTGCCTCTCCCCTACTCTGCTTTTCATCTGTCCATATTGTCGGAAGTTTGACTTCTAAACTTCCTTCGATAAATGGCCATTTTCAATAGCTATGTTAGTTCCCAACGCCGCGGCGGCCACTTTGAGAGACGTGCCCCATTTGATGATGAGCATCGGTGCATCGCATCCTCGCGACTCTCTGCGTGGCCGCAAGTGGCGAATTCAACAAAAGGCACATTTACCAAGGCAGCATTTTACAAATGCCATGGGCACCAGCCAAGCCAGTCTGGTGCGGCGGTATCTCCGATTCTGCGAGTTGCTTTGGACTGAAATGGAGAGAGATCTGGGTCAGACCCCAAAGCGGGGGTGGAACTTTGGGAAAACGTTGGGCCCGATTTACTTGTTCGAGGAGAAGTTGGTGGGAAAGTCGCGCGGGAAGCAACGTATGGCGTTGACATCGCTGGAGGAAGAGATCGCAGTAGATGGCCACATGATGTTTCTTCCAGGGACTACAACTACGTATGCAGCAACAAGAGCATGTGGGTGGCCCCAGGTAACTGGTCACGAAACCCTTTTTTTTTTTTTTCTTTTTTAGGCTTTGGGCTGGGGGGAAGATGTTAAGGTCCCTGTGAACTTGCTCACGTCATGTATGCTTCGTGAACTTCGGGGTTTGGGTGGGGTGGGGGGGGTGTTAAGGTCCCTGTGAACTTGCTCACGTCATGTATGCTTCGTGAACTTCGGGGTTTGGGTGGGGTTGGGGGGATGTTAACGTTCCTGTGAAATTGCTCACGTCATGTATGCTTCGTGAACTTTGGGTTTGCCTGGCTTATACAAATATATATATATATATGCAAAAAAAAATACACAATTAAAATCACATTTAGATACATATAAATATATGTATAAACATGTGCATACATATACATTTATTTTCACTATTGTATACATACAAATGTACATATCATACATATCTGATTGTTTATATTTATACTAATTACTAATAAATATATGTCTGACTTACGTACACTCATGCACACACACACACATATATATATCACATGTATATATATATACATATTTACTCATGTTTAGACAACTTAAATTAACTTGTCGGGGAATGTTCCATTGCACTTTCTCAAACAATTGGCCAAAGCTTGCAACACTCGCTGATAATGGCGCAAAACAAGGCGCAAAGAACAAAAGGCGCCAGAAAACACCAGTTGCCCAAGGGCGGCGCGACCTGTTAGTTTACCAGAGGGTAGCCTTTTTGGGTGAGTCAAACCCTGACCTGGTTATTGGGGACTGAACTAAGCCATGGGGTTTCTGAATGGATTCTCCCCGAGCCAGGGTGTCAATAGATTTCAATGGTCTACAATAACTGGTTGGTGGTTTTTTTTTCAAAAATATATATGGGATAATCCTTCCCAACTGACTTTCATATTTTTCAGAGGGGTTGATAGGAAACCTGCATATGGGCGAATAAATATCACCATGATCGTTAGAGATCCCAGCTCTTGGGTTGCTTATCCCATATTACTTGACTTGTTTTTGAAATAACCCATTGCCATGGTCAAGTATACCACTAAATATTATAATATGTTCCATGGCTTGCTGGAAACCAACCGGTTGGAAACCGTGCTACATCGCGCTCTCCATCGCCCAGGCTGGCGAACAAGACCCAGGCGCAGCGGGCCATTGCGAAATACAACAACCGCGTGCCGCGGCTACTGGAGAAGTCACTTGGCGCTGTGCGAAGGAGGGATGGCCTACGTTAGGTTGTATCCCCTACAACCGGTTATCAAAGACTAATAATGATTGATGATGATAATGATGATGAGTATAGCTAGGTGGGGTTATAAACCAGCAAACATAACTAGGGGGCCCCACATTGCAGATAAGTCAACGAAAACGAAACCAGAGCAAACTGGTGAGTGAAGCAACAACTAATTGGGATATTCATTGGATTTATAGCTGATTCATGATAGCCAAATTGGTGTGTACAGCTAATGGAGTTCATAAACCAACAAACATAATTCAGGGGGACACCGCGATTTAGGGGAAAACAACTGGATGGATCATCAGCTGCAAGCTTTTGGGGTGCATAGTCGCATGCAGATTCATTTTTTTGCTTTAATGTGGGTAAAAACTATGCTAAAGACCATGACCCAAATCACCATTTTTATAGGTGGTATGTTTACCATTCCCAGTCATGGCTGGTTTATGACATTGTTTTGCCCTCATTACTGTAATTGGGACAACTTAGGCTAACCAGTTTAAACATGTTTTTTGCACGGTAACTCAGACGGCCGTTTTGATAAGAGGTTTTCTGTGCAAAATGGTGGGTCTTACAATGCTTAGAACAACATCAAAGGTGTTTTGAGTTGAGTCAGATTTTTCAAGAAAATGAATAAGTTCACCAACAAATATTACCATGTTCTTGGAGGAAAAGATCTAACAACAGCATGTTGTGTTTGACATGCAGGGAGATATCCAACCAAAATAGAGACTGGGATCTACATTGAGATCACCAACTAGAGAAAATACCAACCAAAACTAATTATCCACAATCGCAAAACGGGCAGAAACCTGAATTTAAAAATGTACCAGCAAAAAAAATAGATTCCAACCAAAGGGGCTGTAAATTTGACTATTAAATACGTTAAATAACAAACCGAAACAATGGGTATATAACTTGGTTCGCTTACTCATCAGTGAACCAACTGAATGGCCTGTCTAAATAGGATTTATAATCCCATAATATCCCAGTATACCATGATGTGTGTTGCTTAAGTCCCCCATTTTTATCATTATATTTATTTCTCATATCTAGTACATATATTTTTAACATATTAATCTATTTGGATGTTTGTTGTTTTTCACTTACATGTATGACGTTTTTTGGGACTTCATACTATGATAAAAAGGGTATAAAATTCATATATATATATATTCCCATGATGTTCCATTGTTCAGCTGCATTTTTTCCATTCATTCCTGCGCCTTGGCCCGCGTGTCCTGTCCGACCAGGAAGGCGGAGGAGGTTGATGCGAAACGCCTCAGCGCAGAGATTACGAAGGCCTGCAGTTCTTTCGCAAAGCGTTCAGAGTCTGTGATGGATGGTTTTTCGGCGTCAAAAACACGGTGAAGAATGGTTCATGGGAATGCTCATGGCAAAATCCCATAGACATGATTATAGAGCTTTATGGCCACAAGGTGGTGCCCGTGATGTTTGTCGGTTAATAAACCTGATGAAGTACTTCGATCTACCACAAAGCCAATCGAATTCACCTAGTGAACTAAACACACTTAGCCTGGTTGGTGGTTTGGATGTTTTTTCCATATAATGGGAATAATCATCCCAACTGACTAATATCTTTCAAAGGGGTTGAAATCAACAACCAGTAGCGATCGTAAAAGGGGGGCACCACCAGAAGTACTGAAAAAATCATCGGATGATGGTTTTAACCATCAAAAATGATTATTTTTCAGCGAGAGAAATGGTGCTATAATGATGATGTAATGGGGATATCGGATCAAAACGTATGTATTTCTATAAGTTTCCATTGTTTTGAAATGGTGTGATAGGATTATTGGGATTTAATGAGATTTGCTGGGTTTGCAGCAAGAACAGAGCGTTTAGTGGGATACCGTGGGATATACTGCATGGTTTTTTTTGTTCGTTAAGAATTGGGGGGGTGATACATTGTTTGTTTTGGATGTGTTGTTTCGTTGAAAATTGAGACAGGTACCCCATCGAAATAGGCTATTTATGATGGTTTAAGAAGCAGATAGGGATTCAATCACTAGAAGGGGCAATCCTGGGGTTTGCGACAGGATCCCTTTGGGGATAGCCTCCGGTAAATCAGTGGGGCCCTCGTGTTCGATAGCTAAGTTGGTTTATTTGCCGAGCGGTTAAGTAATATCGAACTAGTATTCATGGGGGGAACTGTTGCACCAACTTAGAGATTCCGAACTGGGGGCCCCACATTGTATGATCTGGGCCTTGGTCAAGTCTGTGGATTTGTTCTGATGTCTGGAAGCGAGCCATCAAACCTGGGAATACAGGATGGCCCCCCCCAGTTATGTTTCTTGGTTTATAAACCCCATTGACATCCATTAACCAGTGTGCGCCGCGCTCGAAGGACAAAAAAGCAAACCTTGTGCGGACTGTCCGAGCGATCAGCAGACCACACACACCAGATGGAGATCGCAGAGCCTTATACACAAATGGGTTTGCAACGGTGGCATCGCTGATGGCCGAGGAAGGAGTCACGAGGACCCTGATCACATGCTGCAGACAGTAGGGGCAGGAACACCATCTGATGATCGCAAGCACCCCATGCTCTTCGGAGCAGGTCCAAGGAGTTGTTGACTGTGCCCCAACAATGACAACCATCGTACGTCAAATGCCAAGTATCAAATGATGGTTCATGATAACTATTAATGATTTTGATTATGAAGTTGATTTTTACTATTATTGAAATCAATCATGTTTTATGCATGTCGCGGTAATATATGTGCAGATGTATCTCGGTCAATACCCATGGTCTAAAACATTGCCACAGATGGCAATGGTCATACCCGAAGTCTTAAGAGTAAAATACCCATTCTAAGGAATCCAGTTTATGATGGATGGCCATACCCTATTCATCCATATTTATGCCATTATCTTTTTGTATTCCATGATATTCCCATTATTTTCCATTGAATCACCATTTGGATATGTGGGTTGGTTAATTCCATGACATACGCTACTAAAATGCCATGCAATTTGTCGCCCATAAAGCATAGATGTCCTCTTTCCATTGGTTGGTTGATTCATAGAGGGGTTTGAAACCACCCCCTTAACAGCAGGTAAATGATGATAGATATATATATAGATGGCATACTAGATTATACTAGGTATAACAGCCCCTGGCCCCACTATTTTTACCAAAAGGATAGTATTTGCAATCTATCAATCTTTAGGGTTTGGTATAAATACCCATTTGAATAGATTTTATGAACATGGGATACCTAGTATTTTACCAAAAGGATACCAATAGATTATCCCATGTCCATAAAATCTATTCAATTCTCAGGTTTGGTGCCCCATCTCCGAAGGATCTCCCCTATTTTTCATGGTTAAATCCCAATGTTTGAACCCACATGTTTTGTCATGGTTCATCAGATAAAAGGCACTAGAATCCCAATAAATCCCATATAAACTCCAATATAATGCCACAGAGTCCAACAAAAATCCATAAATTGCCACAAAATGCTTCTCTGGTTGATGCTTATCCAGACGTTGACCCCTCCGCTGATCAGGGTATGCTTCGAGCCACTGTGGATCAACTGGCGAGAGGCGGGATCCGGTTAATGGTGAAGATGAGTGGTTAATGGTGTTCAATAATGCTGGTTTATAATGATTGTTAATAGTAATGGTTCATATCTGGTTGGTGGTTTGGAACATGAATTTTACTTTTCCATATATTGGGAATGTCATCATCCCAACTGAATCATATTTTTCAGAGGGGTTGAAACCACCAACCAGTCATTGTATCCGCACTATTCTCACATGTTTCTCGGCTCCAATAGATATCCCATATCCCCAGTAAAAATCGCCAATGCGTCCTCCATTTTTTGGCAAATCGGTGTGCTCATTAGAGCCCATGATGTTTATTGCTTTTAGCAGTGATGTTTTTTAAACCCATGATATTTGTTTACCCCATCATGGTTAGTCAGTAATCGTCGATGTTTTTTCTCGAATTACGACTTGTGGTGATTATCTGGTTGGTGGTTTGGAACATTTGTGATTTTTCCATATATTGGGAACAATAATCCCAACTGACGAACTCATATTTTTCAGAGGGGTTGAAACCACCAATTAGATATTACCCCATGGTTACTGGTAAAACTCTCTATTTCGGATGAGTACTATCCCCATTGTATCCATAATGCCCAAGGTGGTGCCCTCCCCAGTGATGTGAATGTTGTGAACTTCTAAACCAACTCAGCTAACAAACTGGGGCAGCACCTTGTATTGATGGTTACTGAGACATACTAAAACTATCTAAAACTGTCTGGTTGGTGGTTTCAAACATGTTTTTTCCACAATATATGGGATAATCCTTCCCATTGACGTTCATATTTTTCAAGATTGTTTTTTGCACCACCAACCAGCTGTGCTTTGTAGTGGCACTTTTGATACTTGACGGGTTGTGTGCGCGTTTGTAGTGGCACTTTCTTCATGGTTTATTTTGCACCTGTGTTGGGATGATGGAGGAAATTTTCCAATACTCTACGGTGCAACCCATGAGACCATCATGACATGGTTCCCGGCCGAAGTGGTTCCCCAGAGCCCCATTCTATCATAGGTTTCTGGCTCCAAAAGATTTAGAGCAGGAACAATGAAATGACATCTTGTAAAGCATAGCGCTACCCAAGATTTTCCGTGAATGAACCATGCTTCTTTGTAAATCCATTCACGAGGCTACCATGCTACTATGTGTGTTTTTTAGTTTGGTTCCTACCAACAAGCTTGTGGAAAGATGGGTAAAAAATAGTGGGGATACCATGATGTAACCTATACTAGGTCGTCGGTTTCAGACACAAAAAAGACCCTTTATATTTCTTGGGGTGATGAGCATGCAAACAATCAGCTCGAAGTTGATCTGAAACCTCGCTACCCTGTGGTAATCTTGTGGAAAACCATAATTTTAAGTAGCTAGATTCCAAGAATCATCTGGAAAGACGTCATTTTCCAAAGCCCTGATTGATTACCAAAGGCTAGTGATGCGGAATGTGGTCGTATGAGTTGACCAGCGGTGCTATCTACGCGGAGGCATCACGGTCATCGTCGATCTGCGAAAACCGCTGGGCTGCGTGCAACTTGGCGCTGGGTGTGGTTGAAAATGAGGTATACCTCAAGGTAAACTGTTGCATAGCTATTGAACATGGCCCATGTATGATGGTGATTTACCAAAGATGGTGATTCTCCATCGTTTTTGTATGTTTACCACAAATATACCCCAAAAAATCATCCTTTTAAATTGGAAAATGATCATAAACCACTGGATTTTGAGGTACCTTCTCAGACAAATCCATATATTTGGGAATCTAAGCAACAATCCTTGTGATCTGCCAGTAAATGCTGAGAAAACTGACTGGCGAATGTTGGCATACTGGATTTCCCTACCGAACAAAACAATCCTACAGTTATGGCCCTTTACCAGTTATAAGTACTTATAACCCCATTTATAGAGTGTATAACCCCATAGAAATAACCAATTATAACTCATAAACGGCCATAACTGTATGGATCCAAGTACCTTCGTAGGAAGTACACTGGGGTATGATTTAGGGGGTCAAGTACCCTCTCAGACAGTATTTGGATCCATAGGGAATTTATTTTTGCAACAAATCGCAGGTCAACCATTGGATTAGACAGTACTGGTCGGTTTCACTGCGCGTGTTTTTGTTGTGTTGGCCATAGGCCATTGTGTTTTGACCCACCCACAGTCACTTATCTATGGGCTAAGCGTGTGGTTTAAATGTTGGCTATGGTTGTGATGCAGCAAGAAACTGCTTTCTGATCGATTGCCCTCCAGTTTGCATCAAATGTTCGAAAAGAAAAAAACGATCCATTACCATTCTTTGTTAGTAGACACTCGCTGATGACGTTGTCATTGGTGACACAATTCCATATGCCAACCGTTGACCTTTGTGAGTTTAGGATGGAAGTGGTCGACATCGATTTCATGGGGGCCCCAATGAACTTGTGGGTTTTCAAGGGGCAAACGCCCTGCTGGTTTCATAGTTTTCACAAGCCACCGCTACTTTGCTTTCTGACCGTGGTAACAACTTATGGAGCTTTCCATAAATGTGGGCACACCTAAATCACCCATTTTAGATTGAGATTTTCCGCTAAAAACCAGCGATAAAGGGGCCCCATGACTGACTTGAAACCTCCATATGAGCCATAAACCATTCCGACCCACCCTTTGAAGATCACCATCCCACACAGTGGTGAATCCTTGGGGGGTTCCATAGTCATGGGGGATCCCCTGGCTATCGCTGGTGGGTCTATTTCATGGAAAATCCCAATCTAGAATGGATGATGACTAGGGGTAGCCCTATGACTTGTTGGAAACCTCCATTTCTTATTTGGGGATGGTCATCCAACCATTGATTTGATCCATTATCCCATGATTATCCATGATTCCCCCAGATTTTGCCATTTTCTTACTGAGTTCACTGCAATCGAGCTCGGTTCTGAGGTTCAATGACCACCTGGTGACCAAGTCCGTGGCAGAGGTTGGGGCCGGGACAGGAGATGGTCTGCAGGGATGTTTGTAGGGATAGGAAATAAACTGACCATTTCTGGATACCCTCCAGTAATCAAACGTGGCAAGCTGGAACATCCACCATTTATAAAGGATTATAAAACTGGTTGGTGGTTTGGAACCATGGAATTTTTATGACTTCCCATGCAGTTGGGAATGTCATGATCCCAACTGACTAACTCAGATTTTTCAGAGGGGTAGGTTGAAACCACCAACCAGAAAAGGATGTTCCATTGCCACGTATTGATGGTTGGTGGTTTGAAGCACGTTTTCCTACCCTGTTTGACATATGTGGGATGAGGATTCGCTGGACAGATCATGTGGTATCAAACCAATGTTTGAACCAACAATACGGAGGTGTCCTAAAATAGGGGTACCCCCAAATCATCCATTTTAATCGGATTTTCCATGAAATAAACCATCTAGCTATTGGGGTATCCCCGCAACAAGTAGTACTTGGATGTGCGCCTCGGAAATTGTAAGGCAGATATTCTGCAAGGTCGTGCTTATAAGTTTATGAAGCCCCACAAACCCGAAATATTGGAGTTATAGCCAAACTTCGCTATCTAGGGGGCATCACCTTGCAGATGATTTGGTGTTCATCAGGGTCCCTTGCGATCAATGTTTAAAAACTCTGTTACGACTGGGGAAGCTCTACCACGTTTCTATAGGTTTCTTATCAAGCGGCTAATTGGGATGTGCATCAAAGTAGGGATTAAAATGTCGTTGGTGCTTAATCTTTTTTTGCAAAAATATGGAGGATGTAATGGACAATGGAGAACAATGGGGAATTATGTTACCATTTCACGTCGGTAACAAATGCACAATGGATGATATACAAGCAACCATGGATGGCGTATAATGGAGCAAGCATGGCTACAACACATCTGCCTAGGGATTGGGCTATCCCAATCAGGAAAAACTTGCTCTGTGCATAGCTTCCAGTTGCTAAGCAGGATGCTTTTCAAAGCATGTGTAGCGTCTCATCCAACAAACAGTTGGTTCAATATCCATAATGATTCGTGAAGTAGCCTTAACTTTCCCAGTCTTTCAAAATGTATGGACATAGATTATTGACATTTCACAAAACCCAAAGGCATCTCCTCGATTCTCATGGCCGATGTGGTGGATGACCAACAGACCATCATCGACCCACGTGTCAGAGGGCTCCTCACGTAGTGATTTTATTGCCAGAGGGTAGTATGCCAAAATCCTCCCAGATTTACACTTGTATCCTCACTTGATGCAGTAGCGATGACCTTCTCATTTTTGCTGGGTATCTCACACATTTTGCTGGATACACCCACCAGTTTGGGTGGGTCAAAGTTCTTAACCCTACCATTTTTCCATATTTTTCCGCTGAAAATCCCACGGTTTGGCTTAAAACTGCCAGGATGGACAAGGCTTCGAGCTGGGGATTCGGGTCTCCTGGCGCGTGCGCTCCATTGGTGGCATCAAACTGCAGAACACCAACGAGTTGAAGGCGCGGTGGGAAACCCTGGCGGTTACCCTCTGGCTTGCGTTATTCTGTAGCTTGCAATGCTCAACCCACTCAGCGCACAGACCAGCACACCAGGAAGAACATTAAACGAAATGAGCAGTGCGGAGCAAGCTGATCTTGGGGGCGATACGCTGCCTGGATATGGTAAAGAGGAGACAGTCGTGGGTTCCCTCGACGGGCCAGAACAGCACGCCTCCCCTCAGCGCGCAATGATGTACGAAATAGCCGCACTTGGAACAGAGGTAGTAGACGCTGATGACGCTATGGCAAACGAAACAGCGGAACTGGGGCCCGTGGTACCTACAGGCCAACTTACGCCACGGAGTGGGGGCCTCCTCACTGGGAACGCCCTACAGAGCGCCCTCATGGGCCTACCTGGCGTGAAAAACACTTCTTGGCTTGATGTACCTCGCAAGACGAGCATTCTTGCTGCAGGAGGGGGCGAGGCAAGTGCTGTCACAATGTGGATCAGAGGCTCATGCCCTGCTGAAAAGGATCGCCTCAACACAGAGGTGCGCGCCCGCAGCATCCTGCACAACACCTTGTACCATGCCTGTAGAGCAGCAGACATCCTCCCTATTCTTTGTATGGGGAGAGTCTTGCCCCACAGAAGCGAGGGTAAGAGGAGAATCACTTGGTGTTCATGGGGATTTCATTGGGATTTCACCCTGGATTTTTCCGCAAGTGGAGGGCATCTTGACTTCATTTTCAGGTTTCCTAAGTCATGGGGGTACCCAATAGCTGGATGGTTTAGTTCATGGATCCGAAACGCTCTGGGGCCATTCTGAAATAAAATGGATGAGAACAGGGGGTACCCCCATTTCAAGAACTCCAGGAAAATACTCGAACTAAGTGGAGGTTATAGTGGGAAAGTCATCTTTAAAGGGGATGATGAGATAAACGAGATTCGATTAACATCAACGAGTTGAACGCGCGGATGCGAAATACTGGCTGTAGGAGAATCGCTGGGTGTACTTGGGATTTCACTAGCCCAAAAAACTGAAAAACTGATTTATTATAAAAAATGATGTTTATAAAACAAGCTGAAGGCGATCTAGAAACCCCTGGGTGTACCTGGGGATTTCATTGAATGCCAGGCTTAGTATTGGGATTCGAAGGAGGCTTAACTAACTCAAATTGGGATTTAATGCGGAATAAATGGCGATTTTGACTTGGAAATGTGCTTCGCGCCACAACTGCGTGCACTTTTTCAACATCTCAACTTCCAAAAGCGTTCCGAGACTGGCGTGCTTTGTACATTTTGACTTCGACATGCAAAGGCTTCCTAGGTCATGATTTTTTAGAGAGCATTTTGAGGGGCAATAGACAAGCTCTTTGAATTTTTGCGATTTGCTAAAACTGCTGTTGTGCGCCGGCCATCGTTTGTATCGCAGATGAGCCAAACAAGTTTCAACATTGACACATTTCAATTGATTTTTCAACAAGGATATTCTTCAGGGACGCCGGACTATTGCACATTTATGAGCGTTTGAAAACAGAGCGTTTGAAAATCATATGGTGTTATCCCTCTTGGAATTTTCCCTGGCTAAAACATAAGTCAACCGGGGTTATCAGTTACCCCTTGAGTCTTTAGAGATTTAATTTGGAACCCTAAGTTGAGTTTGTCAATGTTTAAAGTTGTGGCCAAAACATGGCTCAATAAACGCAACCAAACTGACACTAGATATGATAAAAGCAGCAAATTGCATATATTGATTTATACAAATAAATATGTTTATCGTTTTGCAGGGCATAGCCCTAAAGAATCAGACACCAGCTCGAACCCAGTCCAGTTCTCATATCCAGACGTCCCCGGAAATCCCCAAGATCCCCAGGCATAAAACCAATTGTCTCTAGAAGATCCATCGAAACCCACTGTGTCCGGAGGTATGACCTTTTTTTTTAATGGCACCCTCCCAAAAAAATACCCAAAACTGTGAAAAACTGCCAGGTTTTGCAGGGTCGACATGCCCTGAGCCTCTAAAGAATCAAAACACCAGCTCTGAAAAAAACAGTGTTTTGGCAGGACCTGATTCTTTAAGGACACCCTTCCCTGTGTCGGGAGGCAGGACCTGATTCTTTAGTGGCACCCTCCCCAAAATATCCCAAGTTGTAGGGTCGACAGGCCTGAGCCTTTAAAGAATCAAAACACCAGCTCGAACCCAGTCCAGGTCTCATATCCAGACGTCCCCAGGAAATCCCCAAGATCCCCAGGCATAACACCAATTGTCTCTAGAAGATCCATCGAAACCCACTGTGTCCGGAGGTATGACCTTATTTTTTAATGGCGCCCTCCCAAAAAATATCCCAAACTGTGAAAAACTGCCAGGTTTTGCAGGGTCGACACGCCCTGAGCCTCTAAAGAATCAAAACACCAGCTCAGAAAAAAACAGTGTCTTGGCAGGACCTGTTTCTTTAAGGACTGCCAAGGACCTGGTTCTTTAAGGACACCCTTCCCTGTGTCGGGAGGCAGGACCTGATTCTTTAGTGGCACCCTCCCCAAAATATCCCAAGTTGTAGGGTCGACAGGCCTGAGCCTCTAAAGAATCAAAACACCAGCTCGAACCCAGTCCAGGTCTCATATCCAGATGCCCCCAGGAAATCCCCAAGATCCCCAGGCATAACACCAGTTGTCTTTAGAAGATCCATCAAAACTCATCGTGTCCGGAGGCAGGACTTCATTCTTTGATGGCACCCTCCACCAAAGAACCGGACACCCGGGTCAAAGACTGAATACAAAGGGGGATATGTTGTTTACAATCAATTTTGATCAAATCAGAAAAATGAAACAAGAGGCAGCCAAAGACAACGCTTTGGCAGAAGCTTCTGCCATGACAAAAACAGAAGCCGCTAATCTGGCATGGGCAAAAGAAGGGCAAATTTCATCTCCGGTGTGCAAAGGAATCATTTTGGGTACGTTTGGTGTTTTTTAATGTTTGTTGATGTCCACATGGCTAACATGGACGCCCTATTTTTTAGAGGTTTACTTTTGTATTTTTCGTGTATTTGTTGTATTTGTTGTAGTTGGTTGCCTGGGCCATGATTTTTTAGATGGTCTTAGACCCCCTTGCATCCCAGGTAGCATTCTTTAGATGTGCCATTTCAGTAGTGCAAGGTGGACCTCCGTTTTTTGTTTAAAGAATGCTGGAGTCCATGTGAGCAGGATAATTGTAAAATGCCAGAATTTATGTTAAAACACCTTCCAGAGTTGAAGAATGTTAAAGATGTGCTTTCAAAATTCACCTAAAGATGCCTAATAAATTCTAATAATCCTAGTATGGACACAAATAAATAAGTCTATATGTTCTCATATGATTGCATGCGCATCTTATTGATGATGCTTGACTGCGCCGTCGTCCATTCGACTGCAACTTGGGTATCCAATCCTTTAAAGGGGCACCCCTTCGTGTGCAACTTGGGTCTCCAATCCTTTAATGGGACATGTGTGGCTACTGTGTGCAATCTTGGTTCATTGGCGTTAGATTCTTTAAGGCTTTTATTTGCTCTCGTTCGCATTCTTTAAGAGGCTACCAGTGGTCCCTTAAAGATTCAGGGGTCAGGGTGAGGACCCGAATTCCAAGGGGGATATCGTAACTTCCAAAAGTGCTCCAAACATGGTGTGCTTTGTACATTTTGACTTTGAAATGTGTTTCGCGCCACAACGGCGTGCACTTTTTCGACATCTCAACTTCCAAAAGTGGTCCGAACGTGGTGTGTTTTGTACATTTTGACTTGGAAACGTGCTTCGCGCCACAACGGTGTGCAATTTTTCATTTCTCATCTGGCCAGATGGCTCCGCACCCGCCGCTTTAGCGAGCCTACTTTTCAACCCTTTGGAGCCACAAATCATTGGAAAAACACAGTGAATCGCAACTTTTCTACCTCTTCGCGCGCCTGGATCTTCTTTCTTCCGAGACTTTCTCTTCTCTGATCTTCTTTCTTCTTCTCTTCTCTTCTCTGACTCTTCCCACCTCTGGTTTTTCATCTGTCCATATTGTCGGAAGTTTGACTTCTAAACTTCCCTCGAATATGTCCAATTACTTCAATAGTTAATAATTTTGCTATGGCAACATTTACTAACCCAAAAAATAATGACCACATCGCTTTCTGAGATGAAAACCGAGAATTATCCATTGTTGGTGAAATCCCAATAAAATCACATCCCATTATTATCCAATCTTTTTTAGATGACTTTACCATGAAAACTTCCATTTCTATGTATTTCTGTAATCCCCATAGTACACCATTAAATTACCGGGTGCAAAAAAACTGCGGGTGCGGAACACTTTTGGACGTTCAGATGTCGTTTTGCGTGGCAGGCGCAAGGGATTGTGCACCTTGTCAAAAGTGAGCAAAACGTGAGGATTTTGTAGCATTTCCAAAAACGATGGCAGGCGTGGGACATTTGAAGAGGATCTTCAAAGATGCATTTCGCGTGGCAGGAGCAGTACAAAAGACATGTTCATCAGAGATGTTAGGAAGTCAGCGCGCTGATTTCCTGAGAGGGGTTGCATTTTGGAGCATCAGATCTTCAGGTTTGTGAAGATGATTTTGCGTGACAGGCACAGCACTTTCTATGACTTGGCATCACTTTTTCGTTGCAGGCGCAGTACTTTAGACAGATGGAGTGGAAAAATCGCATAGCGCATTGGCACGAAGCCGTCAGCTCTGCATTCAACTCTCCGTTCTTGAAGGAAGTCCAAAAATTGAGGAAGTCTCGCAGAATTGCTGCATGTTTGACGTCAGCAGCTTGGAAAAATTGAGGAAGTCTCGCACAATTGCTTCGTTTTCAAGCTTGCAGATAGACAGAAAATTAGGTAGATAGACAACTACAACTACCACTACCACTACACTACATACACTACTACTACAACTCCAAATGCAACATGCTACACTACATTACACTACACTACACCAATAGAATCCGATTACACCACACTACACTACACTAATTACACTAATTGCACTAATTGCACCCAACAACAACAACAACAACAACCACCAACAACAACAACAACAACAAACAACAAACAACAACAAACAACAAACAACAAACAACAAACAACAAACAACAAACACAACAACAAACAACAAACAACAAACAACCAACAACCAACAACCAACAAACAACAAACAACAAACAACAAACAACCACCACCAACAACAACATCAACAACAACAACCAACAACCAACAACCAACAACCAACAACCAACAACCAACAACCACAACAACAACAACAATCACAGCAATCACAACAATCACAACAACAACAACAATAGCAAAAATATGAACAACAACAACTACTACTACTACTACTACTACTACTACCACCACCACCACCACCATAGCTACAACTACAATTGCACAACTACCACTACCACAGCTACAACTACACTAATTACACTGCAGCACGCTGCATCTACAACTACAACTACAGCTACAACAACAACAACTACTACTACTACTTCTACTACTACTACTACTACTACAACTACTACAACTACAACTACCACTACATTACACTACATTACACTAGACCACACTGCACTACACTGCACTACACTACGCTAATTACACGACACTAAACTACAACTACACTACTTGACACTACACCACACAAGACTACACCACACTATGCCACATTACAGTGCACATCACTACGGTACACTACACTAGACTACACTAATTACACCATACCACAACCACAACTACAACTGCAATTGCAACTGCACCTACACTACACTAATTACATTACACTACAACTACAACTCCGTTACGCTACAACTACAACTGCACCAAACCACACTACATCCAGCAGTTGTGCTGAGGTGACCACTGCAACCACTCCAAAAAACACAACTCCAACCACCTTTCTGTCCATCAGTGGATTCGCTCTGCCATCCGTGATTCACGACAACCAACCTCTCCTATAGGTTTCGTGTTTTTTGAAACTTCCGCCACCGCCTTGTGCGGTACTACTGGCAAGTAATTATCAGACCCCAATTGCAAACCAAATTGGCCCATCTCAGCAGATGTTAATCCTCATGTTTCATGGTTAACCGCTAGTTTTCAGGGTTTAAACCACAATTTTAATGGTTGACTACCCCATTACATCCCAGTTATCTCCCCATCAGGGGTTAAGCCTCCATTTCTCCATGAAAACATTTACAACCCCATTCTCGCAGCATGAATTTCATGGTTAAGTCACCACATTCCCACATTTCCCATCATTAAATCCTCATTTTTGATAGTGAACTCTTAATTTCTCTCAATTTTTCCATGGTCAATTCCCAGTTTCCCCGGATCTTTGCCAGTTTTTCCCATATCTTCCCCCACCGGTTTTCCCCTGCCCTTTAAGCGGCCCCGGCACCAGGAGCGCATGGCGAAGCTGAAGAGCGAGGCCCAAGTTATGTTGGGAAATAAATATATATATATTTATATATATATATATTTATTTATATAAATATACATATTGATGTATACATGGAACTCTCAATTGTGGAATATATTGTATGGTATACAACTTCCAGGAGGAAATATATTGGGTTTAACTACGTGCCAATAGTATATACATATATATATATATGTATATAGTAGATTGAAAATATGATATAGTTATATCTATCTATGTATATATATATATGTGTATATACGTAGCGTCGTCAATATAGAACACAATGGATGATATATGAATTGATAACTGTAAAAAATTGTAAGCATTCATAATTAAACATGTCAAACTGACTGACCCCTGATTACAAGCATCTCCTCTCCTCATGTAGCAAAATCATATTGGTGATTCCATGCTGTTGATGATTAACCATCGATTTTGCCTGGCAAAACCTTCATGTTTCATGGTTAAATCCTCCTTATACCCCTATCATTGTTGGTTTTACCTACAGATTCCATGTATATACCCACTATTATAGGAATCTGTTCCCGGCTATTTCCACAATTCAAAGGTTTTATCCGATATGACATCTCCCCAGTAAACATCCCAATTATATCCTCCTTTTTTGGCAAATATTCTTTGTTTTTCTCAATTGCTACTTTTGATGGTTATTGCCCCACTCATGTTTCTATTGGTGGTACAAATTCTTTTCTGGATGAAATATCATGGTGGTACAGAATGATCTACATCTATTCTGGATGATATATATCTATTTGGGGATATTCTATTTGATGGTTATTGCCCCACTATTCTATATCGCAATTGTATGCATGATTCTTGCTCCATGTCCACAACACAAAGCGTTTGCAGGGTCTCAAGGAGGCAGCCATCGTTTTTTCACCACCGCCCATCGTGGCATCCTTCGCAAAGAGGTGCGTTCGCAGTGCAACCCTGGGAGGCAACCAAAAAAAATATAGGTCAATCTTAGATGGATAGTTTGATCCTTTAGTCTTTTGGTATCAATGTTCGAAGGGACGCAATTGGCAGAGGGAAAGGACAACCCTCTCGTCACACCTGTGCTGATTGGGTGGCTCAAGACGAACGTCCCAAGGGAAGCTATGTCAGATGTGGCACCTTCGGCAAAGGCGATGGTGGAATTGGCCCAGCAGGACAGTTCACTTTTGACGCCAGAAGAGTGGAAGGAGTCTAAGGACCTCCCCAGACTCCCCAGGTTCGTGGCAATGCCAAGCATCTCGGCCCGAGCCTTCACGTGGCTTTGCTTGCTACGGGCAGGCATCGCCAAACAGATCGGGCCATGGATTGTCATAATACTAAGTTTTAAACCCTAATATAAAAAAACAAAATTTTCTATTTCAAAATCAATTAGATTTCCTTTTACGATCTAATTAAAGCATCGCCAAAAATTGGATTTCGAAGCTTTCCCCTAATAGTAAATTTAAAACCCTAATATAAAAAACTGTTTTGTTCTATTTCAAAATCGAATAGATTTCCTTTTAAAATCCAATTAAAATATTGCCAAAAATTGGATTTCGAAGCTTTCCCCTAAAATTAAATGAAAAACCTTATAGTTAGTATCAAATACATTTATTTTTCGACCTTAAAAGACGGACCTTAATAAAAAAACACCGGGGCTGACTAGTTTTTGTTTTATTAGGGGGTGAAACCCACAAATGGTAGCTTCATTTCTAAATTGTTTTAAAGGGGATCCATTAAAGTCAAATTGGCCAACCTCAAATTTTCCAAACTTGGAGACGGACCTTAGTTTTTATTTTTCTGGGGGTTTAGTAAGAGGGGGAAGGGATTTATTGCCAAAAATTGGATTTCGAAGCTTTCCCCGAATACTACATCGATTCTCTACTGACGAGCCAAGAATTTAATTTGTTGCAGGATATCTAAGGTTGGCCATGAAATCGGGCATGTAGTGAGGATATATGAGGATATGATAAAAACTGCTGATAGTTTATGGCAATATTCATGGAATATAATGGGTGCTGCATAAATGTCCATCCAAACTTGCATGTAATGGGATATAACGGATAGAATGGGTATTGATGGGAGTGGGGATATGATGGGACAATATACGGTTCAATTTTGTGCTTTCTTGTTAAAATTTTTGGATGGCCCATCAACACTGGGGTCTTGACCACCAGACATTGGGATTGATTCAGGACAATTTAAGAAAAATGGTGGTATATATAGTTGGACAGAATGGGGATATCATGGCGGATATAGTCGGGACATTAATGAGATATTACAGCAGATATTTGGGTGTCTTTTAAATTTGTGTTTTACCATTAAAAGAAATAGGGCTTGTACCATCAAGAACAGTGAGTTAGCGAATGAATGATGAAGATGAATGTGTCTGAAAAGGGTGTGCCGACGGGATAAATCCATGATATGGGTAGAATACTGGAATCTTGACGGGATACTATCAAAATATTGTCGAACAAGATTACACAAGGGTCTGAAACGGCCTTGGCCGCATCTAAGTGGAAAACATACAATGAGAAAGTACAGCAACAGCCTGGGCCGCTTCTAAGTGGAAGTCAAGAGCCCGCAAGGAAAGGCAAATGCGGCAAGACACTGAAGACTATTTTCCTAGGTCAATCTTTAGATGGGTAGTTTAATCCAGTACTCTTTTGGTATAAATGGGATTAATGATCTACTTTAACCAGCTAAGTTTTTTCATGTTTTGCAGGGTATCTAAGATTGGCCATGGATTTTCTTGGCGAACTAGGTCGCTTGAAAATACTGCACGGAGCCGACCTGCAGGACAGAATCGTCCCATTGGTTCCTTCTTGTCCATGAGTTTTGCTGATAGCATCGCATTGCCGAAGGCAAATACTGGGCCATTGGGAAGTTTGCGCTATCTTCTTTGGCGTGTGTAAAACGTTTTGCCCAACAGGGGGCTGAGAATGAGGAAACTTTGAAAGCCGTCACTCAGGAATTGTCCAAATACGCCAGTGGAAAAGGAAGCAGTGCCGTGAAGAAAGCTTTGGCAGAAGTCCAATCCATGAGCAAGCCTCGGATCAAGCCGCAGCAAGGAGACGCAGTGCATGCTCTGGGCATATAATGGATATTCGGGGTATAGCACCAGCCAACCATTTGATAGGGATACCAGTAGTACCGCACAAGGCGGTTGCGGAAGTTTCAAAAATAGGAAACTTATAGGAGAGATTGGTTGTTGTGAGTCACGGATGGCAGAGCGAATCTACTGATGGACCGACAGGTGGTTGGAGTTGTGTTTTTTGGAGTGGTTGCAATGGTTGCAGTGGTCACCTTACCACAACTGCTGGATGTAGTGTGGTGTAGCGCAGTTGTAGTTGTAGTTGCAGTTGTAGCTATAGTTGTAGCGTACTAGGTACTAGGGTTAAGTCCTTGCATCGTGTGTTAAGTCGTAGCGGATGAGCGTCTGCCTTGCGGAAAGGCATATTGGGGAGCATCATAGTATAACATATTGGATAAGTTATGTATATTGTTTCTATGCTTAGATGTGTGTCTGCCATGCGTCGCTTTTTTTCCTCGCAACATATATGTTTGTGAGGATTGGTAAGGTAAATATGATAGAATAGCATGAAATAGTATGTAAAGTGATATATTCTGGTGTATCACGTTTAAACATTTTGGGTTAGTCATGTATGTTGTCTTTGCTCTTGGATGAGTGTGTGCCATGCGGTGCTCTTTTTTTTTCGAGGTTCTTTGTCTATCAGCATTGGCCAGGATTCAAACATTTGGGTAAGGGTCTGTCCCGGGTAGTTTTTGACCTCGTTTGGTACCTCGTTCGGACCTCGTTCTGACCTCGTTCGTGACCAGCCTTCGTTTGTTTTTTTTTAGTATGTTTTGTTGATTGCTTTTGCTTGCCCTGTCCGTGACAGGAGCAGAACCGGATATATCTAAAACTGCTTGTAAACACATCCTAGCTGCGAAAACCAACTTTAATCTGACCATGGTTCCTGCGCTCGCGTTTCCATGGTGTTTGGCATCGCAATTGCCGTTCCTAGACATCTTCAAATCATGTCTGTGACATTGGGTTTTCACTTATGAACTGTACCCAACATATCCATCGTCAACACGCGTTTCCATTGTAACTTGTACACAAAACATATGTGCAAAACATGCCCTGGACATATACCTTTCACCGTCAGGCCATGCTAAACAGAACAACAAGGATCCTAAAACCCATTGCATCCCGTACGCGTTTCCATGGTGAAACCATAAAAATGCTATGACTTAAACGGAGCTGCTATGACTTAAAACGTTCGCAGCGTTTCCATGCGAAAACAAGACCCCTGCAATGACTGAAAACGAAATGCTATGACTTAACCCTTCCACTTGTAGTGCAATGTAGCGGAGCTGTAGCTGTAATCTAATGTAATTAGCGCATTTGCAAGCGCAGTTGCAGTTGTACTCGTGGTGTGGTGTAATTAGTGTAGTGTAGTGCAGCGTAATGTCGTGTTGTGTTGTGTAGTGTAGTGTGGTATAGTGTAGTGTAGTCTAGTGTAAGGTAGTGCAGTTGTAGCTGTAGTGTAGTGCTGTGTAATTAGTGTAGTGTAGTGAAGTTGTAGTTGTAGTGTAGTGCCGTGTAGTTAGTGTAGTGTAATGTAGTGTAGTGTAATGTAGTATGCGTAGTGTAGTGTGGTTTGGTGTAGCGTGGTGTAGTGTAGTGTAGTGTAGTATGTGTAGTGTAGTGTAGGGAAGTGTAGTGTAGTGTAATGTAGTCGTAGTTGTAATTGTAGTTGTAGTTGTAGTTGTATTTGCACTTGCAGCTGCCGCTGCAGTTGTAGTTGTAGCGTAATGCAATGTAATCAGTGTAGCGTAGTGTTGTGTAATGTAGTGCGGTTGCAGTTGCATTTGTAGTTGTAGTGTGCTGCAGTGTAATTAATGTAGTGTAGTTGTAAATGTAGTTGTAGCTGCGGTAGTAGTAGTAGTAGTAGCAGCAGCAGCAGTAGCAGTAGCAGCAGCAGTAGCAGTAGCAGTAGCGGTGGCAGTAGCAGTAGCAGTAGCAGTAGTAGCAGCAGCAGCAGTAGTAGTAGTAGTAGTACTAGTAGTAGTAGTAGTAGGTTTTTGTTGGTGTTGTTGTTGTTGCTGTTGTTGGTTGTTGGTTGTTGGTTGTTGGTTGTTGGTTGTTGGTTGTTGCTGTTGTTGTTGGTTGTTGGTTGTTGGTTGTTGTTTGTTGGTTGTTGGTTGTTGGTTGTTGTTGTTGTTGTTGTTGCTGTTGCTGTTGCTGTTGCTGTTGTTGTTGTTGGTTGTTGTTTGTTGTTTGTTGTTTGTTGCTTGTTGCTTGTTGGTTGTTGTTTGTTGTTTGTTTGTTGTTGGTTGTTGGTTGTTGGTTGTTTGTTTCTTGTTGTTGTTGCTGTTGTTGTTGCTGTTGTTGTGTTTGTTGTTTGCTGCTTGCTGTTTGCTGTTTGCTGTTTGTTGTTTGTTGTTTGTTGTTTGTTGTGGTTGTGGTTGTGGTTGTTGTTGTTGTTGTGGTTGTGGTTGTTGTTGTGGTTGTGGTTGTTGGTGTTGGTGTTGTTGTTGTTGCTGTTGCTGTTGCTGTTGCTGTTGTTGTTGTCATTGTTGTTGTTGTTGTCGTCGTTGTTGTTGTTGTTTTAAGTGTAATTGGTTTGGTGTAGTGTTAACCGATGTAATTAGCGTAGTGTAGTGTAATTAGATGTAATTAGTGTAGTGTCATGTAGCGTAGCATATTTGTATTTGTAGTTGTAGCAGTAGTGTAGCGTAATGTAGCGTAGTATATTTGTATTTGTAGTTGTAGCAGTAGTGTAGTGTAGTGTAGTGTAGTTGTAGTTGTTGTAGTTGCAATTGTCTATCTATCTGTCTGTTTGTCTGTCTGTCTGTCAGCTTGAAAACGCAGCAATTCTGCGAGACTTCATCAATTTTTGAACTTGACAACATCAAAAACGAAACAATTCTGCGAGAGATCCTCAAGTTTTGAACTTGACAACGTCCAAAACGAAACAATTCTGCGAGACTTCCTCAATTTTCGGCGTTGACAACATCAAAAATGAAACTATAAAACTGGGGGAACCGCAACAGGCACAAACAAGCGAAGCTTTGATCCTTTTTCGGCAGACACGTGACCCCCATTTGGATCGTCCTTAGCTTCCAGGCTTGCCTTGAGTCATGTAGCGAGCGAGCAATGAGATTTCACACCGCCCATACTTTATCGAGCTAACATGACTAGCAGCAAGTCGTGGTCTTCACGTTGCCTGGAATTTCCTTCTTCGGATAGCGACCAGTATCCTTGATTACAAACATGTCTCAAAAAGCTAGAATTCATTCTTTTGGTCATTGGATCGGTAATCATGTTCGTTCCTGCGACCCATCGCAGACTTCCGCTGGTGCGGTTCATGTCGTCCTTGAGAATGGCGAGGTCGATGGCAGTACGCTTGTCCTCCACCTGAGAGAAAGTGCAGACCAGCTTGTTGATACAGTCATAGAGCGACCGTGAGTCGACCACTGATATGTAGGGGATGCTGGTGAGCTTCTTCTCCCATTGATGGTCTTGCATGTCGTTTCCCATGAGCTCCAAAAGCAAGAAACGATGCCAATGAATTTGACCAACGCCATAAATCAGTGCTTGGCATTCCGCACTGAGGGTATTGACTGTCTTCCTTTTTAACTTTGTTGATTTCCATGACGTCACTGAAACCATGTGAGGTTGTTTCTCTGTTTCCATCCGTTTGTCATAAAACATCATGATAAAACCTCCTTGGCTACTGCAGTTGAGGAGCTTCAGGAAGGTGTCGTTGATCTCGCTGGCAGCTAACTCATGACCAGCTGGCTGTTTGCCAAAGTAGGTAGCTCCTGTCCATGAGGTTTCACTCCACATTCGTATACTGTTACCTTTCGTCCATTCATCTTCCAAAACTTCTCCTCGTCCACTTACTGTCCGTCGTCCAGGTTGTAGGCCATGTAAGTCTGGTCCATCCGTGGCTCCTGGATGAAATAGTGTTCTCCGTGGCGTCACATGGTGTCTTATCCAGTGAGTTGATGTTTCTTCCCAAAAATCTGTTGAGTTCTCCTCCAACTTGTCTTTGTCTCTCGCATTCGCCCATGAGGCATCTGTTGCTACGCTAACCCGCAAATTCTCGGGTTTGATGGGCATGATTTTTATCCCGCTCTCGGGATATTTCTTGGCTTCTGCTGTGATCGTATTGGCTTCCACGAGGTCTTTGACTCGTGGTTTTGGAAAGGCTTGTTGTAGTAGAGCAACACGTCCTGCTAGGTCAGGGCGGCTTTCTTTCGATAGCCATGATAGTGCACCGATGCTGGCACGGAGTTGAGAGATCTCCGAATCTGTGCAGAAGCTGTATCTTTGTCGTTTTCGGCATTTCTGAATTGGAATTTCAAAAAGTTTTTCTGCAACGTAGTGGGCTTGACTCACCTCGATGCTGTAGTCTTCCTTCTGCTCGAAGTACTTGCCTGTGAACTTGCCTTTGTCGAACTGGTACTTCCCAAGCTTGTAGTGTTTTCTGATCTCGGCCATGGCTTCCAAGTGTTCTTCGTCTCCACCATGTAGTAGATCATCGGTTGCAACTGCTATGAGTCCACTGAGATTTCCGTTCTTGTTGATCTTGTAGTAGATGCATGGGTCAGCAAGAGACTGACGATATCCCAGTTTGGTGGTGAGGAACTTTTGTAAGTGAAGGAACCAGGCCAGTGGGCCGTCGGTTAAACCGTAGCAAACCTTCTCTAGCTTCAAGAGTTGTGCTGGTGATAGCCCGGGGATGCCTTCTCGGGGTTGTGTGGTGTAGATGGTCCGCTGGATGCGGTCTCCTGAGTGAAAAGCTTGCGTGAAGTCCAGGAAGCCGAGTCGCCAACAAAAACTGGCTATCAGCTGTGCCACTGTAAGCGTACCTTCTCGAGTGACCTGAGGAGTTGCGGCTTCGATCTCGTCTGCTCCTTCTTCTGAGTATCCTTTCATTACATGCCTTGCCTTTGCTTTACATGGTTCTCCCTCTAGATCACCAGGTTGTCGATCTAGTAGAAGTCCTTCTTGACGTGCTGGTTCGACTTCGTGTGGTTCTAAAGGTTTGGCGGTCAAGACGAGCCTGCTTTCCATGATCTTCTCTGGCATGGTTTGTCGTATGCTGGCAGATTCTTCCACACTCAAAGCTCTGTAGGCCCCGATGTCGGTGTTGTTCTTGAATTCCTTCTTGATGGCCTGGTCAAAACACTTTTTGCTCCTTTCATCGAGTGCTTGATATCTCATTTCCTTCTTTTGTCTGCTTTTGAGGAGACTTTCCACCTTGGCAAAGTATATCTCCAGGTACTCTGTGCGGGACCTCTTTGTCGATGGTTCATCATGTTGATCTTCTTCATTTCCCTCATGTTCTCGTTTGTGGGTTTCATCCATAGGTTGATCTTCTTGTATGTTTGGTAGCGGAGCTGGAACGGGAGGATCTCGTCCCGATACTTCTGGCTGAGGTTCTTCGTAGTCAGGTGGTTTCACAGGCCAAAAGCTTGTGGTCCTTTCATCCGGTACCTTTTTATTGGCATGTCGAACTTATTGGTCTCTGGATCATCTCCAATTGTTGGGAACTCCTCCGGGTCAGGTGCTATTGAAGGTTCATAGCCGTCAGATTCTTCTCCTTCTTGTTCTCCCTCTTCCGGTGGTAGTGGATGATCTGACAAGTCCAGGTAGCCCTTGGTCGGCTCGGTGAGGAAGTCCTTCTTCATGTTCACTATGTCTTCTAACCATCCTGAGATAGTGAGGTTCTCCTCGGCGCTGGCTCTTCGGGTCCTCTCGGGGCTGGCTTTAATCAGGTAGCCTCGGTGAGCGAGCCATAGTGTGCTGGGCTGATCAATCATGACAACCCTAGCTGGTCCTTGCCAATATCCTGGATGAAATTTGAGCTTCTTGTCGGCGCCCATGCGATAGAAGTAGACCATCTCGCCGATCTCGAACTCGGTCAGTGGCCTCGGACCGCTAGAAATAGCCCTTCGTAGAGCATCGCTAGCATCGGCTTAGACGAATGCTGTGGCCGCTGCTTTCCTCATTTTCATGGATCTTTCAATTGACAGATCGCCGACTTTCGGATTTGGGTCGTGTGATCGTTGGTCATGTCCACCACTGAGAATGCTCCCTGGAATGTTTGGATTGAATCCGAGAACTCGTTGGCAAGGGCTGTATCCTCCTACTGACATCATGCGGTTCTTCATCATGCATGCTGCTCCTACTAACTCTTCCCATTCTTTCATGTCGGAACAGCTAAAGGAATCCATTGTCTTGAGAAGAATAAACTTGAAGCTTTTGCCGTGTCGTTCAGTAATTCCTCTCTGTTGGGGCATCTCGACGGCGGCTGGATCGATGTAACTGCCATCGGCCTCTGCTTGAGCTGCAAATTCGGCCCGAAATTCCCTGCCAAGGTCAATGGCCACCCGCTTCGGCGCTCCAAAGATTCTTGTCCAGTGTCGGTATCCTTCTCGAACATGCTGTGGTTTCTTTCCAAGCAGTGGTATAACTAATTGGAATTTTGAGCTCCAATCCACGATGTTCAAGGAGGGTCGTGTTTTTCCTCCTAATGTAGGAAGGTAAACGACATCCACGCCGACGCATTCGTTGAACTCCAATTCTTTTGGTGGTGCACTTCTCCTTGCTGGCTGGGTTTGTTTGTGTCTTTCACAGACGCTGCATTTCATGTTTCTGGCTGCCTCGATGATTTCCGTCTTGGCTTTGGCATATCGTAAGATTCGCAGGAATCTCTCTTTGGACGGATGTCCAAGCCCTTCATGGGCTCTCTGAAGCAGCCTGCTAAGGTTGAATCTGCTCGCCAGAGGTAGGTCTTTCCCTTCCTCCTTGTCTGGTACTGGAAGTACTGCCGCAGGATGCCCGTCAGAAACACAGGGACCTCTGGGTTCTTTATGGCGTCGAAGGGCTTGAGGTCCTACTGATACTTTTGAATCTTGACAAAGATCCTCACGTACGGGTACGTTAGGATGAGGTGGTTCTGAAGGACCTGCAGGTTCTGTAGGATCTGGACATACTTGATCTCCGGGTCTTTCATCGGGAAGATGCGGTTCTTCTCCAGGATCTTCTCCAAATTCTTCCATGATTTGTTGCCAGTCCTTTTCTTGATGGAGTACCTCCCATTCGATGCGGAGGAGATCGTTGATTTTCTCATCCTCCCCATAGATTTCTTCCAGGGTGTGTACTTGCACTTTTCCAGCAATTGTCTCTCCATAGGCCTTGAGGATGGTTTCCTTCAATTGTTCCGGGTATTGTTGGGCCTTTGCAGACCGGTTTCCTCCGATAATCATCTCATGTTGATGGCTGCCATCGCACTGTCTTCTCAAAGCTGTTGATAGGTGTTCGGAGTTGGTGAGAAAACCGGTGGACTTCCGTTGTGGCTGCCCGCTTTCTCCTCTGAGGCCATAGCAGCATTGATCTGCCTTGGACATGAAGGTAGTAGGGTTACGAAGTAGCCGTTCCATGGCACGATGTTTCCAGGAACTTGCTGAAAATGGGTGCTCGAACAGAAAGGTGATTCCGAGTTCAATGCAAAGTTCACAAACTGAAATTGCAAAAAGAAGAAGTTGGTTGCCCTCATGTTTCTTTTTCAAATAGGCTCTCATGAGTTCAGGAATTGTTTCACGTTTGTGTTTGGACAAGTTTTGCAACTGTGAATGCATCCGACATGGTGGTGAGATAACGACAAGACCTGGTCTGACCTGCCTAATGTATGACATGACAGTTTCACGTTTGTTTTTGCACATCAAATCATCTCCAAGTGTGATGTCAAATGCTTTTCCGGCAATCAGCCCATGTCTTTTGGCAAGTGGTCCAAAACAATTGGGGTTGTAAATTTCGGCAACAGTTCTTAATTGTTGATGACTCAGCCCCATGACTTCAGCGATCTCATGCGTTCTTTTGGACCCCCGGGGATGCAGCGTGAACTCGCTACAAATCTCCTGGTTCATATTTCGCATCAGATCAGTGACGTTGCTCCCTTGGCTGTCACTTTCGGAAAATATCAGTTGGATCTGACGCCAAAAGGCTACTGCTTGCTTTAGAGCAGCGCGTATTTTTCTACCCAGCTTCTCAGGACAGGGTTTCATCTCGGTCACTTTCGGTCTTTCCATTTCATGTACTCCTTGAACTCGGCGAACTCCTTCTCCAGGGTCGTGCTGCTGCTCGTGGCCTTCGGGTTTGAGAACTCGGCCAGGAGTTTGTTGCAGCTGCAGCATGTGGTCTTCCTGACAGACCCGTTGCTCCCCTTTCCATGAGTCTTCATGTGAGGGCATGCGTCCTGGACAATCTTGGTCAGGATCTCGAAGTCGGTCTTCGCTGGTTCTCCAGGTTGTTGTCGATGCTTCCAGCTTGTCACATCCTGCAGTGGTTGCACCATGCACCACTGAAAGAAGCGGCACTGTGTCCCCTGCTCCTTCATGCATCGAAAGAACATCCGATCTGGATTCTTCGAGGTGTGGCTGACGTGGATCTGTGATGGCATCTGGCACAGGCACATAGGACGTGGTCCGACCACCATCTCGATGCCATAGACCTCGTCGGCCGTCTTGCCCGTCTTCTCCACGATCTTCCCTTTTGCTGATGCCTTCTTGGCCATAGGTTTGCTCGTCGTTGAAGTCGGGCTCGGTGACTTCCAAGTCATGACTGAGACGGATTCTGACTCCGTCTCGCTCGTAGAACTGTCCTCCTCGCTGTTCTTGTTCTCGACGTTGTAGCTCCTGCGACTGATCTCCTCCATGATGAAGTTGTGGAAGTCCTCGAGGTCCTCGGTCTCCATATGACGAACTGCTTGACGTAGAAGACGTGGTTGATCTCGACGTCCTCGAAAGACCCGTTCGACCATCAGGTGGAACGGGATGAGAATCTGCAGCAGCTTCCTTGTCATTCTCGACCAGGCAGTGAAGGCGACCGGGATCGTCGGTTCGGCTCCCCGGCTGCGCTTGTTGCTGCAGGTCTCCATCATGCTGTTGGTCGACAACTTGACCGGTCTTTGCTATTGCGTCCTGTCTACCTGAAAGCTGAGCTGCGGCGGCAAATGGAGGGTTTTGCAAACGAAGAATTTCAAATTCTTGTGATTCATGAACTGCGGAAGAGTCTTGCCACTCGCCTAGGTGTTTCAGCTGTTCATTTGTGAAGTTCTGCAACGGAATACGGAGTGCACCAGTTGGCCCCAAATGAAGTGGAATCTGTTCCCTGCTGTCCCGAAAAACGATTGTCAATCCCTTGTCAGAGTCCAAAGTGATGTTCCCTTTGCAATGAAGTAGAAAACTCAAAGAGATCAGAAACGGCGCTCCAGAAGAGTTGTCTTGTTCAAAAATGGCTGGTTTCAAAAACGATCCCTTCGGTCCCAATGAACATGGAATATTTGCAACTCGTGTTGCCAGGAAGTTGAATTCCAAAAAGTCTCAGCGTCTCTGCCCCGATAGCCATGCGTTGACACCCAGTGTCCACTGTTGCACATGTGTGGTCAAACGTTTCAGGGGTCCTACAAACATTATTACAGATCCAATTTTCAAGTTCAAAAACACCGTAAACATTCTCAAAAACAACTGATACCTGGCCGCTGTCCATGTATGCTCGGCTGTCGCTACCATCTTGGAAAATGTCAAAACCTGTACAAAGCTCTAAGTGACCTACTAGGCTGATTTCAGCTGCTTCGGTCTTGGTCTCGTGAGCCTGCTCTCCGATGAAGAAGACCTCATTGGTGTTCTCAAGGTAGTTGGTTTCGCTGGCACGGCTGCTGTCAGATCGGTCCGACTTCGAAGGAGGATTACGGCACTCCCTTTTCCAGTGTCCGATCATCCCACAGCGAGCACACCTGGTTCGTCTCTTGAGTGCTGAGATGCTTTCATCGGTTTGTCGCCGACGATAATCTCTAGATTGGCCTTGGTGGAAATTCCCAGCAGCGGCTCGGCCATTGCCATACCCGCGGGCTAGCTCCCGACTCTTCTTGTTCTTGATCGACTCGGTGTAGCTCTTTTTGCGCTGCTGCACAAAAGTTGCCAGGATCTCTGCGGCCTCGGCCTCACTGATGATCTCCTCGTCGTCGACAGGCTTCTGCAAGTCGATGATGTGCGCCTCGAGCTCCTGAATCTCGTCATCTGGATCGTACTCATACTCAGAGACCTTGTCCTCTTGCTCGACCTCGTCCACTGTGTAGAGCAACTGCTGAACCTTCTTCTTGTCCTTGTCGGCTCCAAGTTCCGCGGCCGAAAGCCGAGTCTCATTTTTCCTCAACCAGTTTTTGATTGAGGATGTTCGGATACATCCATGAGTGAAGTTCAAGAGATTCTTGGTCTCCATGTCGGTGAGCAAGAGGGCGTTGATCAGCAAAAATCCCTCGTACTCCTCAGGCAACTGAATTGCATGTTGGTGTACTTTTCGTAAGGCGGTGTCCCACCTCGAGAAAAACTCTCTCCAGTCTTCGCCTTTGAGACGTCGTAGGTGGTATGTCACCCGGGACATCGCTGTCAACATGTGTTCTTGTTGATCATCTCCATACCTTTCAGGACGATTCATGTCATCCAAGAGCTTCTCGGCATTGGTTGGGTCCTGAAGCCACTGGTTGTCCTTGGCCCAGTGCTTGTAGACCTCGAACGGTGTGAGGCTAAGTGCCTTCAAAATCAAGGGTCCCCTCATCCTCGGTCTAGCTTTGGTCGTAGCTATCCAGAGTCTGGCCTTGATGTTGAAGTCCTCGAAAGGTGTCGTTCCGTCCCAAGACGGTGGTGGTCCTGAGGTTCCTCGTCCCTCATTTCCTTCTTCTTCTTCATCATCCTCTCTCTCTCTGGTTCTCCTTTGCCCTATCGGATTCAGACGTCCTTCGCGTTCCAGCTGTAAAAACCTCTGGAATCTAGCAAAATGGTCAGATTCGCTACCCTGGGCAATTGGAGGGCTGCGTCTTCCCGGTGAAGCCGCGGGCGATGTAGCTGGTGGCTCATCCAAATCCCCATCGGTCGGAACAGCCGGAGTGGCCATCTACCAGGGGGTCAAGTGTCAAGCCTCCAAAGGATCAAAACTCCCCAAAACCCGAAAAGATTAGGCCCGATCGAATCGGGCTCCGCTACCACTATAAAACTGGGGGAACCGCAACAGGCACAAACAAGCGAAGCTTTGATCCTTTTTCGGCAGACACGTGACCCCCATTTGGATCGTCCTTAGCTTCCAGGCTTGCCTTGAGTCATGTAGCGAGCGAGCAATGAGATTTCACAGAAACAATTCTGCGAGACTTCCTTCAAAAATGGAAAATTGAGTGCAGAGCTGACGGCCTCGTACCAATGCGCCTTGCGATTTTTGCAATCCACCTGTCTAAAGTACTGCGCCTGCCACGAAAAAGTGATGCCAAGTCATACGAAGTGCTGCGCCAGTCACGCAAAATCATCTTCCCAAACTGAAGATCTGATGCTCCAAAATGCAACCCCTCTCAGGAGATCAGCGCCCGGACCTCCGTCCTAACAGCTCTGATGAACATGTCTGCTGCACTGCGCCTGCCACGCGAAATCCATCTTTGCAGATCCTCTTCAAATGTCCCACGCCTGCCATCGTTTTTGGAAATGCTAGAAAACCCTCACGTTTTGCTCACTTTTAACAAGGTGCAGAATCCCTTGCGCCTGCCACGCAAAACGACATCTGAACGTCCAAAAGTGGTCCGTACCACGCAGTTTTTACACTTGTGACTTGGAAATGTGCTTCGCGCCACAACGGCGTGCACTTTTTCGACATCTCAACTTCCAAAAGCGGTCCGAACATGAGGCGTTTTGTACATTTGGCTTCGAAATGTGCTTCGCACCACAATGGGTGCACTTTTTCGACATCGCAACTTCTAAAAGTGCTCCAAACGTGAGGTGCTTTTAGCTTTTTCACTTGCTTCGCGCCACAACGGCGTGCAAGTTTTCATCTCTCATCTGACCACATGGCTCCGCACCCACCGCTTTAGCGAGCCTGCTTTTCGACCCTCCGGAGCCACAAATCATTGGAAAAAACACCGTGTTTGGCGACTTTTCTACCTTTTCGCGCACCTGCATCTTCTTTCTTCTGACTCTTTCTCTTCTCTGGTCTTCTTTCTTCTTCTCTTCTCTTCACTGACTCTTCCAATCTCTGCTTTTCATCTGTCCATATTGTCGGAAGTTTGACTTCTAAACTGCCTTCAATAATTAATGTTTTATATTGCGATTTATGGACAACCAATACAAATCTCTGTGCGTGTGTGTGTGTGTCTGAAAATGGGTTCTACTCCCAAAAGATCCATGCTTGCGGATACAAAGCGGAAATATCATGGAGTGTAACGGAATGCAAGCAACAACAATTATATGGGCTTGTCAGGCACTCTCATAATTTCAAATATGCTTTTGTTGGAGGATACAATGCTGTATGATCGTAAACTCCCCAATCTGCAGACATATTCCATGTGATTGGCCCATGTTGGAGGCAATTTTTTTTGGTATATTCTGAGAGATTCCTTCTCGTCATGACATGTAAATGTGTTTTAGAGGAGATGAAGTGTTGCTGACGTATACCCGTCATATCTACCTAGAACTCTTGGTGACAGTTTGCAGCTCGACCTACTAAATATCTATTCAACATTGGTATCTCAAAGACTGCAAGACGCACAAATCCCCATCACTTTCCAACACATGTTCCCATTTCTGCTGGTTGAAACATGAGAATAAGTCTATATCCCTTTTGCATCTGCATTGTCTGAGAAGTTGGTCTGAGATGAAGAGAATAATCCCATCACCCTAACATTAAACACCCCAAAAATGGTCCCAATTATGTGGAAATTCCCTATTAAACCATGGTTTCTAAGGGGGTATTTAACATTAGGCGGAAGGGATTAGAACCACAAGAATCACCTGCTTTGGATTGGATACTGCAAACCCAACTGTGTCTCCTTGCAAAACCATCCTTCATGAGATTTCATGAGATGAACAAGTATGATCCCTACAGGGTGGTGCCCCAGTTTGTTAGCTAAGTTGGTTTACAAGTGGTGTAACTACAACTATGTTGTTTGTTGGTGATATATGGAACTAGTTAATGGGATTATAACACACTTATACCCTGTGGAAAATTAACATAGATCCTGAAAATCACCAATTCTTAGTGGAAACTAATCTTCCAACCCCGAAAAATTGCAGGGTCGTCATGTTAATTTACCACAGGGTAATTGGGTGGGGCACCACCTTCCAATTACCCTCTGGTAAACGGTTACATAACTATGGAAAATCACCATGTTCAATGGGTAAATATACTTTTTCTACGGCAATTTTCAATAGCAAACGGTTAAATTACCAGAGTGTAAATCCCATGAAACCACCATTTTGTTGGTCAAACCCCATTAAACCACCATTAAACCACCATTAGTTTACCAAAGGGTATTTTTCAAAACCCCCGGTGTCGACGCGTTTCGTCTCCGTGAAACAGGCCCTTCGGCTTCACTGTTGCGAAGGAGCAGATGGTTCGATGGAGATTTCACCCTGTTTTTTTTTGCGGGGGATACACTAACAGTTTGCTATGGAAAATTACTTTTTTTTAATAGGTAAATCAACGAACTAAATGGTCCTTTTCAATAGCTATGTTAGTTTACCAGAGGGTAATGAAAATATAGAGATGGTGATATCCATAGAATGGTGCTTTGTTGGATATCCATCTTAAACTCTATCCATCTAAATCTGGGATAAGGATTATTATATAGAAATATGCATCTAAGTGGTGATGTATAGACAGATATATGATATATGCATCATTAGAAAAATACCATGGGATTCTGTGCAGAAAAAGACACATTTGGGATATTCACCATCATAAATTTGGTTAGTAGAAACATTGTAGAAACAATGGTTCTGGCTGAAATATCACTGCCTCACCGCGGCGTCACCGTAGACTATGGTTGATAGGCGGAATCATCCAAAATGACCTTGTTTCATGAGTGCGAATTGCTGGCATTCAGCCAGAATGATGGTCTAGCTGGTGTTCTTAGATAAATCCCCATTATGCAATGGGTTTTCTAGATTTAACCACAAAAGCAAGGAGACTTTGTGGGTATAACAGTGATGTAATGGGTATGTAACCAATGCTGTTCTGGCTGCAACGGTTTCAGATATGTGATTCATGGTCTTCAGGGAATTGAAGCCATCAATAAGTTCAGTTATTTTATCATATGTTCTCGACACCCTTGACAACACTGGTTTATGGAGAATGGGATGTGTGAAGTGATACGAGTATAAGTGTATAACCAACAAAATCTGTGAGGCTTTGCCCAACAAACAGGAGGGATAGAAGGCCACATTTGTGCTTTGTTGCCCATTATATAGCCATTAGATGCCCGTGTTCAAGCTAACATCGATCAATACTGTAGCACTGTAGCAAATTTAAATCCCTTCAAACTAATTTTGAAAGCGTTTATGCCCGCATTTCGTCCCACTATGTAGACGGTACCTCTTTCGGTTTCTGTTTCCAGCTATGTACCCAGTACATGTCACTTTCTGGCAAAACACAATGTGTATATATATATACACATATATATATATATGTAAATATATATATATATGTAGTTATACATATATATATATATAGTTGTACACATATATAAATATAGTTATACACATATATAAATATAGTTATATATATATAGTTATACAATATAGTTATATATATATATTTCCTAGTCAAACACTTTATTGGTGGTTTTACTTCCAATATCCCAATAAAATCACTATGTTTAATGGATAAATCATTACAAATCCCCCAATTTAGATACAATTTAGACCATTCAATCCCTAATTTTGCTGATTCGCTGTTATTTACTCCTACTTATACCCCCAGCATTTCCCATCATAAATCGCAAAAATCGACAATTAGGAACTTCACCATGACGAGGATATAACAAAATCAGGAATGGCCAACATATCCCCGTGTTATGAGCTGGTTGGTGGTTTCAAGCATTGTTTATTTTCCATAATATATGGGATGTCATCCTTCCCATTGACGAACTCCATCATTTTTCAAGACGGTTAAAACCACCAACCAGTAATAGCTTGACAATTGGCTATGAAATCCTATAGTAAATTGCAATCTCCCGACCCGGGGACCATCCCATGAATCGTTAGTAACCCTGGCTAGCAAGTCCCCGAACTAGGGTCATCCCATTGATCATTGGGTTTTAACCTTATTTGTCAACCAGGTAACCAGTTTTCGAGTGATCATTTTCAAAGTATCCAGTGTATAATGCCCAAGGCTTATCCTGGAGATTTGAAGCTCTAGCTATTGGTATTGCGACTTTTGCCCAGTAGTTCGCAGCAACTGCGGCGTCGCACAATAGCCAGCTGATTCTTCTCCATTCACTTCACTCACAATAGTTTTGAGCAGGTGTGCAGCCAGATTTTCACTTAGATTCCTGCTAGCACAGTTTGTGATATTTGGAATGTAAAGATGTAGCACGGGTCCGAGCTTCAAACAGAAATGAACACTTGATCCATGTATGATTGTTATGATTTTTATCCATTGTAATTATGGTAACTTCCATTATACATGATAGATTGATAATCATCATTAATGACATCCATTATCAATGTTTTTCCAGTGTTTTTTTGACCAATGGATTCACTAATCGATTCCAATCATCCCAGTTACTGGATGTTTTTTGCCAAAGTAGAGTTAAATTATCACCATAGCTAATCCCATGAATCCATCCAGTAGGTAAGCACCATTATCTAGATTATGATATATTATGGCTATTGGGGTAGTACCCTCCCTACTTAAATAAACCATAATAAACCATGGTTTACTAATCCAGTGTTGACATTGATTGCCCATTTCTGCTAGGACGCCGACCTGGGTCTGAACTACGTCAACGCCAGTAACGGCCTGGCGCGCGCGCAGGGCGTGCGCCCCGGCGCGCTGCTGTCCAACATAGGCGCGGCCCCGCGCACCGGGCACTGGCGCTGGGCGCAACGGTGAAACACGTGACATTCGCAACCGGGAAAACGGGCGCTCTGGAAGAATTTGCGACATCACGTGGCTGAATTTGGTTGGTGGTTTGGAACATAAACTTTATTTTTTCCATAGTTATGGGAATTTCATTATCTCAACTGACGAACTCATATTTTTCAGAGGGGTTGAAACCACCAACCAGCTAGCGATGAAGGAATTGACATCGCCGGTCGCAGTTAAATACATGGCGGAACGTTCTACGTGGAGGGCAGACAATTTGAACCACGTGGAAGGCAGGCGCAAGGAACGTCGTGAGCGGGACGCAAACACTTCGCGCATGTCAGTTGCAATCGGGTACACGGGCATAAGCACCCAAACCACAAGGGGAAAATGAGGGTTTAAGTAGCAAAAACCCTGTGAAATCGGGATTTGACCATGAAAATTTGGGAAAAGGTACGATTTCAGCACTAGAAATGTGCATAAAACCAGCAAAACTTGGGATATTTAGCAGATTTCGATCAAGCAAGGTGGCAAAAATGAAAGGTGGGTATCAATAGTTGATGTATCTGATTTAAACGGTTTTTGGTGGAAAAAAAGGGAGGTTCAACCCTTGGTGAGAATATGATTGGGATGTAGTTGGATAGGAAACCATCAAAAAATAGGGATTTAAGCAACAAAGATAGTGATAGAACGAGATATTTCCTGGGGATATAATGATTCTCTGGAAACCTACAAGGCGGTGCCCCAGTTCGACAAAACAATGTTGGGAAACATGAATACCCTCTGGTAAACTAACATAACTATGGAAAGATCCACCATGTTAAATGGGTAAATCAACTATTTCTATGGCCATTTTCAACAGCTATTTTGACATAACCAGAGGGTAATTTGATTGCGTTTTTGGTGAACTAGTCGGGACCGCAGTGTAGCGAAGAAATATGGGAGAGTTAAACCATATCTGGTTGGTGGTTTGGAACCATGGATTTTTTTTGACTTTCCATATATTGGGAATGTCATCATTCCAACTGACGAACTCCATTATTTTTTCAGAGGGATTCACTCCGCCAAACAGATATTTCTGGACGAAGCTTAACTACGCATGTTGGTTTGTGTGGGGATGGATGTTAACAAGGGGCATATATTTCGGATATAAGTTGATTGGTATTGATCCTATATTGGAAATTATATATTATTGCAATGCACCACATTAAAAGAAATTTGGCTCAATACTATGGGCACTGCAAGATTAATGATACTTCTGGTTCATACTATGGTAAGTTAGTGAGAAACATACCAACCGTTATTAGTGTTTTTAGCCATTTATATCCATCAATACTGGTGATATTGATGAGCATATGATGGGATAAGAACTTTCACATAAAAAAACTCAAGGGGTCACTTTAACATGGTTTTTTCTTGTTTTAGCGAAACTTTGGTGCAAACTCCATGACATATACAACATGATTGACTTTGGCGCGAACCGCGGATGACATGGTTCAAACCTCCCAATGACCAACATCAGCAGGATGGACTCGTGAAAGAAGCGTTTCTTTCAGAACTAGCCTCTGGTAAACATACAAAAAACAAAGGAAAATCAGTACTTTTGATAGGTAAATCAATGAACTAAATGTGCAATTTTCATTAGCTATGTAACAAATTACCAGGGGGTATGTTTTGTTTAAAAAACATGATCGGAAATCATTGGATACCAAAACTACAGCTACGAATTATGTTCATCTATGTCCCGGAATTTGTTGAAAGGAACATTTAGACTGAAACCTTTGCGTTGGGTTTATATAAGCACCATGGTGTCCTTTCAACTATTCCCTCAATTCAATCCACTTCTATCTGTTTTTTTATACACAACCAATCCACTGGAATCCTCGGGTAAAAACAATGCCATGTTTACCTCCAGTCATCACCATAGGTGCTATGTTTACCGTCAAAAATATGGGTTGGTTTATGGCATTGTTTTACCCACATTCATATCCATTATAATCCCATTATCATCCCATTAATATCCACTATTATTTCATTAATATCCCATGCATAGCTCTTTTTTGTTGGTGAAAAATCCCAATACCCTAGATATATGATATATATATGTGATATGTATATATATATATGTTGATATATGATATATTGGCTGGTTTTTCCCACGCTTCTGTGACAAAACAAACACGAAACGCTCCGTGCAGGCGGCACCGACGTGAGCAGCCACAAAATCGAGCAGGTTAGGGACATGTTGTTGAAGGCACGTCCGGGAAGTTATTTGGATTGGAGCAAGGCACCTTTTACATGTTTTACATAGTTTTACTTTGAATTTTTGATGGCAAAATATGGAAAGTTTACTGTAGGTTTACTGTATGTTTTCCGTGAAATCGTCCCAAGTCGATTTTTTGCTGTATATGTTGTGTCACGGCAGGTAGCTGATCCCAGACAGATCCGATGGATTCAAATCGTTGAACACTCAACATTTGATGGTTAATAACCATGGTTTATTGATATGGTTATTGATGATTACTGGTGAAAAATGGGTTTAACCATGGTTATTAATGGTTATAACCAACCAGTTATGTTTCATATTCTAAATTAAACTGATGTTTAAAACATTGAAGGACTGTTTGTTACAATGTTGGTGCTTGCCATTTGGGGGCATATCGTGGTCCACTTTCAGACCGACCAAAACAGATTGTTGTCCGTTTTCCCATATCATTATATTATCGCATTAGTTTGTATTTGTTTATTCAATCATGATCCCATGTTCACATGATAGTTGTGGTTGGCCCATATTATGTGGAGTCATATCTATATTCTTTGCATGTGCACGTATAGATGCATGTACGGTTTTATCTATTTACATTCGGGGTGCTTGGCAAATATTTATATATGCATCAAATGTATACCATAAATATCATTATTCCCATACTTCTCATCTATCTAAATGTAGTCCTAATTGTGCTCATAAGATATTACAGTATCATTTTGATTAAGGTTCTAGTTAGATACCAATAACATATTATCAGAATTGATATGAAGTAAAATATGTTCATTGCTGTATTTAAAACAATTACTTATATTTATATAGGTAAACATTGTATTGTCTAACGAGATATTACATGACATGACATGGTGTTCCACTTGTGCTCCACATGAATGAACAGTTTGTCATAGTGTTTTATATATATAAGATAGGGACTATAGTTTATGTAACAGTAACATTTCTACCTTATACATATAATCATATGAGTACATTGTAGCGTAATGCTTAGAATTATAGCAACTGCTATATGTTTCTTGCTTATATATCCTACATGTTATTCAATGGCTAGCTATAGTATCTCTTGTATCTCATATATCTCTGTACTGTTTGTAGTCATAGCCATAGTTAGGGATGGGTCAAAACCTATTATTACTATATTTTGGTGGAATAAGCTTCCATTAACCAGCTACTGTAGGGTACCTATGGTCCCTATTGGTCCCTATGGTCCCCAGGTTTGACCAATATCCAGTTCATCCCCACCATACGCCAGGCCGATGTGCCGTTGAGCGTTCACTTCGAACAAGCACGTGGCCTCCCGAACGCGGTCGCTTGGCGTTGCGGCTGGTCCGACATGGAGCAACCAGCCCAAACGGCAGGGATTTACCGGCAAAATGTCGGAGTCATCATCAAACATATATATATATAGGATCATATGGATTTTCAAACATATATTGTAGTGTAAATCATAAGAAACAATTTATGTCTGGATATTTTAACAATATATGATTATATATCCTCAAAAAATCATGAGTTTCCACAGTTGATCAGAAACAAAACATTGTTTATTTCTGGTCTATAGCGGTTCATAGCGACCAAAATATCTGAGGTTTACCAACAAAAATCGGAGTTGATCAGCGAAAACTGGATAATTCCCCGCTGACCTCCTTAGAGAGTTCACCAAATCAGGGCCCGAAAGTTATGATACAAGGTGGTGCCCCCAAGATAGCTAAGTTGGCTTAAAAATCTAATAACTATGGCTTATAAGTGATATATCTATAGTTAATGGAAACGTTAACTATGATTTCCACCGTTGATAGTTGAATAGCTGATTGAATGAGAAACCAACTATCAACGGTGGATTTTCCATCGATATGGCAAATTACCAGATGGTTCCATTATATGCCAATTGTTGGTTACTAGGTCAATCTTAGATGGGTAGAAACTAATCCCGACTAGTCTTTTGGTATGAATGGGAATATCTACGGTCACCAGCTAAGTTTTTATTGCAGGGTATCTAAGATTGGCCATGATCGACGCCCAGGCTGGCAAAGGAGATCATCCCCATGGTGGAATATACTCTTCAGTAAATCATGAGGGTATTTCTTGGTATAGTCCATTATATACTACTAATAATAGTAAGAGTAACAATCATCATCATAATATATAACTTTGGGGTAAAGCAATGTCATAGACATAAACCACCCATGACTGGGAATTTATAGCACCTATAAAATGGTGATGACTGGGGTTTATGGCATTTGTTTGCATTTGTACAGTAGACCTTTTTACTTCCCCGTTGCTTTGCCATATCATGTCCTTAGTTTATCTGGGCTAAATCCCTATCTATTGCTCTATATTTTATTCAGATCAGTCGTCAATTTTCAGAGCGCAAAATGGAGGTTAAATCCAACCGTGTGCTTAACTACATTTAATTACCTATGATTATATGGGGGGTTCCATAGTCATGGGGATACCCAATAGCTGGTTGGTTTATTTCAAATCCCAATCTAAAATGGATGATGACTAGGGGTAGCCCCATGACTTAGGAAACCTCCATATTCCCTTACATCCAATTATATCCCAATTATATCCCATATAAATATAATCTGTTATATTCCAGTTAAAAATTCTGTTATATCCCAATTATATCCCAATTATATCCCATATAATCCCACATAATCCTGTTAAAAAAACGCGAAATCTCCAACCTATATCCAAGGGGGCCCACCTTGTACCAATTTTTAGAACGCCTTATGGATGTTTGCAGTGGGCCGCCACAGTACATACCCTCTGGTAATTTGTTACATAGCTATTGAAAATGGCCATAGAAATAATGGATTTTCCCATTAAAAAAATACCATTTTCAATAGCTATGCAACAAATTACCAGAGGGTATTGCGATTTAAGAAAGGACAATGTGCAGCTATCATCTGTGACAATAGCTACAGGCTAGTGTATAGTATTCATCTCCTGGTTGTAACATTCAATAATATCCCATTCACTACCAACTATTGCTATTATGTACGTACTGGTCAGAAGAAAGTATTAACTATGAACTGTTAGATAATCTGTTTGGTGGTTTGGAACTTTTTTGTCCATAATATATGGAATAATCCTTCCCATTTACCAATATTTTTCAAGATGGTTAAAACCACCAACCAGGATAATACTTGGATGTGCATCCTGGTTAGGATTTGGTGAATTTCGTCCATTAATCTAACCCCTATTTCGCCCCATACAATCCAGTGGGGATATTCCATATATCTCATGGGTTTGTTTGATCCATTTACTAAGTGGGGCCCGCACCCCCTAGTATCCCATTATATCCCATAGTTAATATCAGTTAAAATGCCATAGGTACATAATATCCCATATCTTAAATACATGTAATACTGGTACATAGAATCCAATTACCCTCTGGTAAACTAACATAACTATGGACAATCACCGTACGTATATCCACTATATAAGCCAATGTTCAACAGTTATGTTAGTTTACCTAAGGGCAAGCCATTATGAATGGTTAATGATGATTAACCAGCTTATCATAAATCAGCTATAAACCACGATCAACCACGAATCATGTTAATTTCAATAGGCAATAGTTATGTTAGCTGATTATCTACCAGAGGCTACCCCCTAGTCACTATCAACCAGTGATAACCACCACTATCAACCCACTAGTTCTGTTACCAGAGGCTACCTCCATCGGTTATCGCCACCGAGTACCGAGTACATCAGGTCACTGGTGTCCTGCACCCCGTGCCCGACGAAGAGATGCCCATGCCGCCCGAGGAGATAGGCGCGGCCAAAACACGCCGGGCTGTGAAAATGGCGGACGTTCACCAAGAACCACAACGTCACCAGGAAAAGTCATGCAGATTTCAACAAAAATAGCCAATGAACTGGGAAAATGTTGGATTTAAGCAACAAACATGGGGGAATTTACCTGATTTCACCATGAAAGTTGGTTTAACTACCCAGAATTCACCAACAAAATGTCGGATTTACGCTCTGGCAACCCAACACAGGGAAAATCACCACTTTTGACATGTAATCATCTACAAGCAAACTACTTTGATTCTGTGCATCTTGAGGTTTGCTTAGACATAGGTCGGAAGATGTTGGATGAGAAGAAGGAGAGTCCGCTTGAATTCCAGGAACTTCTGGCAGCTTCCTTCGCCCTGCAACATCCCCGCTATGTTTACCGCTGGCACTGGGCATCCCAATTGGCACGTGCAGCCCGACTCAGCCATGCTGGGTAGATCAGGAAAGCCCAGCCCCAAGGCGAAAGGAGCCTCTGGACTTGGTTCTGGGAATTTGTGTCGTTTTGATTTGGCCCAATGCCAACACCCTGTGAGTCACTGCGCCACCTTGCATTCAAATGGTTTCACCATTTTGCAAAAAGTGCCCGCATGTTTTTGGCGAATGGAAGGTTTGTTGCGGTCCAAGCACTGCCTTTTGTTTATTGAGGCAGGGACTGTTCTGGGTCCTCTCCCCTCTTGCAGTCACACTTATAGGCATTTATATGACTGGTTCAAACAGTCGAAATTGAACAAGGTGACATCTGACAATAACCATTTGGTGAGGTCTAGATATGCGGGAAGTTTTGATGATTAGTCCAACAGCTATTAACTCTTCTAGTGTAGCTGGGATTGTCAAAGAATTGGGTATATCGAGCCGGTACATCTCAAATCCAGTGGTTTTTCATCATTTCTTGAACAAAAATTGCAATTTTGGGCTATACTCCCTTTGGCGCAAGGCACGGGATTTGATCTCGGGCAATGTAACCTGGCTGGGGAATCCACATCTTTTTCACAAGAATTTCATCTACAACTAAAACTGGGGAAGTTTCCAGTGCCATATTTGCTTTGAAGACTTGGAGATGAAGAAAAATTGACCTTCAACATGACCTGACACTTGAAAAACAAGACATGATTTGACCAAACACAATCACTTACACCCTCCGGTAATTTGTTACATAGCTATTGAAAATGGCCCATTTATAGTTGATTTACCCATTAAAAAAGGTGGATCTTTCTATAGTTTTTTGTAGGTTTACCAGTACAAACCAATCGATCCCAGAAATCAGTATAAATCATTGCCAGTGTGACTGGTGGCCCAGCAGGCCTTCACTGTGCCCCATAGATGGCTAAGTCGGGTATAGCAGGTATCTCTAGAGTTAGACTGGGGATCTAAACCACCAAACATAACAGAGGATTTGGCCCCAAGACCCCCAAGGGCACCAGTTTTTAACTGCAACCTCTCATAGGATCTGGTTGGTGGTTTCAAACATTTTTTACTGTTCCATATATTGGGAATAGTAACCCCAACTGACTTTCATATTTTTCAGAGGGGTAGGTATACCCCCAGCCAGGGATTAGTTAACTAGTGAATAAAGTAATTGCACAGTAATGACAGGAAACCCCGATACTCAGGGCTTTTTTAAGCCCAGATCCAACAAAACGCGCCGCAGACGATGGACCCATGGTCGTTCCACCACCGGTGGATCTGGACATCGATTTGTCACTCGGTGGACGGGGGAAATCATCACTGGTCAGATCCTTCAAGTGGTACCCTCTGGTAAACTAACATTATTAGCTATTGAAAATGGCCATTTCGTTCGTTGATTTACCCATTTTTAAAAAAAAACAAAAATTATGTTTTGTTTCCATAGTTCTGTTAGTTTACCAGAGGGTACTCAGGGGATTTCACCAACACAAACTTGCCTTGGGACCGAACATTGAGCGTGGCGGAGTGCTTATTCAGCTTTGTGAGGATGTAAAAGAACATTGCTAGAAATTGTATATTGGTACAGGGTGGGGTCAGCAAGATAGCTATACTAGTATAAGTTGCCTTATAAGTGGTTTAACTCTGGTTTATGCTAGATATAACTATAGTTAATGGATGTTAATGGGTTATTAGCCATTTATAACTTGGGGGCCCCATCCTCATCCTGTAACTCATAGAAGTGATTTTTTGTTTTTTGATGGTGAATTCCATTCCATTGGTGTTTCAATGTTTATGGTTTTCGCTGCCTAGAAAATGATCTGTTTTTTGGCTTCTTCCGGACTGTGCATTCATTTAGAACCACTGTTTCATAGCTTGGGCTGTGGCTTCAAACAAGTTGTGGTGCATGCTACTGTACCGCTGACCCTGACGTTTTATTGGCTTTCAGGTCTTGCGATCGCATGAACTTGTCATGTGAGTAATGCCCCCGATTCCATGTCTTGGTTGATGTTTTTATGTGGTTCTTGTATTTTTTTGATGAGGAATATAATCCACGAACTGGGAACCCTTCTAAACCAACCAGCAAAGCCATTCCTGCAAATATCAACCAACCAGTAGCCGCACAGAATCGCATTGGCTTCAAGGAAAAGATGTAGGAACGCTCCATATTTGGATGACCAAACCAAACAGTTTGCATTGCAGTACTGTTGTTTTCCTTTAAACCAGCCCAGTAAAATCTGCTGTGGCTACCCTCCGGTAATCTAACATGGCATTGGACAATTCCCCCATTTACAGATGAATTTCCCACTAGGGCATCCATTTGGGGGAATTCCTAGCTAGCCACATTTGATTACCAGAGGGTAAACCATTTTTGTTATTTATCGTCAAGACCCATGTTGATACTTGAAGTCCCCATGCTTTCTTAAACCAACTCAGTGGTCCTGCAAGTCAAAATCCGCTTTTGATTCTGCAACACCATCCCTGAAGTCAATATATTTTTTGATCAAATCATTCAGCGTTTCATCGTCAAAACCCATTTCTGCATTTACAGTAGTAAAATTCCACTTTGGTGATAAACAAAACACCTGTTTGGTAGTCAAAATGCACGTTCATGGTTTATTTTAGACCTCCTTTCCGATAGTCAAAATCCACTTATTGATGATTCAAACTAAGTCAACCTGGGTTACATAATGTTACATACTTTAGTATTTTAATCTTTTGCTGTAGGAAAAACTATGAATCAGATAAGAACAAAAGCAAGCAACACGTCGATCGAGGTCTCAACCTCTGGGTTTGACCTTTGACCAGCGCCTCGTCGTGCAGACGGTGCAGAAGAACTCTCAGGCGCGGACGGCGCGGGGCGTTTCGCCGGGGCGTTTCGCTGCAAAAAAATGGCTGGTTGGTGGTTTGGAACATGACTTTTATTTTTCCATTTATTGGGAATTTTTATTTTTCCATTTATTGGGAATTTCATCATCCCAACTGACGAACTCATATTTTTCAGAGGGGTAGGTATACCACCAACCAGATGGTGATTTTCCTGAGGGAATTCGGGAAAAGGCGTGACTTATCCATTCAATTGATCAATTTGATCCAACAGACAAAGGTCGATGATGAGATGACGAGCTGGTGATGGAAACTTTGCACAAGGTGGTGCCCCATAGTTAGATAAGTTTGTTTATAACTCCCATACTATAGTATTCATGGGGTTTATCAACCAACGTTCACATCACCGGGAGAGCACCATCCTGCAATTGGCCTCGGGAGATTGGATCAAGTCTGAGAACACAGCGACCTCCGGCCTTGCCCTCCTTGTTGGATGACATCGATTGATGTTAGAGATTTACATCCAGAAAGAAAAGGCAAAACTTGGGATCAAAGTGAGAAGAAATGAAGTTTACGCAACTATAGTTGGGATATGTTGACTCAGGATTCAGAGTTCGCAATGACCCCTGGGCTGTGTTCAATTGGGATGTTCATTACCATGACTCTGACCCTTTTTGTAGCAACATCCATAAGTAAAAGATTCCAGTCAACTAGCAAAATGACAATCACGTCCGATTTTCTTCGGTCTGGTTGAAAATTTAGGGGATAAACCTAAACTCTTAGCGTTGATCGTATATAATCATGATGTGGGTAAACCAATGCCATCTGCACCATCCCCCAGTCATCACCATTTCTATAGGTGCTATGTTTACCATTCCCAAATGGGTGGTTTCTGACATTGTTTTTCCCACATTCATATCCATCATAATCCCATTATCATCCCATTAATATCCATTATTATTCCATTAGTATCCCATGGATAGCTCCATTTTTGTTGGCAAAAAATCCCAATACCATAGATATATGATATATAATGGGTGGGCTTATATCTAAAGCTCTCGTTTTGACCAGGAAATTTAGCCACCCTTTATGGCCTCGAAGCAGCCAGGCGTCTCGCTTGGGCATTGGACCCGGTTGGCAAGTGCTAGGCAGCCATGGGCTGCGGATTGAAAGCTGTGCAGATGGGTTTTCGGTTCAACCGCGAAAAGAAGGATGTTAAATTGTGAGTGCCAAAGATGAAGCTGATTGAAGGAAGATGGAGATCGCAATAGATGGAGATTCAAACAAGAGACAATTATGTCCATCGACTTTGACAAAAGGGCCGGGTTCAAAAGGTGAGAAATTCATCAGCAAATCAGCAACCGTTATTGCGATTGACCAATACATGTGAGCACTACCTAGCAAAGATTGCGCCAACAAAGAATAGGGTAGTTGATGGTAATGCTACAGAACATCATTTAGGAGTTCTTAAAGACCATACTCTCAGGGTCTCAGGCTCACCAACAGAAATAGTATCCCTGGCTAACCATCTTCAAAAAGAGACTCTGTGCTTAGAGCATGATTCGGACCATGGGCTGCTCATCAGCAGCTTCAAAACTGCCAACATTTGGGTGCTCATCAAACAATAATTCAGCTGCCTGGTTGCTTCACAGGTTTAAATCCGCCCACACCGCTTTGGCGGTGAAGGCGTGCTTATTGGGGGGAAACAGCTACACTAAATGCTCAATCACATTTGTTAATATAGCAGTCGCTATATCAGCTTTAGCTGGGGGGGGGGCCAAAAACGGTTTCGCACCGAGACCAGACCCCAAAAACGGTTTCGCACCGAGACCAGAATACGGTGGTGTTTTCGACATTTTTCGAGGATTTTTGGGTGTCTGAGCGCAAGAGGGTATTGAAATGGAATTTTGGGTCATTTTGGTAGCTTTCCGGCAATGGAAAAACGGCCAAAAATGAAAAAAACATTGTACATAGCAAGATTTTGCAGGGTTTTTGGATGCCAGAGCATTGAAAACACTGCAAAAACAAGTGTTTTGGACTGACGTTATAGCAAAAAACGTGTAAATTACCGTATGCTTGACTGGAAACATTACAAAAACACTGTCAAAAGCAATGTTTTGGAAGGATTTACTGCCTTTATGGCAAAAAACGTGTAAATTACCGTCTGTTTGACTGGAAACATTGGAAAAACACTGTCAAAAACAATGTTTTGGAAGGATTTCTTATATATATGTTGGAGTTGGCTACCGGCATTGGAACATGGAAAAATTGAAGAAAACACTGTAAATAGCGGTATTTTCAACGGTTGGGGAGATAAGGGAATTGGAAGCATTGTCGAACATGATGTTTTCGACCGGTTTTATGGCGACAAAAGTGTAAAGTACCGTGCTTTGAAGGAAACCATTGCAAAAACATGGAAACACATTCAAAGAACACGGGATTTGGGGGACTATCTAGGCGTCGTTGTCTAGCTATTGAAATTCCGCAGCTTGGAGAGCCTCCAAGGGAGGGAAAAGTGAAAATTCCATAGCTTGGGAAGCTGTCACGGCGGGGAAAAGTGAAAATTCCCTAGCTTGGGAAGCCCCCACGGGGGGGAAAAGTGAAAATTCCCTAGCTTGGGGAGCCCCCACGGGGGGGAAAAGTGAAAATTCCCTAGCTTGGGGAGCCCCCACGGGGGGGAAAAGTGAAAATTCCCTAGCTTGGGGAGCCCCCACGGGGGGGAAAAGTGAAAATTCCCTAGCTTGGGGAGCCCCCACGGGGGGAAAAGTGAAAATTCCCTAGCTTGGGGAGCCCCCACGGGGGGGGAAAGTGAAAATTCTTAGCTTGGGGAGCCCCCACGGGGGAAAACCACCCTTAGCCCCTTTCACGGACCGAAATAAACCTGCGGTGTGGGCGGCCACCCCACGCGAAGCGGGGTGAATATGACTATCCACCGGAGAATGGGATGATGACCCGTTTGTGGGAGTGGCTAAGAAGGAGGCATAGCCCAAACTGAAAATGTGTAAGCAGAAATGTGTATGCATGTATCACATCTATATCAATATACATACGTACATACATGCATACCTACCTACCTTCCCTACCCTAACCTAACCTACCTACCTACGTGCATGCATGCATGCATGCATATACACATGTGTATATATATATATTATATATTATATATATATTGTATATATATATATATACATATTTATATGTGGAATGATGATTTACCTGCGTAAGAATGGGGTGTCAACAATATTCGCACCAATCCCCCGCGGACTTTTTGTTCGCCAGACCAGGTCTAGCAGGCGACGAACTCAGCAGCAGAAAGGAGTTGGAGCAGAAGTTGGAGGCGAAGATCGGCGATGTTTCGCTGCCCCATAGGGATTAAAGCTTGGTTTGTAGGTAAAAATCTATGGGAATCAATATATCTATGGGATATACCTATAGTTATTGTTTAATGGAATTTGATGGGATTGAATGAATTGTTTTTGCTGATTTATGATAGCTAACCTAGTTTATAAGTCCAATAACTTGGGTTTATGGTAGTTATATCGAACTAGTTACTATGGTTGATAAACCACCTTGTGGTACCACCCTCGTTTGTAGATATATCTATGGGATTTGCTATATCTATAGCTGGTTCAATGGTGGATTTGATGAGAATGGAATTCTTAGCTGATTTATGATAGCTAACTTGGCTAAGAAAACCTCAGTTAAACAATGGTTTATGGTCGTAATATCGAACTCGTATTCAGCTCCACCAACACACATCACTGGGGGACCTCCTGGAGAAACCTGGCCCAAATGCTCCATGGTGGTATTTGTTTAACTGGGTGATTTATGGGTTACCCGGCCTGGTAAACTTACAAAAAACGATGGAAAATCACATTTTTTTATGGGTAAATCAACGATTTCGACTGGGCCATGTTCCATGTCGCTTTTTGTATGTTTACCAGATGGTAAATGTTGGTCAACTTTTGTCAGCACCATGAAGCATATGGGTTGGCTCATTGTAAGGCTCTACGAATACGCTTCAGTTGATGATCGATTCATGACTATTTTTCGGTTTTTTTCGATGGGAAACCCACCATTAGCCAAACGAAAATTGGGTTGCTCCAAGCTCCTGTGATAGCCACAGGTGGTTCATGGGTTATGTGAGTGATTGGACCTCACTAAATTGACCCCTCCCCTGAGGACATAGCCCCAATATTGGGCGAAAAGAATCGACACCATTTTTTTCATCGGAAGGTGAGGGAATAATTCACTGGTTGGTGGTTTGGAACATGATTTTTATGAATTTCCATATATTGGGAATGATCATCCCACCTGACTTTCATATTTTTCAGAGGGGTTGAAATCACCAACCAGTTCATATCTACTTCAAACTTACTTCTTTTGGAGCGTATCCAAGATTGGCCATGACTTTAGCAACATGATTGGCTTTAAAAGGTACGATGTTGATGAACTTATACCATCCTCCAATTTGGCTGGAGTGCATTGGGGCTTTGATTTAAAGCCAACTCATGCAGAAAATTCTTGGGAAACGGAAAAACCATTGGTTTTTTTACCAGATGTTTAGTCAAACTCGAAGAATGTTGCTACAACACAGAAAAAACATAGCACCCTCTGGTAAACTAACACAACATGGAAAGATCCACCTAATTTTAAATGGGCAAATCCTCTATAAATGGCCATTTTCAATAGCTATTTTGACATAACCAGAGGGTTATTTAGAATATCTTGGAATATCCCATCGATCACCTTCAACCGATCCCAATTTTCGATGTGGCGAGTTGTCTCCCAGATATTTGTTCTCCCATTGCACGTTTTTTCGTGTTGTCCATTTACATCCCCAACCGCAAAAAAAATGTTTGTAGAAAATACAAGGCTTGAAAAAGTATTATATATATATATATATAAACTATAACATGTAAACCCACCTTCTAAGGCATTTCGGCGCGCTCCTCTTTGGAACGGTTCGCCGATGTTTGTTTCCATCAATCTGCAGAATTCGCATTTTCACGGGATCAGTAGCGAACCCAGCGTGCCGATATTCGACGGCTTTACCATGCCTCCAGACAATCACGATCCGGAACGCAATGCATTGTACAAGCAGCTCCAGTGCCGCCCTCGCCAGGCAGGAACGTGCACAAAAGGGAAAGCAAAACCGGCAAGACCAAGAAGATGTTTTTCTTGGCCAAATCTGCAAGTTGTGAATATGATCCCTTATGTTCCATCGTATATCATACTCATATTCCATTATATCAAATTCATAGTTCTGACTATATCATATTCATACATTCATAGTCATATATCACTATATCATATATTCACATATATTCATAGTCATATATCGCGTTGTGACTATATCATATATTCATATATTCACATATATTCATAGTCATATATCGCGTTGTGACTATATCATATATTCATATATTCACATAAATTCATAGTCATATATCGCGTTGTGACTATATCGTATATTCATATATTCACATATATTCATAGTCATATATCGCGTTGTGACTATATCATATATTCATATATTCACATAAATTCATAGTCATATATCGCGTTGTGACTATATCATATATTCATATATTCGCATATATTCATAGTCATATATCGCGTTGTGACTATATCGTATATTCATATATTCACATATATTCATAGTCCTTTATCGCGTTGTGACTATATCATATATTCATATATTCACTTTTATTCATAGTCATTTACCGCGTTGTGACTATATCATATATTCATATATTCACATATATTCATAGTCATATATCGCGTTGTGACTATATCATATATTCATATATTCACATATATTCATAATCCTTTATCGCGTTGTGACTATATCATATTCATATATTCACATATATTCATAGTCATATATCGCGTTGTGACTATATCATATATTCATATATTCACAAATATTCATAGTCATATTTCGTGTTGTGACTATATCATATATTCACATTTATTCATAGTCATATATCGCGTTGTGACTATATCATATTCATATATTCACATATATTCATAGTCATATATCGCGTTGTGACTATATCGTATATTCATATATTCACATATATTCATAGTCCTTTATCGCGTTGTGACTATATCATATATTCATATATTCACATTTATTCATAGTCATATATCGCGTTGTGACTATATCATATATTCATATATTCACATATGTTCATAATCCTTTCTCGCGTTGTGACTATATCATATTCATATATTCACATAAATTCATAGTCATATATCGCGTTGTGACTATATCATTTATTCATATATTCACATATATTCATAATCCTTTATCGCGTTGTGACTATATCATATATTCATATATTCACATAAATTCATAGTCATATATCGCGTTGTGACTATATCGTATATTCATATATTCACATATGTTCATAGTCATATATCGCGTTGTGACTATATCATATATTCATATATTCACATATATTCATAGTCATATATCGCGTTGTGACTATATCATATATTCATATATTCACATATATTCATAATCCTTTATCGCGTTGTGACTATATCATATATTCATATATTCACATATATTCATAGTCATATATCGCGTTGTGACTATATCATATATTCATATATTCACATAAATTCATAGTCATATATCGCGTTGTGACTATATCATATATTCATATATTCACATATATTCATAGTCATATATCACGTTGTGACTATATCGTATATTCATATATTCACATATATTCATAGTCCTTTATCGCGTTGTGACTATATCATATATTCATATATTCACTTTTATTCATAGTCATTTATCGCGTTGTGACTATATCATATATTCATATATTCACATATATTCATAGTCATATATCACGTTGTGACTATATCATATATTCATATATTCACATAAATTCATAGTCCTTTATCGCGTTGTGACTATATCATGTATTCATATATTCACATATATTCATAGTCATATATCGCGTTGTGGCTATATCGTATATTCATATATTCACATATATTCATAGTCCTTTATCGCGTTGTGACTATATCATATATTCATATATTCACATAAATTCATAGTCATATATCGCGTTGTGACTATATCATATATTCATATATTCACATAAATTCATAGTCATATTTCGTGTTGTGACTATATCATATATTCACATTTATTCATAGTCATATATCGCGTTGTGACTATATCATGTATTCATATATTCACATATATTCATAGTCATATATCGCGTTGTGACTATATCGTATATTCATATATTCACATATATTCATAGTCCTTTATCGCGTTGTGACTATATCATATATTCATATATTCACTTATATTCATAGTCATTTATCGCGTTGTGACTATATCATATTCATATATTCACATATATTCATAGTCCTTTACCGCGTTGTGCAGGGGCGTGCCCAAAAGCCAAACTGGGGCTGTCATTGTGTAGGAAATCAACCTTGTTTTTGTTTCACCATTACGGATTGTAGAGCTAATGAACGGGGATATCAAGTATGGGTATATATCAACTGGGTATATACGCGAAACACCTACTAGCAAGAACGGACATCATGGATTTCGAGGTCCTCGAATGAATGATTGCCTGGAATGATGAGTGGAACGCGTCAATGCGAGGAACTATTCATATGATATATCAGCAAGTTGGCTACAATTTCGTGATAGGCCTTAGGCATATATGCCAACCATAGCGGGCTGCTTGTCATCCCGTTATTCCTGGTAGATGCCAGCAAGACTATCTTATTAATATGGTATTCCCATTATTAAAGCCATTTACGCACGGATTTCGATCCCATTATGGTTGGCAGATGTTCTCATTACTCTTTCCTCGGTCTAGCATTCTGGAGCTCTATTGTTGCCGCTCTTGGCCCCACGGGACCAACAGCATCCGGCCGCAGGCCGCAAGTTTATGATGGATCTATCAATTCCCGACGTGCAGCGTCAATGGGCATTCTACATATCTAAGGCATAATCGCTTAACTACATTTCAGCACGTCCGTTTTTCCGCCCATCGTCTGGAAGGGATGTGGATGTGAGGGAGCGGAACGGAGTGGAAGAGGTGGTCCTAGATATTTGATTTTGCTTGGCCGCATCTTACACATACAGATAGTATAAATATATATATCCGAATAATTTGATGGACGAGGGCCGTTTTCATAAGATTTCGGTGGAAGAGATGGGTACAGAAAGAAGGATGAATGGGGGAGGGAGCAGATGGCTCTTAGGGTGCTGGCAGGTGCTGGAATGAAGCACACCCGAGGACATTGGCGGGGACAACGATATTGCAGTGCAGAGCGGTTTTGGCCATGAACCAAACGGGAGCAGGGTAGTGCAAAACACAACAAAAATACCCAACGGCTAGGCCTGGCTTGGAAAAAGCACTCGCCGCACCAGGCGCGCAAAAAGCGCCCGCCCCAGGCGCGCAAGAAGCGCGCGCCCCAGGCGCGCAAAGAGCGCGCGCCTACAATAGGCGCGCAAAGAGCGCGCGCCCCAGGCGCGCAGAAAGCGCGCGCCTACAATAGGCGCGCGAAAAGCGCGCGCCTTTATGTAGGCCCTACTACCGTTTGGTAGGTGGTTTTAAGCAACGGAGGCAACAGTTTGACAGAAGCTGGGATACAACCCCAAACAGGAGGAACACACAGACTGGGATGATTTTCCGGCGGTATACTGAACCCATAAAGAAGCTGGGCGCCCAAAGGGGCGCCAGGCGCGCAAAAGCCGCGCGCCCTAGACCGCATGTGACGGAAGGAGTTATACAAGCTGAAGGCCCAGGAGATGGAATGGTGTGAGCTTATGTTCTCACTGTTGCAGTCTAATGCATTTGGGTTGGCTGCTCATTGAGAAAAGAACTGAAAGCATATTTTTTTTGGCAGATTCTTTAATATCCGAAGGGTTCCTCAATATGGCTTCCATCTTGTTGAAACGGCTTTGTGGAGACTATTGAAATTGTGGACTTGCGTGTTGTTGTTTTTCGTGCTTGCTACGCAGAGCTTGAAAGAACAAGCATGCATGCCGGAACTTGAATGGACGCTTCAAAGGCCACCCTGGATGCAAACACATGGCAACACAGAACAGCTGCATCGCCAGCGCCTCTAGACCTAGGCAATCAGAGACCTTAATCCGGGCACCTTCCAGAGCTGTTCCGGGCATTCTGGATTGGGAATCCCACCAAGGAGGGTGTCGCTGTGACACCGTGCTTGGGATGATTCAAAATGCCGAATCCCACTTGGAAAGCTTAGATGGCTTGGACTGGCCACATATACAAGAGAAGCAGCTGAGGCAACAATGTTTCTTCTGATTGTGGATTCCGAATCCCACCAAGCAGGGTGTCGCTGTGACACTGTGCTTGGGATGATTCAAATTCATCAAAAGGACCAATACAGTTGAGACGATACGGGACTTGGTGGCATAGCCGCTTGAAGAGAAAGTGTTTCTAGCTTTTGGCTTGTCAAAAGAACGCGTAGAGCAGAAGATATAGAAACGATAGGCAGTACAATTTTGAGCGAACCAAGGCTTTAGATTTTAGAGTGCCACATAGTTGGACACAATTTTGCCGGCAGCATCGAAAAAGATTTGCGTCCTCTGTGATGGAGCATGCATGTGTTTCTTGAGCCCAAAGGAAATCAGCTCTTGGTGCGAGCAATTAATGCTATTGTTTTCGCACCCACGTCGCAGATCAAAATTCAAGCCATGTGCTGCTGACGGCTACAGCCGGGAAGAATGGCTGCGTGCCACAGTGGCCAACTGCTATATTCGCGTTCCGTCGCGTTGCAGCATATAATGTTGTATGTAAGTCCTCCGCCATGCCCTTTCCAGTCGGCTTTGGGGGGGGTGCTGTTCTTGGCTGGGTCTTCATCTTTTGTGCCGTCTCCAGTCCAACCTCATCGGCATTCTCCGCCTTCTTCCCTTCCATTGCATCCCGGCAGCTTACGCTTGCAGTTCCCCAATGCCTTTGTTGGTGAAGCCGAAATCTAATTCCACAATGGCCAAATGATCTACAACTACCTCTGCTAGACTCATGATGTGTGAGCGCGATGAAAGTTTCCAAACTTTCTCTTGAAGTCAGCTCAGCAGTGGCAAATCCAGACACCGCACGGCTATCACCTTAAGACGCAATGCGAAATTCCGAAATTCACCGGCTGCGCCTTGACGCTGGAGATCTTAACCTTTCACTCAAGATGCACCTGCTCCCATGTGCTGGACTTGAGTGAGATAGGCAGGGGCCCCAGAAGTCATTGGGCTGCAGACATTTGGAAACATATTCCCATGCGAAAGACGGCAACTCTGGCAACGGCTTCAGGTGTTCTTAGGGGGGCTCAGATAGGAATTCAAAACGCTGATGGCGAAATCAGGGCCTGCCGCGCGCACACCGCCACAGGTTCTGCAACAATGTTCTCCAGCACTTCATATTTCACAAGCCATCAGTTGAAGTTTGCTGGTGCGACGACAGACGTGTGCAGGTGAAGCATGAATCCTGAGCCTTTCGGTTCCCTATCGCTATCGGCTTGCAGTGTGTTCTTGAGCCGCTCAGCATCAGTGAAAACGGCCTTACTTGATTGCAATGTGACAATGTGTTCCCTCAATTGCCCGGTCATCTTCTCAGGGACGGTGCTTGCCCGTGACGGGCGGGATGACTATAGCGAAGCATTGTTGCCAAGCAAACTTCACCTGGAACAGAGGAAGCGCCTGCTCCCATTTAATCTTCTAGTACTGGTAGATGGTCTGATAATTAACGAGTAAGTCCCACAATCCAAAACAGTAATTTAATGAAAGCATTGATAATCGATTATTATAGCTGTTACCAGGTGTCATTGTGTTTGCAACTCTTTAAACTTAAGCTGTGGGTGCTACTGTGGTGGTTCATTCTGCTTCAACCTGGATGGACCCATCGCCACTGGTGGCGATGATGTAGGGGCTTGTATTTATCCACGGATGATCGGGCTGAATTCTGATGGCCTCAAAAAAAGGTTCGGTAATGTTTTTTTTTTGCCATGCCTTTTGCTGTCATATTATTGGTCCATGCGAATTTGCTTCGCAACTGGAGAAAAACAACCAATAGCCAACCCCACGGTCAAACTGCTGTTCCTACATAGTGGCTGTTGTTTCGAAGTTGTGGGAACGGCCCTGTTGTGACTATATCATATTCATATATATACATAAATTCATAGTCATATATCGCGTTGTGACTATATCGTATATTCATATATTCACATATATTCATAGTCCTTTTTCGCGTTGTGACTATATCATATATTCATATATTCACTTATATTCATAGTCATTTATCGCGTTGTGACTATATCATATCCATATATTCACATATATTCATAGTCCTTTACCGCGTTGTGACTATATCATATTCATATATTCACATAAATTCATAGTCATATATCGCGTTGTGACTATATCATATATTCATATATTCACATAAATTCATAATCCTTTATCGCGTTGTGACTATATCATGTATTCATTTATTCACATATATTCATAGTCATATATCGCGTTGTGACTATATCATATTCATATATTCACATATATTCATAGTCATATATCGCGTTGTGACTATATCATATATTCATATATTCACATATATTCATAATCCGTTCTCGCGTTGTGACTATATCATATATTCATATATTCACATAAATTCATAGTCATATATCGCGTTGTGACTATATCATATATTCATATATTCACATATATTCATAATCCTTTATCGCGTTGTGACTATATCATATATTCATATATTCACATAAATTCATAGTCATATATCGCGCTGTGACTATATCGTATATTCATATATTCACATATATTCATAGTCCTTTATCGCGTTGTGACTATATCATATATTCATATATTCACATAAATTCATAATCCTTTATCGCGTTGTGACTATATCATGTATTCATTTATTCACATATATTCATAGTCATATATCGCGTTGTGACTATATCATATTCATATATTCACATATATTCATAGTCATATATCGCGTTGTGACTATAACTCCTATTCATATATTCCCATATATTCATAGTCATATATCGCGTTTGACGATATCAGATATTCATCTATTCATGCATAAATTCATAGTCATATTCTCGTGTGACTATATCTATAAATTCATATATTCCACATAAATTCATCAGTCCTTTATCGGGTGCGTTGTGACTATATCATATATTCATATATTCACATATATTCATAATTCCTTTATCGCGTTGTGGCTATATCATATATTCATATATTCACATAAATTCATAGTCATATATCGCGTTGTGACTATATCATATATTCATATATTCACATAAATTCATAGTCCTTTATCGCGTTGTGACTATATCATATATTCATATATTCACATATATTCATAATCCGTTCTCGCGTTGTGACTATATCATATATTCATATATTCACATAAATTCATAGTCATATCTCGCGTTGTGACTATATCATATATTCATATATTCACATAAATTCATAGTCATATATCGCGTTGTGACTATATCATATATTCATATATTCACATAAATTCATAGTCATATATCGCGTTGTGACTATATCATATATTCATATATTCACATATATTCATAATCCTTTATCGCGTTGTGACTATATCATATATTCATATATTCACTTTTATTCATAGTCATATATCGCGTTGTGACTATATCATATATTCATATATTCACATATATTCATAGTCCTTTATCGCGTTGTGACTATATCATATATTCATATATTCACATAAATTCATAGTCCTTTATCGCGTTGTGACTATATCGTATATTCATATATTCACATATATTCATAGTCCTTTTTCGCGTTGTGACTATATCATATATTCATATATATCATATATTCATAGTCATTTATCGCGTTGTGACTATATCATATCCATATATTCACATATATTCATAGTCCTTTACCGCGTTGTGACTATATCATATTCATATATTCACATAAATTCATAGTCATATATCGCGTTGTGACTATATCATATATTCATATATTCACATAAACTCATAATCCTTTATCGCGCTGTGACTATATCGTATATTCATATATTCACATATATTCATAGTCCTTTATCGCGTTGTGACTATATCGTATATTCATATATTCACATATATTCATAGTCCTTTATCGCGTTGTGACTATATATCATTTTTTCATATATTCACATATATTCATAGTCATATATCGCGTTGTGACTATATCATATATTTATGTATTCACATAAATTCATAGTCATATATCGCGTTGTGACTATATCATATATTCATATATTCACATAAATTCATAGTCATATATCGCGTTGTGACTATATCATATTAATATATTCACATATATTCATAGTCCTTTATCGCGTTGTGACTATATCATATATTCATATATTCACATAAATTCATAATCCTTTATCGCGTTGTGACTGTATCATATATTCATATATTCACATATATTCATAATCCTTTATCGCGTTGTGGCTATATCGTATATTCATATATTCACATATATTCATAGTCCTTTATCGCGTTGTGACTATATCATATATTCATATATTCACATAAATTCATAGTCCTTTATCGCGTTGTGACTATATCATATATTCATATATTCACATAAATTCATAGTCCTTTATCGCGTTGTGACTATATCATATATTCATATATTCACATAAATTCATAGTCATATATCGCGTTGTGACTATATCATATATTCATATATTCACATAAATTCATAGTCCTTTATCGCGTTGTGACTATATCATATATTCAGATATTAATTTATTCATAGTCCTTTTATCGCGTTGGACTAGATCTATATTCATCTATTCACTTTTACATTAGTCATATATCGCGTTGATGACACTTATATCATATATTCATATATCACATATATCTAGTTCATATATCGCGGTGGGACTATATCATATCTTATTCACCTATATTAATAGTCATTATATAGCGTTGTGGGCCTATAATCATTATTCATATATCAATAGAGTCATAGTATATATCGCGTTGTGACTATATCATATTCATATATGCACATATATTATAGTCATATATCGCGTGGACTTATCATATTCATTATATTACATATATCATAGTCACATATCGCGTGTGACGATATATATTCATAATTCCAACATATATTCATCGTCCATATATAGACGTTGTGACTATATCATATATTCATATATTCACATATATTCATAATCCTTTATCGCGTTGTGACTATATCATATATTCATATATTCACTTATATTCATAGTCATATATCGCGTTGTGACTATATCATATATTCATATATTCACATATATTCATAGTCATATATCGCGTTGTGACTATATCATATTCATATATTCACATATATTCATAGTCATATATCGCGTTGTGACTATATCATATTCATATATTCACATATATTCATAGTCATATATCGCGTTGTGACTATATCATATTCATATATTCACATAAATTCATAGTCCTTTATCGCGTTGTGACTATATCATATATTCATATATTCACATATATTCATAGTCATATATCGCGTTGTGACTATATCATATTCATATATTCACATATATTCATAGTCATATATCGCGTTGCGACTATATCATATTCATCTATTCACAATATTCATTAGTCCATTATATCGCGTTGTCTTTGTGACTATATTCATAGTTTTTAATATATTCACATAATTTCATAGTCAATTAGTATCGCGTGTGATGATATCTATCAATATTCACAATCTTTCTAGGTCATATATCGCGTTTGTGACTATATCATATTCATATATCACAATATAGTAATGAGTCATATATATCGCGTTGTGACTTATATCCATATTCATATATCACATATATTCATCGTAATATATCGCGTTGTGGTGACTATATTCATATCATATATTCACCATAGATTCATAGTCATTATCGCGGTTGATGGGGGACTATATCATATTCATTATATTCACATATATTCCTAGTCATATATCGCGTTGTGAACTATATCATATTATATATATTCACATAATTCATCGTCATAATATCGCGGTTGTGGACTTAGAGTCATATTCATATATTCACATTAATTCATAGTCATATATCTCGTGGACTATATCATATTTCAGATATTCACATAAATTCATAGTCATATTATAGCGTTGGACTATATCATATTCATATATCACCACAGATATTCATAGTCATAGATCGCGTTTGGACTATATCATATTCAGATATCACATCTATTCATAGTCATATATCGCGTTGTGACTATATCGTATATTCATATATTCACATATATTCATAGTCCTTTATCGCGTTGTGACTATATCATATATTCATATATTCACATTTATTCATAGTCATATATCGCGTTGTGACTATATCGTATATTCATATATTCACATATGTTCATAATCCTTTCTCGCGTTGTGACTATATCATATTCATATATTCACATAAATTCATAGTCATATATCGCGTTGTGACTATATCATTTATTCATATATTCACATATATTCATAATCCTTTATCGCGTTGTGACTATATCATATATTCATATATTCACATATATTCATAATCCGTTCTCGCGTTGTGACTATATCATATATTCATATATTCACATAAATTCATAGTCATATCTCGCGTTGTGACTATATCATATATTCATATATTCACATAAATTCATAGTCATATATCGCGTTGTGACTATATCATATATTCATATATTCACATAAATTCATAGTCCTTTATCGCGTTGTGACTATATCATATTCATATATTCACATAAATTCATAGTCATATATCGCGTTGTGACTATATCATATATTCATATATTCACATAAATTCATAGTCATATATCGCGTTGTGACTATATCATATATTCATATATTCACATAAATTCATAGTCATATATCGCGTTGTGACTATATCATATATTCATATATTCACATAAATTCATAGTCATATATCGCGTTGTGACTATATCATATATTCATATATTCACATAAATTCATAGTCCTTTATCGCGTTGTGACTATATCATATATTCATATATTCACATATATTCATAATCCGTTCTCGCGTTGTGACTATATCATATATTCATATATTCACATAAATTCATAGTCATATCTCGCGTTGTGACTATATCATATATTCATATATTCACATAAATTCATAGTCATATATCGCGTTGTGACTATATCATATATTCATATATTCACATAAATTCATAGTCATATATCGCGTTGTGACTATATCATATATTCATATATTCACATATATTCATAATCCTTTATCGCGTTGTGACTATATCATATATTCATATATTCACTTTTATTCATAGTCATATATCGCGTTGTGACTATATCATATATTCATATATTCACATATATTCATAGTCCTTTATCGCGTTGTGACTATATCATATATTCATATATTCACATAAATTCATAGTCCTTTATCGCGTTGTGACTATATCGTATATTCATATATTCACATATATTCATAGTCCTTTTTCGCGTTGTGACTATATCATATATTCATATATATCATATATTCATAGTCATTTATCGCGTTGTGACTATATCATATCCATATATTCACATATATTCATAGTCCTTTACCGCGTTGTGACTATATCATATTCATATATTCACATAAATTCATAGTCATATATCGCGTTGTGACTATATCATATATTCATATATTCACATAAATTCATAGTCATATATCGCGTTGTGACTATATCATATATTCATATATTCACATAAATTCATAGTCCTTTATCGCGTTGTGACTATATCATATTCATATATTCACATAAATTCATAGTCATATATCGCGTTGTGACTATATCATATATTCATATATTCACATAAATTCATAGTCATATATCGCGTTGTGACTATATCATATATTCATATATTCACATAAATTCATAGTCATATATCGCGTTGTGACTATATCATATATTCATATATTCACATAAATTCATAGTCATATATCGCGTTGTGACTATATCATATATTCATATATTCACATAAATTCATAGTCCTTTATCGCGTTGTGACTATATCATATTCATATATTCACATAAATTCATAGTCATATATCGCGTTGTGACTATATCATATATTCATATATTCACATAAATTCATAGTCCAATTAAATATTCGACCCGCTATTTCATTGGTCCTTTGGTAATCTGACACCATGTGGCCATGGATTCCATGGACAGCACCCAATGAGAAATTGGGGGATTTCCCACGTTAGTACCATATTTCTGGCCATGTTTTGGGGGTTCTATCAGAAAGTAGTTCAAAACCCATTTAGCTATCATGAATCAGGTAAATCAACTCTAGATCTTCGTTTTCGCTATCCAACAAATATCCCCCCGGCAAAATCTCCATAGATCCTTCCCTTTAACATTTCTGTATATCTCCAGAAAAGAATGGGTTCTGTCCCATTATATCCATCATTTATCCAACCAGTGTTGGTGACTTAGTTAGTACTTATTGCTATGTAGCAAACTATGTTTTGCTATGCATTGCCGCTTATTGCTACGTATTGCTATTTAATGCTATTTGTTCTTAACTACTACTAGTACAATTCGTTTTTTATTGCTGTTACTACTGGGAACTGTTAATGGGTTAACATAAACCAACAAATATTATTATCTGTCAGTTTACAGGATCTCCCAGTTCATGAACCCCCAATAAATTGGATAGTATAACCCCAGACCTGATCTTCAATTAACATGGGTGTCGAACACAACCCCTGCTCAATTCACTATCCCCTTATATTCCCATGATATAATCATCTGGTTGGTGGTTTGGCACATTTATTATTTTTCCATATATTGGGAATCATCATCCCAACCAACTAATTCATATTTTTCAGAGGGATTGAAACCACCAACCAGTCATGTTTGCTGGTTAAATTTCCAGTGTAGTTGCTGAAATCCATTGTCCAATCTTTAATTCTTCCATTTTTGGTCGTTAAATCACTGGAAGAATCCATTATCCAACCATTATCCAGTTTTTTTGGTGCTTAAAATCCATTATCCAACCATTATCCAATGTTAAATCCCATTTTTCTCATGTTTGCTATGGTTGGATTTCACCTGCCTAATTTGCCCTCCGGTCACCCTCCGGCAATCAGCCACGTGGCTTGTTCAACAAAATGGTCTTTGAATAGCTAAGTTGGTTTAAAAATCCAATAACTATGGTTTATAAGTGATATATCTATAGTTCATGGATAGTAGAATAGTTGTTTGAATGAGAAACCAACTATCAACACTGGGTTTTCCATTCATATGGCTGAGTACCAGATGGTTTATCCCATATTTGACGGTTAATTCCACAGACGATATTTCAAAAGAATTCCTATGATTCCAAAGTGGTACTCAACAAGTGTTACATTGTATCTATTCCAATCCACTATGTTCCATTATATCAAGTGTTAGATCCAGTATTGCAAGAGGTATCCAGAATTTTATTCCAAACATTGAAGTTACATTTCAATGCTTCCTGAGTTTGGTATGATTTGATTTGATTTGATTATTTTTGGGACAATAAACCCCAGAACTAGAGGATTGTCTGAATAAATAAATATAGTCATTGGATGTACCGGCAAGAATCAAAAATTGAATGCTGGAGAGTTAGAATGTATGTTCCTACAATCAACGGCTGCTTCTTCGAAGGGTTATCAGTAGATATTGGAATAACTAATATGTTATAGTGATATATAGTGGGTATGTCAATATAATCAACAACTAACGGATAATTAATAGATATCAATAGATTAAATTGGACAAGCAGTGACAAAATTTGAATATTTAATAATTAAGACTGGTTTGTTTGATTGGTTAACTAATCATGTTACTGGAAATAGAGCTAGTAGTTATAATATACAAATGATCATCATTATTATTTAGCAGTTAGTATTGGATTTTTCAACTTGTAATATTAACCATTAGTTATTCAACAGTCCATTGACCATTAAGTATTCACTGGATTAAACGATTAAAAACTGTATCATCCTTTTTATGACAGTACTGTAACAGCACTTTTTAAATACTAGTAATATAACAGCGCAGCATTAAACTATTATATAGATATGTGTCATGGAATTGAAACACTTCAATAAACACCTTTTTGATATCATTATTATATATAAACACTAGTGAATAATTGTTGAATATCAGGGTTCATTATCAATACGTTTAACAACCATGTTAACTATTTTTGACCATGATGATTAACCATTAATAGCAATTATTTACCATCAATATGAACCATCAATTTATATAATTGACCATCAACTATTAATAATATCATTTTACATTAACCATTCTTAATGGCGAAATCAACTATATTAATGCCACAAGTTTGATTAATTAATAGTATCATTAACCACGAACCATTCATAGTTGTTGAATAACCTAAATTATATCTACATTAACAATTAGCTAATTCCATGTATCCATAATAAAGTGTATTAATGCCTAACTATATTTATATATGATATAAAAAAGAAACTATAGTTAATTTTTATGATTATGACCATATCAATATGAAATATATGGTCATTAGGAAATCATATTCCATATATTCATGATACTATTAATAATTCCATACATAAACTTTATTTATTATAGTAAATGATTAACTATATATTACATATATTCATTAATGATTAACTAATTCCATATATATATATATATTTATATATAATAGTAGCCACTAATAATGAGTCACAATGATTCATTGAATTCATGTGTATATATATATGTATAAGATCATATAACCATGGTTATCATGCCATACTGATTCAGAACTATGACAACCATTAAAATCAGGTAATATATATATATATGATATTCGTAACTATGATAGCTTGAATGATAACTATAACCATTGATATCATGAAAACCATGACCCATGACCCATGGCTGAAGCGTTTCGCCAGGTCTTCAAGGCCGAGGGCTCCTTGGGGCAGTCCATGATGTTCCAACCCACGGCGGTCACTGCGGCGCGCGCCAAGGAGGCGCCTTCGGAAAACGCCGCAGCGGACAGGGGGAGGTCGGGAGGTCACCCATGGCGAAAAACGTTGGTTGAACCGGGGAAAATGGAGATTTTGGCTTAGTTAATTCAGAAAACTGAGGATTCGAGGGATTTAAGTGAGAAAAATGAGGATTTGAGAGGATTTAAGTGAGAAAAATGCTGGCATTTGAGCCAGATTCCCCAGCAGAAGCGGGGATTTAACTTAGGGAAATATGGTTTTGACCGGCGATGGATACAGTTTTCAAACCAGACATGTAAGGATTTGGAACATGGTGGTTGAAAGATCTACAGTAATTTAAGGGTTCAAAATGGGTTTGGGTCAAACTTTAATGGTGAATGGTTTGCTGCATGACTTAGTTGCGGCAGATTCTTGTTGTACAGGTCACTGGTGAAGCAGCGGATCAAGCGCCACGGCAGAGGCTGCGACCTACGGCCAGAGAGCCATGTGGAAGAGCCTGCAGTCTGCCAAGCTGACGAAAATTCCAGCAGCGGAGGCGCAACTTCATGCGCTCGGAAGATCTCTGCGAGGAGGACGAAGAAAGGAGGAGAGATATTGCAATGCGCATCGCTCATCACCAGTACTACTGGGAACAACGAAACCAAAATGAGAGCGATGGAGTTGTTTGGACACGTAACAATACGATCACGTCACGGCCAAACTCTCCGATGAAGCACACATTGGTTCTTTTATCAGTAGCTTCAAAACGGCACGAGCCGCACCCGTCAGGGATTGCCGCCCAGTGGATTGGATGTGGGTAGAAGGATGCATTGATTTCCCACCCAGCACATCCAACTTGACTTCAAGGACTTGACAGTGGTTGAGGTACGTTAGTTGCGCTGCCCTCCAAGTAGTAGACAACTCAATCTGTGGTCGCCAATGTTTGGAATAGGAGGGTTTTTGAGATTGAAAATATTCGAAGTTGTCAGGAAATACCCAGCATACCCTATAGCTCTGTGCTGGACCAAATGTATTCAATCACATGTGATTCCAATTCCAATTCGTAGTTTTCGGTTTGCCTTTGGCAATAACATACTCGAATGTTTATACTACAAGAAAACATTCGCACTGCACTCTTTCCATGTCGAATTGCTGAGGACGGTACCGCCCCGCCGGGCGGGAAAGTTCGCTGGCAGGTCATGGACATTATGCAGAAGTTACATATTGAATTTGTGGCTACTCACCGGAAGGTATACTTTTCGTGTTTTTTGATCAGATCAGTCCTTTGGCCAAAGTCACCCAAGACAAAGGCATGTCTGATGGTCTGATATCACAATTGCCATTAGCATGGTGGGGGATGCAGATGATAGGCGGCAACATCTGAGATGAAATGAAGGGTGGGGCCTCTGATGAATCATTAAGGCTAAATCTTAATCCAACGTGGATATTCTAGGCTTACCCTGAGTTGAAATGATCCTGTCCCTACCCAAATCCATCCTTCGTACCCCTAGTTGAGCAGCAAATGGGATGGGCTGCAACCATAATCCAAGATGTAGCTTTTCTGAAATGGGGCTACCCCCAGTTCTCATCCATTTTAGATTGGGATTTTCCATGAAATAAACCATCCAGCTATAGTCAGGGTACCCCATGACTATGGAAACCCTCATATCTTCCAGGTTCCATACAGTTTTTTTCAATGCAATAACCCTGCTGGTGAAGGGCGGTCCTCTCCTAGGAGATGAGAGCCTCAAATAGATGGCCGGCACGTGAAATAGAAAATGTGGTGGTTTGAACTAAGGGATCAACCAGCAACATGGTAGATGAAAGTCAAAAATGGATAAAGATACCTGGGGTTAAAAAAAAGTCGACGGGGGCTATTCAGGTATATAGCTACTTATGAAATTGGGCATGGAACCAATATAATTATATTCATGCATTGTCATTTGACCAAGAAAAATTGGCAGTTATACCAGTTGTCACACAGTAATCACCCACTAAACCACCATGTTTGGTTCTTTTCATTAAAAACATGATAGGGAATTGAAATTCAGGAGCAAAATGATGGACTAAAATCAGAAATCGATGTGCTTCACAGAATCCGAGTAAATTATAACTCACTGGAAATCAAAGTTAACAAGAGGAATCACCCCAAAATGGCCTTATTTTAGGCTAGTGAATTATTATAGTTTACCCAGATAGAATGTTAATAGATGAATCACCTAAATCGCACGTAGACCCCGAGTCCTGCGCCGCAGTTGGGTGCTGCGAGCGCCGCGGCCCTGATGCGGGAGAGGGCCTTAACGTTGGAACGCGAGGAGGACAGTAAACCGATGGCGAAGCTGGTGCTTCCCACAAAATGAAGAATTTACCCTCTGGTAAACTAACATAGCTATGGAAAATCACTGTTTTTTAGGTAAATCATCTATCAATGGTCCATTTTCCGATCATATTCCAAAATACCTGGGGAAATTCATATGGGGATTTCCATAAATGGGGGGTACCCCTTTATTGCTGGATGGTTTACTTCATGGAAAATCCCAAGCGAAAATGGATGAGAACTGGGGGTACCCCTAGTTTAGGAAATCTCCAAATGGAGAATGTTAAAAAAAAATGGTGATAAATAACCCGTCAATACACATGATAAGAATACAATAGGAATACTGTTCTGCTTGAAAACAGATTTAGAATAAGATGATACATTACGGAAAATCATCAATAAACGGGGGCGTGATTGGATTTCACTAAACATTTAATGTCTATTTTATAGTGATGTGTGTCTAAAATACGAGGATTTACCAATAAGAATTGAGGTATATTCCACCAAGGTATGTCTATTCTAATGGGGAAAATGATGATTGATCAATTGATTTACTTGCACCCATTCTTTGGACAAGAACTGGAGAATACCTCGAGGAGTTACTATTTCAGTCACTAAGATCTGGATGAAGCATGGGGGTGTGGTGAGACATTCCCATCTTGCTTTCGGATGAATTGTGGGCAATGAAGCAAGAAAATAGAATTTCCCAGCGACATTTCATCACAATCAGGACTGCTTGGAGGATCAGTTTTTCACTCTGCAACTGGTCAGTAGACTTGTGTAGTAAGTACCTTAATCACCAAAGAATCCCTATAAAACACCATTAAACACCATTAAGCCCTATTAATCACCATAGAATCCCCATCAATGGGTGATTTGCCCCATTTCAGCGGACCGCCCTGGAAACAGGGTCAGCCCTTTCATCTCCAAGGGATTCAGACATGTTCTTAAGCAGGCGTTCACATCATGAACCATTTTAGAGTCTGGTTGGTGGTTTCAAACATGAATTTTATTGTCCATTTCATATATGGGATAATCCTTTCCATTGACTTTCATATTTTTCAAGATGGTTAAAACCACCAACCAGGTATTATAGGATATTACAAACCAGTTTTTGTATTATAGTATTGAAAGCCAGATGAAAAAGCCTTCATGTGAGACCAGGTTTCAGTTGGTAACTACAAGAACTGTTGGAGATATGGTGAATATCTCTACAATGAAATGAAGTTGAAACTAAAGCAACACACGCAACTCAACGCCCACCTTGGACATCAATGTGTAGGTGTTACCACCAACGTGGTCCCTGCCATGAGTTGGAGATTGAAAGATTAGTTTTCAGTGAAAAATATGTCAATTTTTTGGGGGTCATATTGATGTGAAGTCCCTTCTGACTATGGAAAAAAATCGTCGGTGAACCAGGTCAAGCACTGAAATGTTGACATCATTTTCCAAGGGTTTCTTTCAGGAAGACATTTCAGTTGGAAAATGATGTCAACATTTCCTTCAACACATCATTTTCCAACGGTTTCTTTCACATGTTCTCCAGGAAGAAGTGAGGAAGAACATGCGCGAAGTCACTCTGGACGCTTGGCGCCACGCCACTGAGTGATGAAGCGATGGTCCCTCCAAGGTGGTGCCCCACACCAGTGATGGTTCTTGGTTTTTATAAACCACAGAAACTATAGATATAACCATAGGGAAATGGTGTAACCAACAAAAATGGCGATTTAATTTGTTGGTTTATTCTATATAAGAATCTACAATACACCATGGAGATCCATAGAGAACCTAGCTATAAACCATCTTAGCTAAGTATGCGGCACCACATTGCAGTTGTTTTTTCATGAAGCAGTGATCATGTCAAAATCAACAAGTCATACACGTTGATAATCCGAGAAATTGCATCAACCCCCAGCTTTCCAGTGGAAGAAGGATGTGTATACAAGGAATTATTTCAAAACTCGATACACATTAGTTATGGTCGAAGGAAGTTTAGAAGTGAAACTTCCGACAATATGGACAGTTGAAAAGCAGAGGTGAGACGAGTCAGAAGAGACAAGATCAGAAGAAAGAAGATGCAGATGCGCGAAAAGATAGGAAAGTCGCGATTCACTGCGTTTTTCCAATGATTTGTGGCTCCGGAGGGTCGAAAAGTAGGCTCGCTAAAGCGGCGGGTGCGGAGCCAGCTGGCCAGATGAGACATGAAAAAGTGCACGCCGTTGTGGCGCGAAGCACATTTCCAAGTCAAAATGGACAAAACGCTAGAGGAGCGGACCACTTTTGGAAGTTGAGATGTCGAAAAAGTGCACGCCGTTGTGGCGCGAAGCACATTTTGAAGTCAAAATGTACAAAACACACCAATGTCGGACCACTTTTGGAAGTTCCGATGTCGAAAAAGTGCACGCCGTTGTGGCGCGAAGCACATTTCCAAGTCAAAATCTATAAAACACTAGGGGTTCGGACCACTTTTGGAGGTTGAGATGTCGAAAAAGTGCACGCCGTTGTGGCGCGAAGCACATTTCCAAGTCAAAATGTTCAAAACACGAGGGGTTTGGACCACTTTTGGAGGTTCAGATGTCGAAAAAGTGTCGAAAAAGTGCACGCCGTTGTGGCGCGAAGCACATTTCGAAGTCAAAAGTGTAAAAAGCTGAGGGTTTTGAGCCTTTTTTGACGTGAAGATGTCGAAAAAGTAGACACTGATTAACTTAACTAACTTGACTAACTTAACTAACTTCACTAACTAAACTACCCTAACTTCGACGACAACAGCAACAGCAACAACAACAGCAACAACAACAACTACTACTACTACTACTACCACTACAACTACAACTACAACTACACAACTACACAACAACTAGAACTACAACTACAACAACTACAGCTACAACAACTACAGCTACAACAACAACAACTACTACTACTACTACAACTACAACAACAACAACTACAACTACAACAACAACAACAACTACTACAACTACAACAACAACAACTACTACTACAACTACAACTACAACTACAACTACACTACACAACAACTACAACTACACAACAACTACAGCTGCAACTACAACAACAACAACTACTACTACGACTACAACTACAACAACTACAACTACAGCTACAACTATATGACTGCAACTACACTACACTAATTACATTACGCCACAACTACAACTCCACTACGCTACAGCTACAACTACAGTTGCAGTACATCACACTACATCCAGCAGTTGTGGGTGAGGTGACCACTGCAACCATTGCAACCATTCCAGCAAACACGACTCCAACCACCTTTCGGTCAATCAGTGGATTCGCTCTGCCATCCGTGATTCACAACAACCAACGTCTCCTATAGGTTTCCTAGTCTGAAACTTCCGCCACCGCCTTGTGCGGTACTACTGGTAGATATATCCCTAGTTGAAATAATTCCTTGAAATATCCCTAGTTATGGTAGACCTACAGTTGGGGGGAATTGACCATCAAAGATGGAGGTAAGTTTACCATGGTGGGCCAGACCCAGCAGAAACACCTGGTTTTACCGCCCGGCCATCATTTTGGGGGCTCATGTGGGTTGACGCAATTCTTATGGGAGTACATGGAAAGCGTGAGGTGCTGGTTTTGTCAACAAACCACGGGATAAAACATCGGACGATAGTCCAGAAGTGATTCGGGAAATTGTATTGCCATTCAGAAACCTAGATCGTGCTATTGGTTACGGATGAGAAACATTCTGAACAAGCACATATGCAAATGATTGGTTAGGTGGGGACATGGTTCGAAGCAAGTCATTCTTTACGCTATTTGGTTTGATTGAATGCGGTAACACAACGATCATTTCATCGCTTATTGCCTGACTTGATAGTAGAACACCCGGGCGGGTTTCTCCCACCCGAAGGCTATCGATCACTCGAACGGTGTCTTTCTGTGACCTTCGCATCCAATTTACAACAAGTTCTTGGACAGCAACGGAGAGTTCGCCAGCTGGTCCGTCAAGCCGAAGATCCCAGGGTCCCAGTGCCCTTCGATTCGCCAACGGAGAGGCTACGAAGATTTGGAGAATCTGGACTTCGTCTGTTCCCAGCCATTTACCCTCTGGTCAACTAACATGATTGACGATGGAACATGGCCATAGAAATCATAGAAATTAGAATTATTGTTGAACCCATGAACAATGGTGATTCATATTGGATTTACCTATGAACAATGGTGATTTATAGTGGATTTACCCATTAAGAATGGTGATTTTCGATAGGTTTTTGATGTTTTTTTTTATATCTTTACCAGAAACTCTCGCTGCCATGCGCCAAGGAGGTGGACCTAACGCAGCCGCTGGGGATCCTCTTCAACAAGTCCCCTGGCGACGGAATCCCCGACGGAATCCACGTCCGTTCCGAAGGGTCGGAAGGAGGTAACGAAACCGAAGCCACGAGAAGTTCGCCCAGAATGAGGATTTCATGGGGATTGTTGCTGCTGATTCATGATTCTGGGTAAATTATAACGACCTCACTGTGACCGAGCCCAAAACAATGATTTCACCATCAAACATGGTGAAGAATGTGGATTTTACTACTGGTTGGTGGTTTGGAACATGTTTTATTTTTCCATATATTGGGAATAATCATCCCAACTGACTTTCATATTTTTCAGAGGGGTTGAAACCACCAACCAGGAACTGGATAGTAACTGGAATACAACTGGTTACCCTCTTGGTCTTTGTCACAGGGGTTCAAACCACCAGCCGACTTGTCCAAAAGTTGGTTTTTGCTGGAATCTGCAAGAAACACAATATGGAACCCTATACCAAGAAACTCCCGAGCTTCCCCAAGGTTTCTGGAAGCAGATCAAGTGAACGGAGGCACAGCTGTTTTTTTTTCGGCATGTTTATCATCAAGAATGGGGACCTTAGCATTAACTGAAATGGTTTGAGGACTTGGATGATTTAGGGATACCCCCATGACTTAGGAAACCTCCAATGGTTTTTTATCTGCAAGAGTTTTGCTGTCAAACAAGAGGTTTGAACCTTCAAGACTTGAGATTCAACCTTCAAACGGTGGGGCCTTCAGATATGCAATAGGCACAGCATGGCACCGCGCCGTCAAGACGAGGTTGAGTGGACCAAATTCCATGGGCTTGAATATTCGCCAATCCATATTTTGGGAAGACGAGATTGAAATTCCTTCGTTGCTCATGTCTTGACGAGATTTTATGTTATGTGTTCCCTTTTTTCTGTGAAATATGTAATTAAACTCTGTGCTTACGCCCCGAAAACCGTACGAGTAAAACGCACATTTTTGAATATCGCTATGTTGGGGTGGGGTGGGGTGGGGGGGGTGGGGGAGTTCACGTACCTTGTACTTCGTACATGATCCATTGCTACGCTGCTGAGATCTCTGGGATCGTTTACTACGTTACATGTTGCTACGCTGCTGATGGGGTGGGGTGGGGGGGTGGGGGATGTTCACGTACCTTGTACTTCGTACATGATCCATTGCTACGCTGCTGAGATCTCTGGGATCGTTTACTACGTTACATGTTGCTACGCTGCTGATGGGGTGGGGTGGGGGGGTGGGGGATGTTCACGTACCTTGTACTTCGTACATGATCCATTGCTACGCTGCTGAGATCTCTGGGATCGTTTACTACGTTACATGTTGCCACGCCCGAGTGAAACGCGGAGGAAAACCTCCCCCGGAGAGTTGGGGGAAAATCGAAAAAAGTGGAGCTTGTGAAGTTGTTGTTCCCACAACTGATCGTCGTCGCTCCGTTCTTCTTACTGATGGTGCTCGTTGCTACAAAAGAATGTCCTCAACCTTGAACCTTCTTCATGGTGTGGTGAACCATTCAGCTGGCCAGTCTACTGGTGAACTGAGACGAGGACGAGAGGTCATTCAAGTACATACCGGAACAATTGACCAAGTTTGGAGTGGCTGCTAGGCATTCATTCCAAAACAGCTAGGAAGCCAATCAGAATTGATTGAGGTTTACTTGCGCGCGTTCCAATGGAGGTATATCAATCGCCTCACTCTAATTCGCACGAAGACAATCCACCAGCTCAACTTGCTTCGAAAGTGAAGAAGAAAACAAAGTGCGCAGTCTGTGTTCTGATAGGTGTCATTGGGAAAACAACATTTTCAAAAAAAACTTGTACGGCACCACAGCGAGACGGAAAAAAAAAAGGAAAACCACTCTAAATGCGCATTGATTTCGACTATTTTTGGACAAAAATGATGATGAATATACCACGCAGGCCACGTTCTGTCTTTCCCATTTTGATGCGATGACACATGTTATGCGGGCAGAGCCTATTCCAAACGATGTTAAATTTCACATAATTCTCGGACAAAATTGGATGAAAACACAAGCGAAATTTGTTTTTTTTTCAAAAACACCAGCCAAATTCCACATCATTTTGTGCATGCTACACAAAAATATTTCATTTTTCCCACACGAAATACAAACGAAATACACTTGAAGTGGACCTGATGATAATGAAATGGTGCAAAACGCACGTACGGAAAACGGCGCGACGGGTTGTTTTTGTCAAATAGAGATGATTCTGATGTCATTTCCTACTGACTATCATGTAGTTTGCCTACTTGCTATAGTAGTAGCCATGGCACCGAAGAACGGGATATCCAAGTTTGCCTGAATACCGCCCACAGTGGCTCACTAAAACTGCATTAGCGAAAAGCCGTGTTCCGCTTAAATGAGAAACAGTGGGATAGCCAACAATTTTCAATGGATATCCCATTTATAGTACCCTCTGGTTATTTAACATAGCCATGGTATAGATGGCCCATTGATAGATGATTTTCCCAGCTAGAAACCTCCACTTATAGAGATTTTCCATGGCTATGTTAGTCATAACCAGATGGTAATTAGTTCAGGAGTGTGCGGCCATGGCACCCTCCCCGACGTCGTCAGGTTCTTGGATTGCCATACCTCAGCAGGGACAGAACCGCCGCACTCCCTGAAGCAGCACTTGGATGCGGCACGCCCAGAGGCTGGACGACCTGGAGGTGTACGACCTGAAACGCATTCTGAAGCTGTTCACCCTGCTGCTGCAAACCCTAGACGGAGGGTAAGGTCACCTCGACAAACGGTCACTCTGGGGTCCACACGGTCTGACCAAGAAGCACAAGACCGATTCCGACAGTTGTCGCCGCAACGACATGCCCCGATGTACAAGACCGGTTTCGGCAACTAACGCATCCTTGGATCTCCCATTTCTTTATGGAGGATTTATGGATGATAAATGGAAGACTATGGAGGATTTACGATATTTACGGTGGATCTATGGAAGATTGCCCCATGCCATCCTTAGATTTTCCTTGCGCGTTGCGACTGCGAATTTGGCGCAGGTTCGCAGAGTGCACGTCTGGGAGTCCAACCCGGATGGCGCGCAGTGTCTTTAGCAGGTGCACTCGGCGAATCATGGGAAGCTGTGAACTTATTGTATGTAAGTTCTATATATGTACACAGCATAAGATATGTACATTATGTATAATTAACTATATAATTCTATATATACATGTGTGTATGCGTTTTGCTCATTAATTACATATTCATAGTTTGTTATATGGTCAACTATATAGATCTTTTCTCAGCTATCCCCATTCTGATTCCTATTCTGAAGCCACCTTTTTTTCCCCAAAAAACCGTTGCTCACTATGATTTTGATTCGCTGCTGGTTCAGTCTACACGTATTTGTTGGGCCCTCGAACCTAACCTGGTGACCTCGGGGAAATTCCGCCTGGAGATCATCAACTTCTCAGTAGGTTTTCCTGTGCTGGTCGTATTGTGACATTTCAACTAACCACGCAGAGAAGTTTAGTTGAAATCTATTGGCTAGTTGGTGTCCATAAACTAACCACATCAACAAACTACATTTCGGATTTGTTGTCCCTTGACTCGCTGGCAGAAATCCAAACTACTGGGACACCAGCTCCGCTCTCTGAAATCAGCCAGAAATATATTCCCCAAGTATGTTGGGTAAACCATAAATAAATGGATCGGGGATACATAAGTGGATTGAGTTGATAACTAATGAAACTCCAATCAAGGTTCAATTGCCTGGGAACTGCTGGAAATAGGTGTGGTAGTTCATCAAGTTAGATTGAAATGGGTGAACAGATCTAAGGGTCCAAGGTTGACTACCTGCCCTTCTGGGTTGAACCATGGCATGTCACCAGAGTGGGTCAAACCCCTGATGCTTTGCTGTTCACTGTCAAGACTGAACAAAATAGAGGTTAAGCGTTGACAAAGGAGACTTTGAGTATCAAAACAGTGGATTTAGTATGCTTAGCAGGTTGAAACCATGGGATGAAGATATTTAATCCATATAGTATCTGGATGAATTCTAATAACCTCACTCATTTTCAGGGTTGATTGGATTTTTTCGGAAGATTGCCGAACTTTTCAGCTTGGTGATTTTCCGTATCCAGATATTGTGTGTTTTACATTCACCTACAACGACTAGGTGATTTGGGGTAGAAGTCATGTCGATTTTCCAGTGATGATTTGGGTGTTGCTTGATCGATATCAGTTTTCCATAAAATGGACTCGATCATAGGTGATGCCTGATGTTTCTTGGTTTTGCCCAAAAAAAGATCCACCATAGACACAACTTCGTTCACCTAGGCAGGTTTTGACCACCAAGACAGCACCTAGGAACTGAAGCACCACCTTGGCGTTTTTGAAGATCAGGAGCCGAGTGATTTGGAAAGTTCAGAGATCACCTGTCGAGTAACGAGGAAGAGGAGTTCCCCCAAGAGGCTGCTTTTCCCGAGGAGGACTTCGCAGCCAGACGAGGACGTCGATCACGGCGCCATCTCAACGTACAGCCAAAATGGCTTCTGTATGCTTCTGTCGTCCAAGTTCACGGAATCTCTTTGTTCGATCTTCATCGTACCCTGTACGAAGATCATATGTTGAATTATATACCCATATTGGGAGACGATCATCAATCCATATAGATTTCTGCACCCAATTTATCCTACATCCATTAATATGCATTGATACGGGATAGATGAACCGACAACGTGGTGCTCTCCCAGATATAAGCTGGTTTTTAACCCCATTAACTAGTTCGATATACCTACCATAAACGATAGCTCATATTCACCTAGTGAACTAAACCAATTAAGGACAACATGGATATATGATATACCTGCCATAAACCCTAGCTAGCCACAGTTCACCTAGTTATGTTCACCAACTTAGCTAAGAAACTGGGGCTCCAGTGAAGAAACCAACTTAGCTAACCATAAACTTATTATAAATGCAATAAAAAATAATCACATGTTTTTCTTGTTAATCCCATAAATCAAATCACCATCAAATCACCATGAATCAAATCACCATTTTAACATCAATCAGCTATAAATCCCATGAAATTACCCGTTTTTCTTGGTTCAGCACGGCTCCCTACAGTTTCGTGCACCCAAATGGGCACCCTCTCCCCATGAGGCGAAAAGTTCAAAGAGACCCGCGAGTTGGTCGCCAAGATTCAGGTCGTTTCCGTTGAGATGGGGAGTTCCCGTGAAAAATGGATGGTTTGAAGCCAGAAAGATATGGAAAATCGCAATTTCTCATAAGAATATCACCATGTTTGATGGGAAAATCGCCATTTTTGATAGGAACGTCACCAATTTTGATGGGAAAATCACCATTTTGGATGGGAATATCACCATTTTGGATGTGCACGTCGTTGTGGCGCGAAGCACATTTCCAAGTCAAAATGTACAAAGCACGCCAGCGTCGGACCACTTTTGGAAGTTGATGTCGAAAAAGTGCACGCTGGGGGGGGGGCGCAAAGCACATTTCCAAGTCAATGTACAAAACACACCATGTTCGGACCGTCTTTGAAGGTTCAGATGTAGTTTTGCGTGGCAGGCGCAAGGGATTCTGCACCTTGCCAAAACTGAGCAAAGCGTGAGGTTTTTTTAGCATGTCTAAAAACGATGGCAGGCGTGGGAGATTTGCAGAGGGTCTGCACAGATGCATTTCGCGTGGCAGGCGAAGTACAAGAGACATGCAGGCGCAGCACTTCGTATGACCTGGCCTCGCTTTTTCGTGGCAGGCGCAATACTTTAGATAGGTGGAATGGAAAAAATGCAAAGCGCATTGGCTCGAGGCCGTCAGCTCTGCACTCAACTTTCCATTTTTGAAGAAAGTCTCGCAGAATTGCTTCGTTTTTTAAATGTTGTCACTTCGAAAAATGAGAACGTCTCGCAGACTTGTTTCGTTTTTGATGTTGTCAAATTCAAAAATTCAGGAAATCTCGCAGAATTGTTGTGTTTTTGATGTTGTCAAGTTCAAAAATTGAGGAAGTCTCCCAGAATAGCTTCGTTTTCAAGCTTGTAGATAAACAGATAGATAGATAGACAACTACAACTGCAACTACAACTGCAACTACAACTACAAGTACCACTACATTACACTACTACTACTACTACTACTACTACTACTACTACTCCTACTCCTACTCCTACTCCTACTCCTACTCCTGCTACTACTACTACTACTCCTACTACTACTCCTACTACTACTCCTACTACTCCTACTACTACTCCTACTACTACTACTACTACTACTTCTACTTCTACTTCTACTTCTGCTTCTGCTTCTACTACCGCTACCACTACCACTACCACTACCACTACCACCACCACCACCACCACCACCACCACCACTACTACTACTACTACGACTACTACTCCTACTACTACTACGACGACGACTACTACTACTGCTACTACTACTACTACTACTACTTCTAACTACTAACTACTAACTACTAACTACTAACTACTAACTACTAACTACTAACTACTAACTACTACTAACTACTAACTACTAACTACTAACTACTACTAACTACTACTACTACTACTGCTGCTGCTACTACTACTACTGCTACTACTACTACTACTGCTACTACTACTACTACTACTACGACTACGACTACCACTACCACTACCACTACTACTACCACCACCACAGCTACAACTACAATTACAGCTACACTACATTACACTAATTACACCATACCACAACTTCAAGTACACTTCACTAGTTACACTACATCACAACTACAACTTACAATGACAACTCCACGACACTACACCTACAACTACAACCACACCTGCACTACACCACACTACATCCAGCAATGCGGTGAGGGGACCACTGCAACCATTGCAACCACTCCGGAAAATACAACTCCAACCACCTTTCAGTCCATCAGTGGATTCGCTATGCCATCCGTGAGTCACAACAACCAACCCTTCCTATAGGCTTCCTATTTTTGAAGCTTCCGCCACCGCCTTGCGCGGTACTACTGGTATGTAATCATTCCAAAAATCGGTTGGAGAGGAAAAAAATCAGAAACCCTTGAATTTGGAGACAAACAAGCATGGTTTCCTGCAGTCTGTATCCTCAAACCAAACCATTGAATCCCACATGAAATTGCTGGAAAGCGGGCAAAGCTGTGTAAAGAATCTTCAATAATGATGAAGAAAACCTGGATACTCAGCCAAAATTGGTTTGATACTCTAGTCTCTAGTGCTTTAATCTTTAGCTATGGATGGTACATCTAATTTCTGACAATGTCCGGTGCTCAACATGGCTATGTGGATCCGTCATCTACTGACAAAGGTACAGCAGATGAAACTGGTGAGGTCGCTCTTCAGGTGCTCTGCTTGACTGGCGAAGGAGTGACACTAAGCGTCCCTTGCTCTATGCTTGGATATGAGCTGCGCAGATTGGTGACAGAGAAGCTTCCATGCAAGCCAGGCGCAAAGCTCGCCGTGCATCATGTGCATACAAAGCTGACGCTGAGTCAAACCTTGGCAGAGCAAGGAATTGTTGGGAAATCTGCAATGCTGTCCTGCACTTACATACCGACAAATGTGTACACGGCATGGTGTTGTGCTTGTGGGCTCCCAACTAGTGATAGAGAGATTGCGCTGGAAGGTGTTACGCAACTTGAGGCAGCGACAGGTGGAGAGTATTTACGTTATCTTCCCTGCAGCCTTGCAAAACTGACTTTTGGCGGGACATTCAACCAAAGCCTGGAGCGGGTGACCTTGCCATCGAGCCTTCAAAGCTTGAGTTTTGGCTTTAGTTTCGACCAAAGCCTGGAGCGGGTGACCTTGCCATCGAGTCTTCAAAGCTTGAGTTTTGGCGAGAAATTCAACCAAAGCCTGGAGCGGGTGACCTTGCCGTCGAGCCTTCAAAGCTTGAGTTTTGGCGAGAAATTCAACCAAAGCTTGGAGCGGGTGACCTTGCCATCGAGTCTTCGAAACTTGAGTTTTGGCGGGACTTTCAACCAAAGCCTGGAGCGGGTGACCTTGCCATCGAGTCTTCAAAGCTTGAGTTTTGGCAGCGATTTCAACCAAAGCCTGGAGCGGGTGACCTCGTCATCGAGTCTTCGAAACTTGAGTTTTGGCGGGACATTCAACAAAAGCTTGGAGCGGGTGACCTTGCCGTCGAGCCTTCAAAGCTTGAGTTTTGGCCGTACATTCAACCGAAGCCTGGAGCGGGTGACCTTGCCATCGAGTCTTCGAAACTTGAGTTTTGGCGGGACTTTCAACCAAAGCCTGGAGCAGGTGACCTTGCCATCGAGTCTTCAAAGCTTGAGTTTTGGCAGCGATTTCAACCAAAGCCTGGAGCGGGTGACCTTGCCGTCGAGTCTTCAAAGCTTGAGTTTTGGCGAGAAATTCAACCAAAGCCTGGAGCGGGTGACCTTGCCGTCGAGCCTTCAAAGCTTGAGTTTTGGCCATGATTTCAACCAAAGCCTGGAGCGGGTGACCTTGCCATCGAGCCTTCAAAGCTTTACTGCTTCCCATCGGTTAGGCATGATATCTGTCAGTTGTGCAGGCAGTGCTTAATTTCTGTTACGCGTCCCCCAATAGCTATCAATGCAAAAGAGGCTTCGGGCGACCATTCTGTGATGGTAAAGGACCTGAACCTTTTTCTTTGTGAGCAGTCTATTGGCGAATACCCGCAATCTTGGTTTTGTATACGGGATGCATGTTTTTTGGACCTGGGCACCCTTTTTGGGACCTGTACATGTTTTTTTGAACCTGGCCGGATTTTTTTTTGGACCTGGGTGCACAAAAAATGTGAGGGACTTGCCTGTGTGTTTTCTGGACCCTGTGGGCTTTTTTTGGACCTGCATGTATTTGTGCTGGGCCCAGGGAAATTTTGTTAGACAGCCAAATTAATTGTTTCTAACCTCGGTTTCTTTTTTTTGGACCCGTGCGCCTGCATCGTGGACCTTGCCTCCATATAGGGTGGAGGGGGGAACTCTATTGTTACAGGCGCTCACATTGGGCTGGATGTTTTTGGACCTTGGCGCCTTCTTTTTTTGAACCTGTACATGTTTTTTTGGGCCTGGTACAGGGTGGGAGGAATGTAGATATTGAGACAAGATGCATGCAAGAAGTTGTTGATGCAGGGGAGGTTCGGATATTGAAACAACAAAAACGTAAGAAGTGGTGGAGAGGCCAATGGCGGAAGTCTACGTATGAAGCGACATGGATGCAGGAAATTGAGAGGCACATAGGGGGAAGGGAAAGTTCGATGTTGAAACAGGATGAGTGCAAAAAGTTGTTGAGAGATGAGGGGTGAAGCCTAGACATTGAAACTAAATGAAGATACATGAAGATACATGCAAAAAATTGCTGAGAGACGGAGGGGGAAGTTTTGGGACCAAAACATGAATGCCGGAAGCTGCGGAGAGGCACATGGTGGGGACAATGTTTGATGGGCAAATCGGCATGTGTATGGAAACTGCATTTTTCTTATGTGGAAAGGGATGTTGTTGATGGGAAAATCACCATGTTTGTTTGATCGGAAAACCACATTTTTTGATGAGAAAATCACAATGGTGGATAAGTAAAACCAGTATTTTGATAGGAAGATGGACATGTTTGATGGGAAAATCACCCTTTTGTTTAAGAACATCACCATTTTTGATGCGAAAATTGACATTGCTGATGGGATAAATTGTAATTTCATATGAATCAGATGCTGATTTGATATGATTTATCAATTAAACATGGAAATTTGAAGAAGCCATCAAACATAGATTTATAGTGATTTACCCGTGACGGAGGTTCACACCAGGCAATTTGTTGAGGATGACCTCCCTGGCATGGGTCAGGAACATCCCTAGATGAAACCCCCGCAAGAATTGAATCTAATCATTTGGGACGATAATCAATATGGGTTGGAATGACATATTACATGTAGATGGGTATCTTATAATGAATTGGTGTTGGGATTTCAATGTGTACAAGGTTCTTAGTATAGTTCGAGGCATTTGGGATGATCATTTGGGATGATAATCCCGACATCAGTTGACTGTTTCATTAATGTTAGAGAGGTTTACCACAGCCAGATTGAGATTGCCCTCCCAGAAAAACCAGAAACTGCCTCATAAAAATGATTTCAAGTTCTTTCACACTCAAAAACCTGAGTTTACGAAAAAACAAAGAGAGAAAGCAGCCATGATGTCTACCCCCAGAATTTTACCAGCATTCCCAAAAAGCCTGTGGACGCCATGAAATCACCAAGGTTATTCAAGTATCCAGAATTGCCCCAGACTAAAAAAACCAATCGAAATCCAGAAACTGCTGATTTTCTCCGAAATAACCATAAAATGTTTCATGTCCCTCGCAAAAATAGAGATAGATTGCCACAAGAAAAGGCACATCACCCAAATCACATCTTGCAAGTTTTGGGGTCGAGCCCTAGATATGCCCCACAAAAAAACGTACAACAAACCCCATCAATGAGGTTTTAGCATATTCCATTCTCATCATGATCTAAATAAATGATATATCCCATTATATTATAGATCATTCACCTAAAACGGTATTATCATATCAATTACCAGAATGGATTTTTAAAATTATGCCCGAATATACCTATTAATTCATCTAAAATCGACTAAATAAATATCTAAAATAAGGTAGATCATGGGATATATATATATACAATGGGATTTATATATATATACAATGGGATTTATATATATATATATATATCCCCGTCCCAATTTATGAAGTTTTGTAGATCATTCCCATCTAAAAGCCAGCAAGTTCTGGGTATTTTCAAGATGGTCCCCAGCAGCTTTTTTTGGGGTACAAAATTCCACCATTGCCGATCAATTTTACCATGCTAAAATAGCTTGGAAAAATCCTTAAGTAATATATTAATATATATATATATACATAAAATAATTATATATTAAATGATATATCATAATAATATTGATTTATAATATTACATATATATATATGTATATATATATATATATATATCCCATGATGTTCTCCCCAACTGGGATCTATCCCATCACTTTTCCCCGATTTTCTCGCCAGGCGCTGAAGGAGGAAGGCACCACCGCCGTCTCCGCGGTCTTCTTGGTGCCGCCCTTGGCAGAGCCGAAGGAAGCAGAGCCGCCTTCGGTGGAGGAAGTGAAGCCGAAAGCCATGGAGGCCCTGAGGGGTGGCTGGGGAATGCCTGGGATTTTTTGGTGCTCTTGAAGCAGCGAAAATGGGGAAATGATTAGTTTTGTTAGGATGTTGATGGATGATGTAAATTAAATTCGTCGGTTTGGAAATGGAGGTTTCCTGAAATGGGGTAGGTGGATTTTCCAGTATAAACCATCCAACTCTTGGGTACCACCAGTTATGGAAACCCCCATATAATGGATCAATGCTATAATAGTGGTTAATAGAGGGAGTAATAGATATGAATAGTGGTTAATAATTATAATTTATGGCGATCAATGGTGATTAATCCCCTCTGGCAAACTAAAATGGTGCGAACTGGAAAATCACCTTATGTTGAATGGGCAAATCAACGAACTAAATGGCCATTTTCAATAGCTAATGTTAATTTACCAGAGGGTAGGGGGAGAACCATCCAAAAAGAAAGGGGAAATTAGCAGTTAACCCACAAATGTTGAGATTTTCACCCCCCCCTTCCAGTTGTAAGTTGAAATGAAGGCCTGGGATTTTTTGGTGCTTTTGAAGCAGCGAAAATGGGGAAATGATTAGTTTTGTCAGGATGCTGATGGATGATGTAAATAAAATTCATAGGTTTGGAAATGGAGGTTTCCTGAAATGGGGGTACCCCGAGTCATCATCCATGTCAGATTGGGATTTTCCATTATAAACCATCCAACTATTGGGGTACCCCCAGTTATGGAAACCCCCAAATGTAAGAAACTGTGAGCCTCAAGGGAAATGTGAGCTGTCCTGCAGTCCTGCAGAGTCTGTCCGCAGGTGCCTGGTTCCACTGATGTTGTTAACAGAGGATGACTGGAACAACAACAACAGCAACAACAACAACAACTACTACTACTACTACTACAACTACACCTACAACTACAACTACAACTACAACTACAACAACAACTACTACTACTACTCCTCCTACTACTCCTGCTACTACTACTACTACTACTACTACTAACTACTAACTACTAACTACTAACTACTAACTACTAACTACTAACTACTAACTACTAACTACTAACTACTAACTACTAACTACTAACTACTAACTACTAACTACTAACTACTAACTACTAACTACTAACTACTAACTACTACCTACTACCTACTACCTACTACCTACTACTACTACTACTACTACTGCTACTACTACTGCTACTGCTACTGCTACTGCTACTGCTACTGCTACTGCTACTACTACTCCTACTCCTACTCCTGCTACTACTACTTCTACTACTACTACTACTACAACAACTACTACTACTACTACTACTACTACTAACTACTACTACTACTACTACAACTACTACACCTACTACAACTACTATAACCACAATAACTGCAACAAGTACAACAACTACAACAACTACAACTACAACTACTACAACTACAACTACAACTACTACTACTACTACTACTACTACTACTGCTACTAGCGCAAAACGAGCAAAAAGAGAAAAAAGAGCAATCGCACCAGCAAGAGCAAGAAAGAAGAAAAAGAATAACTGAAAAAAAAGAGAAAACAAAGAAAAAGACGCGAACAACAAGAGAGTACCTCACTCGCAGCCCACTCAGCTGCCTTTTCGTAGTGGTTTCTTGGCTGCTGGCTTCCTGATTCTAGCCTTGGTAGTTTCTTGTATTGCTGGATCCCCGATTGGGGGTAGATAATATTGTATTGGCTAATATATTCATGCATATTTAATATACATATATATTATATACAAATTTATTTACATATCCCGACTTCACAAGAGTTTATCATATTAAACCCAAATTCTTGATATTACACCCTCTATCAATGCAAGCTCTGTCGTTATCCGCTTTTGTCCATGTCCAACAGCTGAAACCAAGGAGGTTTCCACAACCGGAGCTGCATATATACATACAGATGTACATATATATATTATATATTGTATATATATATATTATATATATATATTTTTTATGTTTCAAAAATCTTGTGTATCCTCCAGATAACAAAGATAAATCCTCTAGCCGCATAGGTGTCCATGGACTTAACTCTGGATCTCAGTCAGCCTTTGGGCATTGGCCCGGATGCACAATGGTTTCAGGTGTGGTCAAGCTTGTTGGTCGTCTGAAACTGGGGGATACCCTCTGGTAAACTAACATAGCTATTGAAAATGGCCATTTAGTTCCTGGATTTTTCCATTAAAAATTGTTAATTTTTATAGTTATGTTAGTTTACCACAGGGTATCCATAGAAAGGGAAATCTATAGCTAACCATAACGGGAATCACTTCGAATATTTTCAGGCAACTATGATAAATTCGCTTGGCGGTTGGCAAGATGCGGAGAATCGACCTGTTGACCATTACATATTTAAATCATTAAATCAATGGTCATTTCAGGAAAATAAATTGGATGTAAGGCCTATGTAAGGGAATATCCCTAGAAAATATGGCCTTATATGGTACAGTACCTCCATTTTAGGATCTTGAAATTTCCATTGATTAAACATTTGCATTTGAAGATTTGGAGGCGAATAGATACTGAAGAATACCAAAAATGGGAAAATGCGTATTTAACTACCAAACATGAGGATGTATGCTGGATAATCAAAGCAAAGGCAGATTTTGTATATTTTACTTGTTTTTGATGTTCCCTGCACTATGCAGCCCCTACGGAAATCTCGCTCTTGCAGCAGATGGGTAACTCGATGCTCTGATGATGCTAGCAGCATGGAGACCGTTTGATACAGATGTGGGGTTTCCATAGTCACGGAGGATCTCTCAAATGGATGGTTTAAAATGATGGAAAATCCATGAAAATCCTATTAAGATGATTTGGGGCAACCCCATTTTAGGAAACCTCCATATGGAAATCGTTTGATAAAGATGTAGGGCAACCTGAAACATCACCGTGAAATAGGTTTCGGATATATACTGGCATGACTTTGCGATTTTTTTAATTGCAGGGATGGACCCACTTCAAAAATGTTCCAAATATGGACCTCTACCCGCAAAATATAACCTAAAAATCCACGAGATGGGAATTTAAGATTCGTCCTTTTTCAGGCAGACCCATTTTCGGCGGATCCCAAGATTTTGTCGGGCCACGGCGGTTCCTGAGGTGGATTGAACATTCGAAGCTGGTTGCTCAATTTATTGGCATTACTCATGAATTATTTTTACATAAACATAGTTATGCATAATACATCATAATACATACGCTAATAAAGACCCCCTTCAATCATTCCCATGCTAGCAAAAACCATGCGCAGATCCACATCCGATGGCATTTTTTCCGGCTCAGCTGCCAGTGCCCCGAAAACGCGTAGCCGCCGAAGACCGAAGCACCGCCCGTAGCGATGCCATCCATGTCGAAGATGTCCGCTGTTGGCGTCGTCGCGACCGTCGGCGCTGCCGTGACAACCTTCGTCGCACCATCCGCGACGTCCAGGGCGGCACCGGCGTTGAGGGGACAAGGATCAGCAGGACCTTGGGGAAATTGCTTGGGACATGAAAAGTTGCCTCCAATTGGCAAATTGATGGCAATGTTTGAATATGTTTTAATAGGGAAAATGATGATAACTATTTGATGGCTTAATAGGGAAAATGATTACAACTATTCATAAGTATGGGCATGGGATTTGTGGAATACCATGTCTTCAGTCAAGACCACATGTAAGATTCTACATGCTTGGATGGGATTGTCAACTCCCACATGCGTCTTGAGGTTTCATTGTTGTGCGGCCAAGAATGTCTAAGCAATCTGTCGGCAAAGGGATGTTGATTCAAACATAGTTGCACATTGTTGTACATGATCATGGCAATTGCATGCTCTTGTTGCAAACATTGATGAAGTAATCACCCATGTTTATTTCAATTCGAATGCTTTTCCTAGTGGTTGATGAAAATCATTGAAAATCATTGGAAATCCAAATATTTGCGGGCTGGATGAAACCAACCAATTAAATATAAATACATCCACTACTAAAAATCCTAATTTTCACTGATTCAAATCCAAATTGTGCTGGTTGAACCATGTCAAACCCTTCAAACATTTACACAGATAAGACAACTACCATATATATATATAATCATGTTTGGTACTTCAATCCTCCTTTTTCCCCATTCCAAGATGGTTAAATCCTCGCGTTCGTCCGTCAAATCTTCATGGCCCCCAGCAGCTTGAAAGCTTCTGCGTGGTTGCCATAAAAAGTGCTTATGCCATAAAAAAACATCGGAACCCTTTGGAATTTCACAAAGCATCTGCACCAGAACCCTCCGGAACCTTGTCCGGAACCTGGTGTTGAAGCTGCACCGGATCGCACCGGAGCTAATCTGGGCTAAAGACCCCATAGCAAAGTTTTGCTGTTGGGGAAAAATGTGCTTGAAAAATCACTGTTCCATACTTTTCCCATGATAAAAAATCTTGGTTTTCCCATGGTTTTTCCATGGTTTTCGTAGTGAAGTCCCCTCTTTCCGATGTGAAACAGCGCAGGATCCAGCAGCTCCCTGTCCGGCCTGAGCCTCGCCGGCCTGGCCGCCGTGGCCGTGGCGGCCGTGCCCAGCCGCACGGCACCGGCCGCGCGAAGCACCGCGGTGCGGGCCTATGTCGCTGGGCTCAGCTAGAAATGGTGCAAGGTGGTGCCCCCCCCAGTTATAAATTAGTTGGAAGATCCGTTTCCACTAAGAATTGGTGATTTTCAGGGTCTATGTTAATTTTCTAGAGGGTATAAGTTGGTTATAATCCCATTAACTGTTATAATCCCATTAACTATAGATATATCACCTATAAAAACCATAGTTATAAATGGTGAATAACCCCCATTAACATCCATTAAGTAGTTCGATATATCCACCATAAACCAGAGTTATTGGACTTATATAAACCAACTTAGCTAACGAACTGGGCACCACTCTGTGACGTTTTAAGGGATTTCACCATGAAAATTGTGCATTTCATGAGGATTTCACCATGAAACTGATAATGTTATCATGGAAAATGGTGGATTTTACGAATGAACATTGAGATTTCATGGTGAACTCAGCTTGAAAATTGGAGATTTAATGTGACTTAATCGCGCAAATTTCACAGATGAAAGCGATAAATATGAGCCAGTTTGATTAAAACTTAAGGAGGATTTTGATCAACAACAGCACTTTTCTTGAGGTTTCAACTATCATAGATCTTGGCGATTTACTCGGATTCTAGCCATAGACATTGTTCCCGGCAAAAACATGGATTTGGCTGATTGAACTATCAAGGATGGATTTAACCCATAAGAATTGGAACTTGACTTTTGAGATTGCCCAAATGGTTAGTTGATGATGGTTGATTCTGAGTTTATCGTTACTTGATAGTTTCGTTTAGGTGGGTATATGGGATGTAAATACAATCGACATATGGGGGGTTCCATAAATAACGATACCCAATAGCTGGATGGTTTATAAGGTCAAATCCATCTATAAATTGATGATTTGAAGGTACCCCCATTTTAGAAACCCCCATATATCTATTTATGCTCCTACCCAGTCTCTAAGTTGCTGTTCCCATTTGGAGTTTTAATCTGTCACTTTGTCACTGAAGGGTATCGACAGCCGAGGGCTGAAGGTACTGTAGAACCAGTCAACCGCTCATTGAAGTATCCAAAATTGACGTCCTGTGTTTCCCAGAAGTGGTTAAAATTGATTGGAAACCAGTGGGAACCCCTGATAATTGAACAATTGATGATAAAAAGACATCAAAACCAATTAATTGTTCAATTGTCCAATTGGTTTATCATGATTTAAAGTGTCCCTTAAATCCATCCATTGAGTGTTACAATCTCACCACACATCCCGATAGTTGGGACACCGACCTCACTAAGCCAAGAAAGCTGTTATGATATGGCTATGGGTCAATACCTATAGATACAACTTCTTAGGAACATCCATTTACCAGTTTTTTTGATGTTCACCAGGGATACAGGGCTTTGACCCATAACCATATGTTATGAGATGTTAGATACCTTCTATTTGGAGACCTGTAACGCTTCCGAAAATACATCCCCAAACAGCCCCAAGCATGTTTGATGGTTGTTGGTCATGAACGGCAAACTTCGTGAAATCCAAAGTTGTTGTTCATATTGAAGAGCCCACCTTCTTCCGAATCCACTATGAAGGAAGCAAATTCATCAAGAAGCCAGGGAAATAAATTCAGAAGCTATATATCCCCCAATCTGCCCCACAATCATGGTTGATTGGTTCACATTGGTTCTATCAGTTCTATCCCCAAATTTTTCCGATGAAGCTATAGGGTTTCCTCGAGAGGTTCATCCGAGTTAGTAGGTTAGTTCACCCCAACTCTAGACTATAGTGACTAACCTTGCCCACGCTGAGTCCACTTAATGTCCTACAGAGGATCAGCTCCAAAAAACCTGTAACCATCAGCCGTGACTAACCAAAAAAGAGTAGAGTTTTGAGGTTAATGGTTAACCATCAGCCTGTGCCCCCAATAACCAATAACTCATGAGTGTCTAACCTGGATGATACGGTATCATCACTTTCCGAAACAGACACCGAAACAGGATGCCTCCAAAGAGATCGGTGCCTGCGATCCTCTGCTGTTCTGGGATCCTATTGGCTGCGCGGCATGGAATGGAGGGCGTTCCACAAGGAGACCAGGATCTTGCAAAGTGATGGATATTTAACTGACGAACATGGGGATTTTAACATCTAACATGGGGATGCAATGGGTGAATAACAAATGATGATCTGGTTGGTCGTTTCAACATTTGAGTTTTATGTTGCACCTTTAAATAAAAAATGATTCCAAATGACGAACAAATTGTTGAGATCGGCAGAAAGCACCAATTGGATGAGCGAGATTACAGACAAACAAGTTGATATTTACCACTATAATGTATGTATGTATGTATGTACGTACGTACGTATGTATGTATGTATGTACGTACGTATGTATGTATGTCTGTATGTATGTATGTACGTACGTACGTACGTATGTATTAATGTATGTATGTATGTAATGTATGTAATGTATGTAATGTATGTAATGTATGTAATGTATGTAATGTATGTAATGTATGTAATGTATGTAATGCATGTAATGTTTGTAATGTATGTAATGTATGTAATGTATGTAATGTATGTAGTGTATGTAATGTATGTAATGTATGTAATGTATGTAATGTATGTAATGTATGTATGTATGTATGTATGTATGTATGTATGTATGTATGTATGTATGTATGTATGTACGTACGTACGTACGTATGTATGTATGCATGTAGGTATGTATGTATGAATGTAATGTATGTAATGTATGTAATGTATGTAATGTATGTAATGTATGTAATGTATGTAATGTATGTAATGTATGTAATGTATGTATGTATGTATGTATGTATGGATGTATGGATGGATGGATGTATGTATGTATGTATGTATGTATGTTTGTATGTATGTATATATGGAGCCGTATGGTTAAATGATGTTTTTATATGTATATATGTATGTATATATGTATATGTATATATACATGTATATATGTGTGCATGTGTATATTTGAATATATGTGTATATGTGTATATGTATATATGTATATGTATATATACATGTATATATGTGTGTATGTGTATATATGAATATTTGTATATCAGTGTATCAGTGTATATGCCTATATGTATATATGTATATCTGTGTATATGTATTTAGGTATATATATATATATATATGTGCGTGTATTGCTTGAAAATAGTGATTTGCTGCCAAGAAAAGTGGCTAGCCATAGCAAGAATGTGGATATGCCTAAAGCCCGTACGTATATGTTTTTTAGATATGATAAATATTGTTGATTCACTGTATCCACCTTTCATCACATTGGGACATCAATATCAAAACCTTACTTCGCACTATAATCCCTAATTCCGTACGAATCCCATCATGTTTCCCCCATGATTTCCGCCTAAAACATGAGGGAGCTTACTGACCTTTAAATATATATATATATACAATATGTATATATATATATATTTGCATATACACGTTTTCAATTCATATTTATATATATATATACATTTATTGTATATATATACAATAAAAACATTTATAAACACAATATTTATGTATACTATAAATATACAATATTCATATATACATATACAATATAGATTTTATATCTATATATATATATATATTTACATATTTACAATATATAGATATATATACACAATATATGTATTTATCTTTATAAATATATATTTGTACAAATAAATGTACATATATATATATGTGCTATATTGTTTTGCATTTATATTTACAATATATTTTTACATATGTACAATATGTTTTTTATTTACAATATCTGTATGTACAATATTTATATATATATATGTTTGAAATATATATGTTATATTTTTGTGTTTTTATGTATTTACAATTTCTTTTGATAAATACATATTTACGTATACGATATTTAGATTTATTTACATATACAATATATATCTATATCTTTTTCTAAATCTATATATATATTTCTATATCTATATCTATATCTGTTCATATACGTATACGTATATATATATATATATTTATGTATATACCTAACATTTTTATATGTATACATCGTTTGCAGCTCCATCATATCTAGATATTGTTGGTTATATGCGTTATATTTTATGATGTTTGTCCGTGACATATCCCTACAAGGTGCTGCCCCAGTGACCGTACATTTCCGCGTTTGTGATCTATACCAACTTCGCTAGGCTAAATCGAAATCCCACAAATCCCAGCATGTTTCATGGTAAAATCACCATTTTCCTATGGTTTTCCTATGGTTTTCGTATGGCTTCGTTAACATCAACGGGCTCCCCATCCCCACCGAGCCCATTCGAGGTTACTGCGGTGGCGACTGCACCAAGGAGGACTTCGACCGCCGCCGCGCAGTGGAACTGAAGCACGGCAGGTGGGCGTAGCAATGGAGGGGGAAAGAAGGGATGGTACAGGATGTAATGATTTTTTTTCATATTCAATAATGATGTTTTCTGGTTGGTGGAACATTTTCCATTGCTTGCTATTACGTTGAGGGAGGCCCAGAGATACAACATGACTGGTTGGTGGTTTGGAACATGTTTTCCATATATTGGGAATGATAATCCCAACTGACTAATTTTATTCAGAGGGGTTGAAACCACCAACCAGTTTTAGGCGATGCATAAGTTGGATATAACAGGTATATTGATGATAGAGTCCATATAACATAAGTTATGATCCATTTGCAGGATATATTTTAGTGATAAGGGGACTATGTAAATGGATGTAAATGGAATATTTTATTGGGATATATCTATCAGTGATGGATATATGAGAGTGATATATCACTGGGATACGTTTTAGGCAATGCATAAGTTGGATACAACAGGTATATTGATGATAGGATCCATTTGCAGGATATATTTCCATCCGGCGATGATATGTTTTAAGAGGTTAATAATGGCTCAATCATGGGATAATGATAGGATTCCCCCCATATATATCCATATAACATAAGTTAGGATCCATTTGCAGGATATACTTTAGTGATAAGGGAAATATGTAAATGGATGTAAATGGAATATTTTAGTGGGATATATCAGTGATGGATATATGAGAGTGATATATCACTGGGATATATAAGTGGGATATATAAGTGAAAATATATATATATATATGGGATGTATAAGTGGGATATTATGGTTGGATATTACGATGGGATAATGATCGATATATGATCAGAGAATGGAGAGATATCCCACGATTATGCCACTATAATTTTATTGAATATGATCCCTATGATCAATATATCATCCCACAACAACTTCGCCAATCAAAAGCGCTGCACGCTGGGAGGATTTGCATGTTCGCCACCATCGGCATGGTGTGGCCTGACCTCTTTGGCAAGTTCGATGGCAACTCGGCGCGTGGTAGGATTCGTTTGGGGTCGATGGGCACAAGAAAAGTGTTGAATGGGAAAACTGAATTCATGACTTTCCAGATAAGTTGTGCATTTTTTTTTTTAGCGTTACCCTCTGGTAAACTAACATAACTATGGAAAATCACCATCTTTAATGGATAAATCACCCATTTCTATTGCCATGTTCAATAGCTATTTTGACATAACCAGAGGGTAAATCATATCAAATCATCCGAATTCTTGAATCTATCATCGACGTGAAATGGATTCGTTACTGAATGTAGAGCAGAGTTGATGATTTTGTAGTCATGCACCATATCGAAGCATCCATGTATTTCGAATCATAACTGTTGGCAGATTCCATCAAGCCCCGAAGAAATGGATGGTTGGTTTCTATCAATTCAAGTAAGGTTATGTTTTGATCAATTTGTATAGTTCAATCAAATGGAACTGTTCTTAAATTAACTTCCAGCAAGCAAAATCGATGACTTCGTTGTGCATACAGTGCCTTGAAGCTCCGCGGTGCCCCCATTACAAGTTGGTTTTTAAACCCCATGAATTATAGATATATCTACCAAAAACCATAGTTGACCTAGATACAAACCAATTTAGCTATTGTTTGGGGACCCCAGCTTGTAAGCCTCTGTGTTATTAACCACTTATACCTGAGTTAAGTTCAGCACTTCACATGGGACCCATGTCCCCATGTGCCAATGATCACCTGACGTGGTCTGAGGCATAGATGTCCTTTTCCCATTGGTTGGTTGATGAAAATAGAGGGGCTTCTTCAGAAACCCCTGAAAAACAACAGGTGAATGATGATAGATGGTATACCAAACTACCAAACCGGACCCAACGTATTTCTACCAAAAGGACGTTATTGGTCTGAGGCTACTTGTCCCCCTCTGCAAATTTGAAGTTTGCCGATGTGCCATCGGGCATCGCAGCGATCAGCAAAGTGCCCTTGGAGGGCTGGCTGCAGGTGCGCCACAGTGTGGCGCATAAGTAGGTGAATGGACTCATAGAACTATAGATACTATGGAGATATCTACCATGAACCATAGTTAAGCAAGCAATGGATGTTCATATCTAATGGACCATAGTATCTACAGTTATACTATGGTTAAGTTATCTAATGTACCATATCAACCATAACTGGTTGATGGTTTGGAAGATTGGGATGATTTTCCATATGTTGGGAATGTCATCATCCCAACTCACTGTTACATTGTTCAGAGGGGTAGGTATACCACCAACAAGTTAAGCAAGCAACTTATCTAGGAACATTCTGAAATTGGATGGAAAATTGACAAACCCGAATATGTTGAATCGCTGAACCCAATCGAAGATGGGTGCGAAAAAGATGAGGAAAATTCAAGAAAGAAATCATGAGGATGATTCAGATGACTTAGATATCCTTAGGGTGGTTTAGGATTGAGCTATGCAAATGTGTATCTCAGTTTTTAGTATTTACTGCCCAGGTTACTTGAAGTTATGTGTCAAAACTATAGCTACCACTCAATATATAAAAAAAAAAGTCACAGCATTCAATTTGCTTCAATGTTTGACATTACTTCACATGACCAACATCTGTCTTCCGACAAATAATGATGAAATGTGACATGTGCTGGGGTCAACAGTTTATACACACACATTGGGTGATGGTTATCTCCACACGGGCGGTTCATAGACCCATATTTTGTGGGAACCCATTCTCATTAGATTGGTTTTGTTGGGAAAAATCTACACCGCAAACCGTGGTGTTTACCATTAAATATCGGGGGGGTTCCTGTAAATGTTCCCAAAAACCAATCTGGTCGGTGGTTTGGAACATGAATTTGATTTTTCCATATATTGGCCTGTCATCATCCCAACTGACGACCTCATCTTTTTCAGAGGGGTAGGTATACCACTAACCAGCAATCCAATGACATTCATGACTGGCTTAGATTCCCTCGGCAGACTAGTGTGGGAGGTGAGAGGGGGTGCCGAAAAAAAAATCCACCAATTTTGGCGGGTACCTCATTACATGTCATTCTAGATGTTCATGTTGAAAATAAATCCTCATGATATATATCTTTCTTTATATATATATATGTGTGTGTGTACACACATTATATAACATGATATGCATTGGTTAATCCCTATGTTCCCATATGGAGGTTCCCTAAATTTGGGGGTCCCCCCAAATCATCCAGTCGTCATGGATGACCAAGGCCCTTGTATTGAAACAAGCATGGTGACGACTGGGAATCCACCATGTTCGGAAACACGCATATGTCTACCATAAACCATCAACATCCAGTAGCAATAGCTACAATTACCACAATTCCAAATGTGAAATTGGTGAATCCCTGCGATAGTGGCGAAATCCTGCACCACCTTGTATGGTGGAAATCCGATAAATAATGGGATGTTTACCACCGTTTTTAAACAGGTGCAAGATTTCGCAACCATCTACAGTATGGTTTCCCAATGGAATGGTTGATAGGTGTCCCAATATATTCACCAGGTTTCAATGGAACATCATCCACAGTATGGTTTCCCAACATATTCCCCATGGAATCACTGGTTATCCCTCTGGTAAACAACATAGCTAGTGGAAATGGCATAGAAACAGTTGATTTACCCATGAAAAATGGTGATTTTCCATAGCAAGATGTTAGTTTACCAGAGGGTATTCCCCATTGAATCACCTGACCATCGCCTTTTTGCGCGCAGATCCTTCTGGTGGCGGGTCTCATTGAGACGCAGCTCTTCAAGGACGGAGGTTTGAAAATGGATGGATTTCACCAGCACAAAGAGTTAGTTCACATGATTTAACCATCAAAAAAAAGTACCAGTAGTACCGCACAAGGCGGTGGCGGAAGTTTCAAAAATAGGAAACCTATAGGAGAGGTTCGTTGTTGTGAATCAGGGATGGCAGAGCGAATCCACTGATGGACCGAAAGGTGCTTGAGGTCTCCTCTCTTTCGCTCTCTTTCTCTGACTATCTACCTTTCTACCTATCTATCTTCTATGTAACTATCTATCTATCTATCTATCTATCTATCTATCTATCTATCGATCTATCTATCTATCTATCTCTCTCTCGCTTTCATTTGTCTATCTGTCTAGCTGTCTACCTGTCTATCTGTCTATCTGTCTATCTGTCTATCTATCTATCTATCTATCTGTCTGTCTATCTGTCTATCTGTCTACCTGTCTGTCTGTGGTGCAGTGTCATTCAGTGTAATGTAGCGTAGTGTAATGTAGTGTAGTGGAGTGTAGTGGAATGTAGTGTAGTGCAATGTAGTGTAGTGTAATGTAGTGTGGTGTAGTGGAGTGTAGTGGCAGGTAGTGTAGTGTAATGTAGTGGAGTGTAGCGGAGTGTAGTGGAGTGTAGTTGTGTAGTTGTAGTTGTACTTGTAGTTGTAGTGTAGTGGAGTGTAGTGTAGTGCAATGTAATGAAGTGTAGTGGAAGGTAGTGTAGTGTAATGTAGTGTAGTGTAGTGAAGCGAAGCGAAGGGACATCTGAACCTCACAAAAGTGGTCCGAGCATGGTGTGTTTTGTACATGTTGACTTCAAAATGTGCTTCGCACCACAACGGCGTGCACTTTTTCGACATCTCAACTTCCAAAAGTGGTCCGACCCTGGTGTGCTTTGTACATTTTGACTTGGAAATATGCTTCGCGCCACAACGGCGTGCACTTTTTCGACATCTCAACTTCCAAAAGTGGTCCAATAATGGTGTGTTTTGTACATTTTGACTTGGAAATGTGCTTCGCGCCACAACGGCGTGCACTTTTTCATCTCTCATCTGGCAAGCTGGCTCCGCACCCGCCGCTTTAGCGAGCCTACTTTTCGACCCACCGGAGCCACAAATCATTGGAAAAATACAGTGTTTCGCGACTTTCAGTGTTTCACGACGTTCCTACCTTTTCGCGCACCTGCATCTTCTTTCTTCTGATCTTGTCTCTTCTGACTCTTCTCACCTCTGCTTTTCAACTGTCCATATTGTCGGAAGTTTCACTTCTAAACTTCCTTCGATTAACACTCTAAACCATGAAAACATGGTTTAACCAAACGTTAACTGAATATTGTGTCTCTAGATATGGATAGCTTCCATTTTTTCCCGCAGTTTCATGCTGAATGTGTGCGTCGAATTGGTGAATCACGTGCAGGACCAGTCCTTTGGAGGCTTCGGATATGCCAAGTATGGAGAACCGGGAAATTTTGGCACTGGCTACTGGGGAAGGAAGAGCCTTGAAGGGAAGGATCCTGATGGGCTGAGTTCTTGGATGGCACTCTGGGTGCGCATCAAATTTTTTCATGATGGGCAAAAGGATGCAAAAGGTTTGAAAATCGGGAAACTGCAGAACCCCCCCAATTTCCCATGGTTTAGGAAGTTTAAGAGATGGGTTTTCTCTACAACGGCGACACGTGATCCTCCAAAAAAAATGAACGAAGCCGCTGTGAGAATCCCATCCGGATCCTTTTGATTTGATCATGGGGGATTTCATGCATCCATAGCGCGGTAGGTTGATCAACTATTAATATAGATATCATATACCCTCTGGTAAATTAAGATAGACCCTGAAAATGATCAGTTTATAGTGGAAACTAGTCTTCCAACCCCTATCTGGCAGGGTCTATGTTAATTTACTGGAGGGTAAACACTATGTGAACAACAAATGATATGAAATATGTGGCGAATAAGTTTTCATACTATGTGGTGAATAAGTTACCCTCTGGTAAAGTAACAGTTCGACTGTGAAAATCACCAAAATCTTGAGTGGCTTCACTCATCTTCCAAGCCCGAAAAATGGCAGGGTCGTCATGTTAAATTACTGGAAGTATCAATCAATCCCCCTGGTTGGTGGTTTGGACCATTTTTCCCATATATTGGGAAGAATAATCCCAACTGACCAACTCATACTGTTCAGAGGGTAGGCTCAACCACCAACCAGCCCCCCCGTTGTGTTTATAATCGGTCTCCCTTGGTGGTTCATCAGCATCCCTTGCATCCCATAGGAGGGATCTCCCTCCTGGAGCGGGTTCCAGACCATCATGGTGCTACCCCTTTATCGCTAGATGGTTTCATGGAACATCCCATTAAAATGGATGATACCCTCTGGTAAATTGTTACATAACTATGGAAAATCAACATGTTTAATGGGTAAATCAACTATGTCTATGCCCATGTTCAATAGTTATGTTTGTTTACCAGAGGGTAACTAGGGCTACCCCTATTTCAGGAAACCTCCATATACATATATATGTACACATATCATAGATATACAAGAATATATAGAAGAATGTCCAGTGAATTTTTACATATGCATGATGATATCTATATACATAATTGGAAATTGTTGCTGGACTTTGTTCAATTTGAATCGGATCTCTTCTGAGTGTCTGCTGGTAACTGGTAATGCTGCCCAAGCTGCACCCATGTTCATCTTTCAAGGAAGAGATCAACCCCTCCAAATGAATGTTTTGAGCTTTGACGTTCAAGTTGAAAAATTCTATGGGTCCATTGGTACCCCAAGGGCCCAAGAAGTGTCGCCAGTTCCGCAGTTCGAATCCGCAGTCGATTTCGCCCTTTCCGTGGCGCGACTAAACCCAAGCAATCCTCGATGGCGTCATGGCATGTCAGATGGAGTTCAGCTTTGATGACTTCTGGAAGTCTGGAGCCTCAATCCCGAATTTTTGGGATTGAGGCGACACCGACACTGCGTCAGTGCGCAGCAGATGCATTCACCAAGCAGCGAGAAATCTGTCAAAATAACATTTAGGGTCTTCCTCGCGACGGCGCTGCCTTCTCTTCTCCCTACCACGTCGAGCACAGACATCGTTGGCATCGCCATTGTAGGAACCATGAGGCTTTGCTCCAAGGGAATCCATGGCCATTCCAGTTGATCCCAGTAGGTTCATGGCAGTGTCCACATCATTGGGATATCATGGGTATATCATGGATAACCCAACAGAATATAGATAGATAGATAGATAGATGGATGCATGGATGGATAGATGGATGAATGGATAGATAGGTGGATGGATGGATAGGTGGACGGATGGATAGATGGACGGATGGATGGATGAATGGATAAATGGATGGATGGATGGATTCACATGAAATTCGTATTGGTCTTTGAAAATCACATGCAGATGCATTGACAGAATGGCGGCGCACATATACCAAGACGGCCAATCTGGGAGATTAAGGTGAATCATGTCCAGTAAAAATACCTCTGCCATTTTAATTTGCTCCTATCTACAGCATTGTTGGTGATTTTTCTCTCCATTACATTCCCAGTACTCATGCACATTTTGGGTAAATGCCACACTTTTGTTGCAGATATGGGAAACAGGTCTTCAACCGCCGTAAACAAATTTAAGAGGCTCGGTGTGCGAAAAACGCTGCACTTAGATACATCTGCGTTTTGGTTATCTCATTTTAATAAGATGCTGATTTCATCGAATTTGGGGGGACTATGATGAGATATGATCGGATTATATGGGTTATATTACCATTGTTGTGCTATATCACCCATGATAATCCCATGAAAAACCTGAATTACTCACCATAAATTTCCCTAGATCTTAACTTTTCGTGTGGCTCAACATCGAACTTGATTTGTTTGCTTCCAGCCTTCTTGACCTAGTGGTATCCCGTAGCTTGGCCAGTACATTCGCCAAAGCGTAGGGATGTTTTACATCACAAACCATTCGGAAGTCAGAATCTTATTGGTTTGTCTGGAAATGGAGTATGCCACCAATTTATAGCGTTTAAAAAGCGACCATCATGATGATCCATTGAAAAAGATTGGGTACACTAATTTCAGACAAATCCATGTAGAGTTCTATACTTCTTTGGATGTGATTCGAACATGTTTTGATCCCAAAGTTGAAGGGTGCTGTTACCAAAGATGAATAGACGTTCGTGGGTCCGTTGCACTGCATTGTTGAGCCATACTGGGTGGGTCAATGGGTCATTGAAATTTGCAAATCAGTAAAGGACTAATGAAGGAGTTACAGCAAAAACTTGTCTCTGCGGTTTGCCAAGATCCATGTGGACGTGAGGAACCGAAATTGCGATATGTTGGCATTTATTGAGATATTGAAAATCATTCATGGGTCCTCCCAGTTAGAGTCAATTTGTCCCTTAAACCTATTTAACTCCAGATATATCCACCATAAACTACTGAATTTCCCAACTTACAAAAACACCTTGTCGAAGATCTTGATCAAACCTCAATCCGTTTTTCATGTCAGTGAAAACATCTTCCACAGATGTTTAGGTGCTTCAATCTGCAATTCAATAGGAATTCCATAATCCAATTTAACAGAATTATGGAAAATCACCTTGTTTTTATAGGTAAATCAACTAAATGGCCATGTTCAATGTTTCATCACTTTCCAATGTGTCTGATATTCGACGAGTGTTTTCTCCAAGGATCCAGGACCCGGCGGAGCGAAAGTTGAAGCTGACCACGGAGCTGAACAACGGACGGTTGGCCCTTCGTTTGATGGGCGAATAATGGTTGATAATGGGTTAATAGTGGCTATTAATGGTGAAGAATGGATTATAATAGTAGTAACATAGTAGTCAGTAGTCATAATATCTCGGACATCGCGAAATGGGCAAATTATGGAGGTTTCAATAGGAACAGCAGCCTATAAATGAGCTTTGCTCAGCATCTATTGAGGATATTTTAAGGGGGTATGAGATTAATGATGATTGACTAATGGTTAATAATTAATGATTAATGGCTTTATTATCATGCTATCTGGGCAAATCAAATTGATAATGGGTTATTAATTCTTAATGGTTGAAAACGGCAACGGTTGACAATGATTGATAATGGGTGATAATGGATTTAATATAGAATAGCTATAATACCTCACGTTGTGACCTCACTGAAATTTTCAGGCTAGTGAAATATTATATATCCAGATGGCTGGAGATGATGGCATATGATAGGGATATGAAGATTTCATTGGGATGTTTGGTAGGTATAACTTAATGAAATAGACCAACCCAAGATTTCTTTGGCGGTTTGCAGATTTTGCGAACGCCAAGGTCAATCATTTGAATCTGTCCTTTATATTCATTAGGACTCACTTGGGTTATATTCCGAAGGTAAGCCACTACCTTCTGTCTAAGAGTCTAAGAGCTTCTTCAGCATTGGGGGCTGTTGGTTTTCAAACAACACCGCAGGGCGATGGGGTCCCAGTGGGCTCCCGTTTTTTTGCTCAGCTGTAGCTGTTGGAGAAGGTCAACATCCGTGGCAGAAACCTTTGCTGAAGGATGTGGAAATTCCAAAACGGCACCGGCACTGGTCTTCTGGCACGTCTCAGACTGATTTTTAACTGTTTCTTTCCATCACATACCCTCTGGTAAACAAACATGGCTATTGAAAATTGTTATTTATAGTTGATTTACCCATTAAAAGTGGTGATTTTCCATAGCTATGTTAGTTTACCAGAGGGTACCCATCTTGCACAGATTCAAGACTTACTGGGACTCGTTTCTTCTCGCGATTCAGCACTTCTCTCTACAGATCTGGCACAGAAGACAACCATGACTGTGATTCATCGGTATCACAAGGATATGGTGTCTTTACCACCCACAAAAATGGTAAATTTGGGGATGATTACTAACAGTCTACTATTGTTTTACTAACATCAATGTGGGAAACCTAATGTCATAAACCGTCCCTAATAGAAGTTTATGATCATGATTTGATCCTACACTAAAGCTACGATTTGGGGGATATCATGGGGATATCATAGGAATATGTAATGGATTATAATTGGATATACGCAGTGATCACAGCTCTTGGTGGATCATCGAATTTAGTAAACCAGGCCTGGATATGATGGGGATATGAACATTTCATCGGGCATAGGTCAAAATTGGGTATCCCGATAAGTAAATGGTCAACACTGAAGCTATGCGAAACTCTGTGGTCCCTGCTGAGGCTTAAATTTTGACTTCCCAAGTTGGGATTTCATGATAACTCAAAGATTGCGTATTCAGTTTTATATCTGATTGGTGGTTTGGAACATGTTTTATTCTTCCATGATATATGGGATAATCCTTCCCATTGACGAATATTTTTCAGAGGGGTTGAAACCACCAACCAGTATGTAGTTTTATGGTTGATGTCAGCGAGTATTGGGATGCTGGATGTGCATCCCAATACCTGGGTAGCAACCATGGCTTTGAGCCTGTGCTATAGAGAGTATGACTTGGGGTATTACCCAGTTTGTACTAAAGTTTGTACCCATGTTTTCCCATAATGACCATAACAATTAAACTGGCTGGTGGTTTGGAACATGTTTTTCCATATACTGGGAAGAAAAATCCCATTGACTTTCATATTTTTCAGAGGGGTAGGTATATCACCAACCAGAAAATGATTATCAGTATCATTAACCATATAATATCCATATATTACCCATATATCAACCATATATGAACAGTATATTACCAACCAATGGTAGGCAGGTAAATAACCAACAATGTGGGTTTTTTCTTTTGGATGTTCATGTCATAATCAATTCTCATGATATATCTATATCTATGTATGTATATACACATTATATAACATGATATGCATGTAAATAACTGTTCACCCTGGGTAATAACCCAATAAGATATGGCTGGCTGGGTCACAAGTTCAGACTCACGCGACCACAGTCAGATGCAACTGGAGAGCTGTGTGAGTCTGGTGTATTTATAACACCAATAACTATGGTTTATGGTACTTATAACTATATTTAATGGGGCGTATAAACCAACTTACAACTGGGGGGGCCCACATTGTAACTATCCCAGATGATTGCTTGGTTGCTCTTGACTATCTCAATTTCCGGCGACTAGATCATCATGTTTCCTAGTTAAGTCCCTATGTTGGCAAAATCCCATGATTTCCCTGGTGAAATGACATCTTTCTTGGTTGAACCGGTGAAAAACCTCCGAAACCTCCATTTTTTGCCGAAGATCTTCGTCGTTTTCCCAGCAGTCCCTGACACTTAGGCCATGGTCACCATGACTGCCATGCTGATCCAGTGACCTGGCTAAAAAAACCCTCAACTGGAGATGGGTCAAGTGACCTATTAATGTTGGAAATCATATATATAAATGTATGCCCTCTCAACTGGGGATGGGTCAAAACCGATAAAATTTCCTGTGATTGCCATATTTTGGGGAATAAGCATCCATTAAACAGCCATTTTAGGGTGGATTATCAGGGTTTTGACACAGATGACACAGAACAAACTATTAGAGTGACGACACAGGGTTTTGAACAGTAGCCATTGTAGCTATAACCAACCTTTGGGATGGGCCGGGACGGGCCTTGGCCTCATGTTTATTGCTGCTCTCGTAGATATCATCCCCATGTTGGGCCTTAGGTCTCTGTTTTTGTTGGTGAAAGTTTTTGTTTGGAATCTTTGGGTCATAGAATTGGATGATGGGAAAATTTACAGGAAAGCCCAACCAATTTGATCGTAAAAACCCATGGGTTTCCGCTTAGTCGATTTTCCCAACAAAACCAATCCAATGATTGGGGTGGATTCATATCTATTTGCCACCTATTCTGTTGAGGTGTGAAAAGCAAGGTACCGTTGGGTTTTGACCAAGAAAGACATCCAATCCCGTCCAGAGTCCACGATGAGATCAGGTTCTGGAAACCAGAACCTGCATAGCCCCATCAGTTTCTTCGTACCCTCCAGTAAACTGACATACCCTCTGGTAAACATACAAAAAGCTATTGAAAATGGTCATAGAAATAGTGAGTTTTCCCATGAAAAATAAGGTGATGTTCCATAGTTTTTTGTATGTTTACCAGAGGGTAGATTTAGAAAACCCACCATTTGTAATTCGCTTGGACCAAGGGTTTCTCCAGGGTTTTTCCAGATCTATGTTAGTTTACCGGGATAAATAGATGTCCACCATAACTCCAACCACAACATCCTCAGGGAGGGGTCGCCTAGTTATATCCCCTATAAACCTAAACGTTCACCTAGTCTGGTTGGTGGTGACTGGAACATGTTTCTGATTTTCCATTCAGTTGGGAATGGAATGTCATCATCCCAACTGACTTTACTCCATCATTTTTCAGAGGGGTAGGTTGAAACTTTCAGAGGGGTTGGTATACCACCAACCAGATATGTTATTATCATTTTGAGTGACTTAACACTCTCAGTCTCTTGAAATCCAAACCTAAAACTGAGAATGTTAAGTCCACATTTATCCAAATAACTAGATATGGCATAATTCTAGTTAGTCTCTTGAAATCCAAATAACTAGTTATGTGCACATCGCTGAGGAACGGCCTCACTGGTCAGTCCACCATCGAACAGTTGACCTCCGGCCATTTCTCGCCGTTCAACGATGGTCAAGGCGAGGTTTTCGCGTGACCCGGTTGTGAACCATTGATAGAATGGATTAATGCTATAATATATATAATATGGATTAATGCTATAATAGTGGTTAATATAGATAATATGGACAATATGGATAATATGGTTTAATATTGTATACTGATATAATGGTTTATATAGATATGGATTAATGCTATAATAATTGTTAATATGTTAAAATCCCATTATATATTAATCCCAAGATAACGGATATAGTGGTTGATAGTGATTTTTATAGATATGAATAGTGGTTAATAATGATAATTTATGGGGATCAATGGTGATTTACTCTCTGGTAAACTATACAAAAAACTATGGAAAATCACAATTTTTCATGGGTATATCAACTAGAAATGGCCATTTTCAATAGTTATGTTAAATTACCAGGGGGTACGGATGATTTACGGGGAAAAAAATATGAGTTTCCAGTTCGATAGTTAGTTTACAAGAGTGTAATTCGAGGTTTTCTGGTAGATATATCTACAGTTCTAGATATAGATATGGAAAATCACCTGCCGGGTTCACATACTAACTGCAATATAGGGGTCTCCTAAGTCATGGGGGTACCACAATAGCTGGATGGTTTAGAATAGAAAATCCGAAAATAAAATGGGTGATTTAGGGTACCCACATTTGAAGAAACCTACATATCTACAGTTCCACTTACTGTGTCGACAATCGTTGATTGTGGGTATATGATAAGATATAGGTATGGTTGGATGAGTTTATGGTAATTAGATATACCTATCCCCAATGGATATTCATGGATGTTCATGGTGTTTCTTCAGGGATCCCCACCTTATAGGGAAATGCACTTTACCAACCATCGAAAATTGGGATGTAAACAACAAGAATGGTGTCTTCAAATGATATTTCAGTTGGTGAATGGTGAGAAAATGTCAAGTTGACTACAAGGCCCATAAGGCGATTCCATGGTCGTCGGCGTTGAATTTAAACTCAGTTACCGTAAACACCGCGCTGTGCGCCGCGGGATCTGTGCAGGTTTCTTCGCACAGTTCGATCCTTCCAAGGAGCTGGGCGCCTGCCCTCCTCTGGGCTACTGGGATCCCTTCGGCCACTTGGTCGCAGGGCCCGGAATTTCCAAGGAATTTCCGTTAACCAAAACAGGTTGCGCCTTGCCAGTTATGCGAATGTTGGTTTATAAAGCCCATAAACCAGTTCGATATATCTACCATAAACATCCATAAACTATAGAATATAGAATTCAGCTAGGCAAATGAAGCACCTGCGCTATGGTTTGGGGGAACCACCTTGTGGGGATATAATGGGATATATACTACATTCAAAAGTTGAATTATGTACCCATATGGGGTTGGCTGGCTGGGCTTGTTATTCGCCTGCGTCTGACACTGGGGCCCTGTTGGCCGCGCTTCTGCATCATGTGCTTCCTCCACCAGGCTCTCAATGGAGGCCAAGAAAACCTGACGCGAAGTAAATGGGGGAGTTCCGTTACCATGTTTGATTGCTGGGGGGGACACAAGCCAAATTTGATATGGAGACGGACCAGAGCCTACCAGACCATTTATTGGGAAAAGGCACAGTATCAACATAAATCACCATAAATCGCCATATTCTAATCACCATCAAAATCACTATAGTTACCATAAATCACCATAAATCAACTTATCACCATAAATCACCATATAAGTTCTAATCACCCTCAAAATCACTATAGTTACCATAAATCACCATAAATCAACTTATCACCACAAATCACCATAGATAGTTCTAATCACCATCACAATCTAAGTGTTACTATAAATCAACATAAAATACAATAAATCAACTTATCACCATAAATCACCATAGATCTTAACACTATCACGATCTAAGCGTTACCATAAAGCAACATAAGTCACTATAAATCAACTTATCACCATAAATCACCATAGGTCTCATCACCATCACAATCTAAGTGTTACCACAAATCAACATAAATCACCATAAATCAACTTATCACCATAAATCCTCATAGATCTCATCACCATCACAATCTAAGTGTTACCACAAATCAACATAAATCACCATAAATCAACATAAATCACCATAAATCCTCATAGATCTCATCACCATCACAATCTAAGTGTTACCACAAATCAACATAAATTACCATAAATCAACTTATCACCATAAATCCTCATAGATCTCATCACCATCACAATCTAAGTGTTACCACAAATCAACATAAATCACCATAAATCAACTTATCACCATAAATCCTCATAGATCTCATCACCATCACAATCTAAGTGTTACCACAAATCAACATAAATCACCATAAATCAACTTATCACCATAAATCACCATAGGTCTAATCACCATCACAATCTAAGTGTTACCATAAATCAACATAAGTCACTCACTTATCATAAATCAACTTATCACCATAAATCCTCATAGATCTCATCACCATCACAATCTAAGTGTTACCATAAATCAACATAAATCACTATAAATCAACTTATCACCATAAATCCTCATAGGTCTAATCACCATCACAATCTAAGTGTTACCATAAATCAACATAAGTCACTATAAATCAACTTATCACCATAAATCACCATAGGTCGAATCACCATCACAATCTAAGTGTTACTATAAATCAACATAAATCACCATAAATCAACTTATCACCATAAATCCTCATAGATCTAATCACCATCACGATCTAAGTGTTACCATAAAGCAACATAAATCACTATAAATCAACTTTTCACCATAAATCCTCATAGATCTCATCACCATCACAATCTAAGTGTTACCACAAGTCAACATAAATCACCATAAATCAACTTATCACCATAAATCCTCATAGATCTAATCACCATCACGATCTAAGTGTTACCACAAAGCAACATAAATCACCATAAATCAACTTATCACCATAAATCCTCATAGATCTCATCACCATCACAATCTAAGTGTCACCACAAATCAACATATATCACCATAAATCAACTTATCACCATAAATCCTCATAGATCTCATCACCATCACAATCTAAGTGTCACCACAAATCAACATATATCACCATAAATCAACTTATCACCATAAATCCTCATAGATCTCATCACCATCACAATCTAAGTGTCACCACAAATCAACATATATCACCATAAATCAACTTATGCACATACATCCTGTCATGAGATCTCATTCACCATCACAATCTAAGTGTTACATAAGCAACTTAATCACGGCATAAATCAACTTATCACCATAATCTCTCATAAGAATCTAATCACCACATTCAGCATCTATTGTTTACCACAAGCAACAGAAATCACCATAATCAACTTATACCATAATCCTCTTAGATCTAATCCACTCATCACAATCTAAGTGTTCGACACAATCAACATAAATCACCATAAATCAACTTATCACCATAAATCCTCATAGATCTCATCACCATCACAATCTAAGTGTTACCACAAATCAACATAAAGCACCATAAATCAACTTATCACCATAAATCCTCATAGATCTCATCACCATCACAATCTAAGTGTTACCATAAAGCAACATAAATCACCATAAATCAACTTATCACCATAAATCCTCATAGATCTAATCACCATCACAATCTAAGTGTTACCACAAATCAACATAAATCACCATAAATCAACTTATCACCATAAATCCTCATAGATCTCATCACCATCACAATCTAAGTGTTACCACAAATCAACATAAATCACCATAAATCAACTCACCATAGATCTCATCACCATCACAATCTAAGTGTTACCATAAATCAACATAAATCACCATAAATCAACTTATCACCATAAATCCTCATAGATCTCATCACCATCACAATCTAAGTGTTACCACAAATCAACATAAATCACCATAAATCAACTTATCACCATAAATCCTCATAGATCTCATCACCATCACATCTAAGTGTTACCACAAATCAACATAAATCACCATAAATCAACTTATCACCATAAATCCTCATAGATCTCATCACCATCACAATCTAAGTGTTACCACAAATCAACATAAATCACCATAAATCAACTTATCACCATAAATCACCATAGGTCTTATCACTAAATCATCATATATAAAGTTATCATCGCCATTTCACTCTAGTTATCTACATGGACACCGCTGTGAGTCGCACCACTGTCGATTGGATTGATACGAGGCATGATGGCCTTCCAGGATGAGGAGAAGTTCCGCAACTTGGTGTGGCAGGTCCATCGAATGGTGAATCTGAACGGCTCATTTTTTATGGGTTATGATTTTTTCATATTGGTGAATAGGGGGTGAGAATGAATGATAATGGTTGATTCATGATAATGGTTGATTCATTAACCCATTATCATTCATTATCATTAACCCATTATCATTATAATGAATCTAATATATTGGGAATGATATTCCCAACTGACGAACTCATATTTTTCAGAGGGGTAGGTATACCACCAACCAGATGGTCAGAATAGTTATATGATCTAAAGATGAATTTCATCATGACCAAACACCGTCGTGACTTCCGGTCGCTTTCCTTCACCGTCGAAACCATCATGGTGAATGGTTTAGAATCATCCCCAAACGACCGTATGATAACAGCTATTTCCAGGTTGGTGAATATATTATACCCTTTGGTAAACTAATGGTGGTTTAATGGGGTTTAACCAACCAAATGGTGGTGTAAATGGGATTTACCCTCTGGTAATTTAACGTAGCTACTGAAAATGGCCATTGAAATAGTTGATTTACCCATTAAAGATGGCAATTGTCCATAGTTATGTAACAGTTTACCAGAGGGTAATTCAGCCAGATGGAATTTGCTAAGTTATAAGATATTGACGGTGATTTTGCTGATTGCATGCAGGTTTTTCGTGAGGATATTGCTGTAGGATATTCATGGTCTACATAACATTACATAACCAGATATCAATATGTTGTATATAAACAAACTTATCTAACATAAATCAAACATGGCAATTTGGAAGTCCCCGATATACAGATGATCCCATTAAAACCTCTATTTCTGGTTGAATTTCCGTTGTTATGTTTTGATTACCAGAGGATATTCATCATAAATCAACTATTTATCCCTATCTGAAATGACAATAGTGGGTATATAATAGAGTATGTTTGCCATATTTTTGGATATAACGTATAACCAACTTGATATGGTATTTGGGTTGTCCAAATTTCTGGCATTGAACCCCCTATGAAACGCTCCCAATACGAGACCATGCTTTGGGGATGATTCATCACATCGACCTAGCTGGGATGTTCAATATGCGCCGGGAATGCGATGAGATGCCCATATACAGGAAGATGGGGTCATTTCAGCTGGCATCGGTCTTGAAAACAGTGCTGGGAAAGAAGGCGTTGAAAAAGCAAAAGAATACTGTGACCGATTCTGCAAAAGTCAAAGAAAATGATTTGAATCCTGACACCCTTGCATTGGAATAAACAGCGTCATACACAGCCACCATGGGAAAGTGGAGGAAATATGCTTTTGAGACGGTGCAAGACATCATGTGGTACAAGTGCATTGAAATCATGCACAGGGCTCGTGAACCAACTATGCATTTCACTCACATTGTGCGCTCAAGACCGTCTACTGCTGAGCTTCAACAATTTGGAAGCCAATTGTGTCAGCTTGTGAATGGAAAGATGGATGTTGTGATGGAAGAGTTCAACTGGAATTTAACATAACTATTGAAAATCACCATTTTGAATGAGTAAATCAACTATTTCTATTGCCATTTTCAATAGTTATGTTACTTTACCAGAGGGTAGATTATATTGCTATGTTCCAATTGTTATCCAATTCTTGTAATGTGGTTAAAACAATGGGTAAACGAATCCCACCTATAAAAAGGGTGATGACTGGGGGATGGTTTATTATTGATTTTATTGTTTTAACAACATTATAGTTTTTATTTACAAATCCATATACCTCCATGTTGTTCCCACAGATCTCCATTATGGCACTGGTACCGGGTTCTTCAAAAAAAACAGCCATCCCATGAAGTACCACACCAGAGAGGTCATGCCACCCCCCGTCCCCCAATTCAATGTTGTCTTCTGAATTTTGTGTTTGGCGGCCTTCAAAAAAAACAGCCATTTCTGTTGATGATGCTCGGCACTTCCGATCACAACATTGAAGTTGGGGGTTGCGGGGGTAAGCAGGGTATCTCTGTGGTTTCCTGTGGATGGCTGTTTTTTTTGAAGAACCCGGTGAGTTTTTTTTTTGGGTTCCGAGTTCATTTTAACTGTTGTTAATATGCATGTGGATGTAGATCAGCACACATCCACACACATCGATGCGACAACATCAGCTTCTGAAATTTACGCATTGTCAAAGCATGCGCTTTGTAATCTGTGACAGCCCAATAAAGGTGGATGCTAAGGGCTAACCATCAGCTTGTGAAATTTACCCAAGACGGTTGTCAAAACTTATTCTGTATAATATGCGACAACCCCACAAAGGTGGATGCTACGGGCCACCACGACAATGTAATATCCAAGGCGCTCAGCTTCCAAAGTCTCGCACCTGCCACCTACAACTCTTGCGCCTGCCACGCTGGTTTCTACTTCCCCACTTCACGGCTGCCAATGCAACGCACATGCAACACACATGCAACACACATGCAACACACATGCAACACGAGCATTTTCCCTGTAAATTTCCAAGCAACGTGGCCGCGGGGGCAAAAATCGACACTTTCCATTCTAAGACCGGAGTTGGGGCTGCAAACGTCAAATCCTGCACGTTGACTGTAAATTTACAGGTAAAAAGCTCATGTTGCATGTCGTGTTGCATGTGTGTTGCATGTGTGTTGCATGTGTGTTGCATGTGTGTTGCATGTGCGTTGCATGGCAGGTGTGCAGGATAGAGCAGTCACGCTCTCAAAGTGGCGCGCCTGCCACGCAGAACGACGCAGAACGACAGCCAGTGCACCCCACGACATTGCGGAATCAGGTCAAAAAGGTGTCAAGACTGTCGCTGCATGTATTTCACTTAGCACAACCCATATTAGCACATATGCGACACCCACACACAAACACCCGCCCAAACTGATCCCGATGCTTTCTCTGACACAGTGTCGTCATCATTCTCGCGTTTGTCTGCAGCCATGGGTCCATCCTACTGTGTCTTTTCTGAGTCCGGGTTCTTCAAAAAAAAACAGCCATCCCATGAAGTACCACACCAGAGAGGTCATGCCACCCCCCGTCCCCCAATTCAATGTTGTCTTCTGAATTTTGTGTTTGGCGGCCTTCAAAAGAAACAGCCATTTCTGTTGATGATGCTCGGCACTTCCGATCACAACATTGAAGTTGGGGGTTGCGGGGGTAAGCAGGGTATCTCTGTGGTTTCCTGTGGATGGCTGTTTTTTTGAAGAACCCGGACTCAGAAAAGACACAGTAGGATGGACCCATGGCTGCAGACAAACGCGAGAATGATGACGACACTGTGTCAGAGAAAGCATCGGGATCAGTTTGGGCGGGTGTTTGTGTGTGGGTGTCGCATATGCGCTAATATGGGTTGTGCTAAGTGAAATACATGCAGCGACAGTCTTGACACCTTTTTGACCTGATTCCGCAATGTCGTGGGGTGCACTGGCTGTGTTCTGCGTGGCAGGCGCACCACTTTGAGAGCGTGACGCTCTATCCTGCACACCTGCCATGCAACGCACATGCAACACACATGCAACACACATGCAACACGACATGCAACATGAGCTTTTTACCTGTAAATTTACAGTCAACGTGCAGATTTGACGTTTGCAGCCCCACCTCCGGTCTTAGAATGGAAAGTGTAGATTTTTGCCCCCGCGGCCACTTTGCTTGGAAATTTACAGGGAAAATGCTCGTGTTGCATGTGTGTTGCATGTGTGTTGCATGTGTGTTGCATGTGTGTTGCATGTGTGTTGCATGTGTGTTGCATGTGCGTTGCATTGGCAGCCGTGAAGTGGGGAAGTAGAAAACAGCGTGGCAGGCGCAAGAGTTGTAGGTGGCAGGTGCGAGACTTTGGAAGCTGAGCGCCTTGGATATTACATTGTCGTGGTGGCCCGTAGCATCCACCTTTGTGGGGTTGTCGCATATTTATACAGAATAAGTTTTGACAACCGTCTTGGGTAAATTTCACTAGCTGATGGTTAGCCCTTAGCATCCACCTTTATTGGGCTGTCACAGATTACAGAAGCGCATGCTTTGACAATGCGTAAATTTCAGAAGCTGATGTTGTCGCATCGATGTGTGTGGATGCGTGCTGATCTTCATCCACATGCATATTAACAACAGTTAAAATGAACTCGGAACCAAAAAAAACTCACCGGACTCAGAAAAGACACAGTAGGATGGACCCATGGCTGCAGACAAACGCGAGAATGATGACGACACTGTGTCAGAGAAAGCATCGGGATCAGTTTGGGCGGGTGTTTGTGCGTGGGTGTGTCTGTTTGCTTGCGCGGGCGCATATGTGCTAATATGGGTTGTGCTAAGTGAAATACATGCAGCGACAGTCTTGACACCTTTTTGACCTGATTCCGCAATGTCGTGGGGTGCACTGGCTGCCGTTCTGCGTGGCAGGCGCACCACTTTGAGAGCGTGACTGCTCTATCCTGCACACCTGCCATGCAACGCACATGCAACACACATGCAACACACATGCAACACGACATGCAACATGAGCTTTTTCCCTGTAAATTTACAGTCAACGTGCAAGATTTGACGTTTGCAGCCCCAACTCCGGTCTTAGAATGGAAAGTGTAGATTTTTGCCCCCGCGGCCACTTTGCTTAGAAATTTACAGGGAAAATGCTCGTGTTGCATGTGTGTTGCATGTGTGTTGCATGTGTGTTGCATGTGTGTTGCATGTGTGTTGCATGTGTGTTGCATGTGCGTTGCATTGGTAGCCGTGAAGTGGGGAAGTAGAAAACAGCGTGGCAGGCGCAAGAGTTGTAGGTGGCAGGTGCGAGACTTTGGAAGCTGAGCGCCTTGGATATTACATTGTCGTGGTGGCCCGTAGCATCCACCTTTGTGGGGTTGTCGCATATTTATACAGAATAAGTTTTGACAACCGTCTTGGGTAAATTTCACAAGCTGATGGTTAGCCCTTAGCGTCCACCTTTATTGGGCTGTCACAGATTACAGAAGCGCATGCTTTGACAATGCGTAAATTTCAGAAGCTGATGTTGTCGCATCGATGTGTGTGGATGTGTGCTGATCTACATCCACATGCATATTAACAACAGTTAAAATGAACTCGGAACCAAAAAAAACTCACCGGACTCAGAAAAGACACAGTAGGATGGACCCATGGCTGCAGACAAACGCGAGAATGATGACGACACTGTGTCAGAGAAAGCATCGGGATCAGTTTGGAGGGTTGTTGTTTGTACTGATGTTTGTGTGTGGGTGTGTCTGTTTGCTTGCGCGGGCGCATATGTGCTAATATGGGTTGTGCTAAGTGAAATACATGCAGCGACAGTCTTGACACCTTTTTGACCTGATTCCGCAATGTCGTGGGGTGCACTTGCTGTCGTTCTGCGTGGCAGGCGCGCCACTTTGAGAGCGTGACTGCTCTATCCTGCACACCTGCCATGCAACGCACATGCAACACACATGCAACACACATGCAACACACATGCAACACGACATGCAACATGAGCTTTTTACCTGTAAATTTACAGTCAACGTGCAGGATTTGACGTTTGCAGCCCCAACTCCGGTCTTAGAATGGAAAGTGTAGATTTTCGCCACCGCGACCACTTTGCTTGGAAATTTACAGGGAAAATGCTCGTGTTGCATGTGTGTTGCATGTGTGTTGCATGTGTGTTGCATGTGTGTTGCATGTGCGCTGCATTGGCAGGCCCATACAAATCACACCCGTGAAGTGTAGAAGTAGAAAACTGCGTGGCAGGCGCAAGAGTTGTAGGTGGCAGGGGCGAGACTTTGGAAGCTGAGCGCCTTGGATATTACATTGTGGCGGTGGCCCGTAGCATCCACCTTTGTGGGGTTGTCGCATATTATATAAAATAAGCTTTGACAACCATCTTGGGTAAATTTCACAAGCTGATGGTTAGCCCTTAGCATCCACCTTTATTGGGCTGTCACAGATTACAGAAGCGCATGCTTTGACAATGCGTAAATTTCAGAAGCTGATGTTGTCGCATCGATGTGTGTATGTGTGCTGATCTACATCCACATGCATATCAACAACAGTTAAAATGAACTCGGAACCCAAAAAAACCTCACCGACTCAGAAAAGACACAATAGGATGGACCCATGGCTGCAGACAAACGCGAGAATGATGACGCCACTGTGTCAGAGAAAGCATCGGGATCAGTTTGGGCGGGTGTTTGTGTGTGGGTGTGTCTGTTTGCTTGCGCGGGCGCATATGTGCTAATATGGGTTGTGCTAAGTGAAATACATGCAGTGACAGTCTTGTCTTGACACCTTTTTGACCTGATTCTGCAATGTCGTTGGTGCACTGGCTGTCGTTCTGCGTGGCAGGCGCGCCACTTTGAGAGCGTGACTGCTCTATCCTGCACACCTGCCATGCAACGCACATGCAACACACATGCAACACACATGCAACACACATGCAACACACATGCAACACGACATGCAACATGAGCTTTTTACCTGTAAATTTACAGTCAACGTGCAAGATTTGACGTTTGCAGCCCCAACTCCGGTCTTAGAATGGAAAGTGTAGATTTTTGCCCCCGCGGCCACTTTGCTTGGAAATTTACAGGGAAAATGCATGTGTGTTGCATGTGTGTTGCATGTGTGTTGCATGTGTGTTGCATGTGTGTTGCATGTGTGTTGCATGTGCGTTGCATGTGTGTTGCATGTGCGTTGCATTGGCAGCCGTGAAGTGGGGAAGTAGAAAACAGCGTGGCAGGCGCAAGAGTTGGAGGTGGCAGGGGCGAGACTTTGGAAGCTGAGCGCCTTGGATATTACATTGTCGTGGTGGCCCGTAGCATCCACCTTTGTGGGGTTGTCGCATATTTATACAGAATAAGTTTTGACAACCGTCTTGGGTAAATTTCACAAGCTGATGGTTAGCCCTTAGCGTCCACCTTTATTGGGCTGTCACAGATTACAGAAGCGCATGCTTTGACAATGCGTAAATTTCAGAAGCTGATGTTGTCGCATCGATGTGTGTGGATGTGTGCTGATCTACATCCACATGCATATTAACAACAGTTAAAATGAACTCGGAACCAAAAAAAA